>AP028450.1:6362893-6685393 GCA_036509395.1 Antheraea yamamai
CAAGGGATCGTTCCAGCTAATCAACCTTGTAGAGCCGCCCCCACGGTCCGCCCGGCGGAAGCTGACCGCCGGGCTCCTACCTATAGAGGGACAGACCGGGTACACACCGGCTGTCCCCCCTCGTCCGCCGGACCTGTGCAATGAGGAGATGGGCCCCCCGGCCCACCCCCTCAGGTCCGGCTACGGTGGCGGGAGGAGTTGGGCGAATCGCCGCCTCCTCCCGCCTGTCCTCCTTTGGCGGAGAGGGCCACTTTGAGGATCTGCCTCGCGGGCCCTCTCCGCCTCCTCCTTCTGCGAGATGACGTCCTCGCAGAAGGAGGACATCGCTCTCCACGCCTGTTCGCTGCCGAGCATGGCCGAGACCACGCTCGGCAGCGATAAATCCGGTCCTACCGCCGCCGCCAGAATGCGGCGCTGCTCCCCCCACGCAGCACACTCAGACAGAGTGTGCTGCGCGGTATCTTCGTCAGCGCCGCACTCATGACAGGCGGCGGTCGGCTCCCTGCGAGCGATCCGGTGCAGGTACCACCCGAAACAACCGTGTCCGGTGAGTACCTGCACCAGCCGGAACGTCAGGGAGCCCCACTCCCTGTCCAACCACGCCCGCAGGACCGGGCGGACGGCGTCGACAGTGAACCGCCCGAACCGCTCGTCCGCCAGGTCCTGCATCCATCTTTCGACGGCGTCTCCTCGGAGACGCCGTCTCTCCGCCTCTATTTCCCTGGGAGCCGGAGGCTCCCCCCTTCGTTTCCTCGCCGCCGTGAATTGGTACACGGCGGCGAGAACTCCTGCCTCCAGCTCCCAGGGTAGGGAGCCGGCGAGCACAAAGGCCGCCGCCGAGGACACCGTGCGGTACGCCCGGATCGCCCTCAGTGCCACCGTGCGCTGCGCATTACGCAGCGCGCGCACGTTGGCGGCACCGAGGGCGTCGGCCCACACCGGTGCCCCGTAGGCGGCCATTGCCCGCACGACTCCCATGTAGAGTCGGCGGCACCCGGCACCCGGCCCCCCTACATTGGGGAGCAACCGGCCGAGTGCCGCCGCCGCCCCAGCAATTCGCGGTCCGAGCCCCGCGAAATGGGGCTCGAACCGCCAGCGCCCCGCCCTGGGTGAGGCCCAGATACTTCATCTGGGTCCCCACCCTGATCCGGGCGCCCTCCACCACAATGTGGGCCCCAGGTGGTGGCCCCCGCCGAGGCCCATGAAAAAGTAGGGCCTCGGTCTTCTCGAGGGCCACTCTGAGGCCCAACCTCCTTATGCGCCTGACCACGAGGGTTGTGGCCATCGTGGCCAGGCGCTCAACCTCCCTCCATTCCCCCCCCCCCGGGCTACGACTAGGGTGTCGTCCGCGTAACATATGAGGCGTGCCCCGTATGGGAGCACGCCGCGGAGCACCCAGTCGTAGCCCATGTTCCACAGGAGCGGCCCCAAGGCCGACCCCTGTGGAACCCCGCGCCGTGTGGCCCGCCTGACCATCCGGCCGTCGCTGTTTACGTAGGCGACCTCCCTACCTTCGAGGTAAGCCTCCAACACCCGCCGCAGGTACGGGGGCACTTCGAAATATCGGAGCGCCTCCCGTATAACACCATGCGGCAGGGTGTTGAAGGCGTTGGCGATGTCAAGGGACACCGCCAACACCCTTTCCCCCTGGGAGGTCGCCTCCGCAGACAGCGACTTAAGGAGGGACAGGGCGTCCACCGTGGAACGCCCTGTCCGGAAGCCATACTGCGCGTCCGCCAGATTCGGCCCCACACCCTCTAGGTGCTGGACGACCCGGGAGGAGATAATTCTCTCCAGCGCCTTCCCGGCGTCGTCCAGCAGGACGAGGGGCCGATACGCGGACGCGCAGTCCGGAGGGCGGCCTGCCTTATGCATCAGGCAGAGCCGCCCAAGCTTCCAGGGCTTCGGGAACTGCCCGACCGCAAGACACCGGTCGAACAGCTCCCGAAGCCACCCCCCTAGTTCGTAGTAATTACCTAATTTGTCCAATGAAGATCAAAACTAACTTACACATATTGCCGATAAATGTCTTCCCAGTACCCCTTGTAACTTTATCACTTAACGTACTGTAAAAATTAAACTTTATCTACATTAAATTTCATCAATTCAATCTTAATTTTGTTAAATTTATTTTACTTTTTACTTTGATGTAGTGCCGATTTATAAAAAAGGAAATAAATTGCTGCCTGTCAACTATAGGCCCATAAGTTTGACTAGTGTTTTGTGCAAAACCATGGAGAAGATGATAGCAAATCACATAAGAGAATTCCTAAAACAAGAAAAGATCACCCTAGACGAGCAGCATGGTTTCATCCCAAAACGATCTGTTACAACCAACTTATTAAATTGCTTAAACGGGGGGACACTAAACCATAGCAATGGACAGCCGATCGATATAATTTACTTGGATTATGAGAAGGCATTCGACCGTGTTCCTCTGAAACGCCTCATACACAAATTGGAACACCTTGGCTTACGTGGAAGCATATTAGCCTGGATATCTGATTTCCTTTCTGGTAGAACATTTCGGGTGCGCATAGGCGAAGTCATGTCCGATCCCCGAAGTGTACTCAGTGGCGTTCCTCAAGGATCAGTACTTGGTCCATTGCTTTTTATCTTGTACCTTACGGACCTGAAAAATACTCTACAACTACCATTGTCGCTCTTTGCTGATGATACCAAATTGTTTGCTAACCCCCGGACCAAATGGCAAGCCATACAAAATGACTTGAATTCGATATTTAAGTAGACACAAGACTGGCTTCTTACTTTAAATGTAAATAAATGCAACGTGCTGCACATTGGTATAAAGAATCCTCATCAAGTATATTATCTTGGTGGGAAGCAACTAACCGCAGTTGAAACACAAAGGGATTTGGGAAGTACAATATCCAATGACCTTAAATGGGAAACTCATGTACACGGAGTCGTGAAGAAAACGAATTCCATCCTTTATATTACTCGCAAGGCGTTTAAGTGTCTCACAGCCAAGACTTTTATACAGCTATATAAGACCTATATAAGACCTCTCCTTGAACATGCGTATATTATCTGGGATCCTTACTTCAAGAAAGATATTAAGCTCATTGAAAATGTACAAAGAAGAGCCACCAAGATGGTATATGCAATACGTAATTTACCCTATGAACAGCGCCTCAAAAACCTTGGCCTTACCACATTAGAACAGCGTAGGCAAAGGGGCAGGTTAATCGAAACGTATAAAATCCTCACTGGTTATTACGATGTGCCCAGTCTTAAAGATATTTACAAGCTTAATGACAATAAATATTTACGAGGTCATCCCTTAAAACTTTGTGAAACATTAGCAAAAAGAAACTCAGTCAAGCACTTCTTACCTAACAGAGTGGTCACAGCTTGGAATAAACTCCCAGAGAAAGTTGTGATGGCTCCCACCATAAACTCTTTTAAGAATAGTTTGGACCACGAATATCTCCAAGTTATTTAATACACACGCATCAGCTTATTAGCTGCTAGTGTGTTATACCAAATAATAATAATAATAATATAAACCACCTTTTTCACTGAGATACTGAACTTGGAATAATATAACCTTTTTTAGTTATATAAATAATTATCAACTTATTATTTACAATTCAACATTATAATTAATAGTAACTTTGAAGATAGCACAGGTTTATTTTATTTATTTAAGAAAACTTACAGCTAATACTAATGAAATAACAAATAAATAACATACAAAGGCTAATTACAAATTTTCATTTATAAAAACTATGAATAAACAAAGAAAAGACAGCTATCAATATAGATATACAAATAAAAACATGATTACATACACAAAGTTAATATTATGGAAAAAAGTCTCTAGATAAACATTGTCTAAGGCATGATATACTATCTGAGAATAAATCTAGGTTATTGTCTAAAGAATTAAAATATTTAGATGCTCGGATCAGCAAGGCATTTTGGCGATATGTCGTCCTGACAAGTGGCACATGTAATAGCTTCGGTTTTCTTAATGTACTTGTGGGGACACATAACTGAAATCTAGATAATAATTCTGGACAGTCTATAATTCCATTGGCTATATTACTTAAATAAATTAAAACGGCTATTTTACGTCGCTCGTAAAGTGGCAAAAAGTGGAAATGTTTACATCGTTCTATATAATCAGTAAAGTAATAAGAAGTTCTAAATTGCAAATATCGTAGGAAGCGTTTTTGAATCCGTTCAATACGTGAGATGTATATATTATAGTTAGGGTTCCAAACTTAAGAAGCATATTCTAAGTGACTACGAACAAAGGCGCAATACAATATCTTCAGAGTCTTAATGCATTTAAATTCCAACGATAATCTTAAGACGAAACCCAGGGCTTTGGAAGCTTTATTTACTATATTATCAATGTGTGAGTCAAATATGAGCTTTGAATCGAAAATGACTCCTAAATCTATTACTGTATTAACTCGTGATAGTACAGTATTCTTAAGTATGTAATTTTGTTTAATTGGATCAGGTTTACGAGTAAAAGAACAAACACAGCATTTTAACACATTAAGATCAAGTTTGTTCTTATTGCAATAACTTTGGAAACTATCTAAATCGCGTTGAAGACCAATCGTGTCATCATGACTTGTGATTGGATATAAAATTTTCATATCATCGGCGTAGAGTAAAATGAAAGAATTAGTAAAACGCGTTGAGATATCATTAACACAAAGATTAAAAAGAATAGGCCCCAATAGAGATCCTTGGGGAAGGCCTGAAGGGATTTCGACAGGATCAGACGCATAACCACCGAGAACTACAGTTTGAGTTCTATTCTGCACATACGACGAAAACCACCTGAATAAGTCACCACGAATTCCTAGAGACAATAGTTTGCGTAGTAAAATTACATGATCAATTCTGTCAAACGCTTTACTATAATCAGTGTAGACAACATCAATCTGAGCAGGTTCAGACATAATCTTTCACAAATATTCACTGCAAAGTATTAGATTTGACGTTGTTGATCTGCCTTTCAGGAAACCATGTTGATCAATATTGATGGCATGTTTAATGGAAAAGTATAGCTGTATATATATTATTTTTTCTAGAACTTTCGCAAATAAGTATAATTTACTAATCGGTCTATAGTTTTCTACAATATCTTTAAGTCCCTTTTTATGAACGGGGGTAATAAAAACTGATTTCCAGATTATAGGCATTACTCCTTCAGTAACTGAACGCTTAAATAAAAGTGATATCGGAACGGTAAGGCCTTCAGCATAATTTACAATAAAATAAGGTGGGATATCATCTGGACCTGCAGATGTACTTAAATCTAGTGACAATAATAATCTACAGACTTCTTTTTCTTTTATCTCAACGTATTCTATGTCACATGGAGTTACATTAAGTTTTTCTAATAAGATCTTATACCCAAAAATGTATTACGTTAAGAGTTTTATAATACAATTCCTTGCGGAACAGACAAGCGATTATTTTTTGCATAGTCACAAAAACTTAATTATATTGGCAATATATCTTTATAATAATATTTTAAGTCATTGTTTCATTAGTTTCGTATACAGTATAAGTGAACACTGAGGTAGTTATATAGTGGGTTAAAGTTCTAAATATGTTGTTTATGGTAAACCTCATTTGACAGACTTTTAGTATTTATATATCTAACTAGCTGACCGAAGTTGCACAACTTCGTCTGCACCAAATCGGTTATCACCAATTTCAATTGTATTTGGAAACGCGAAAAATTGTAATAAACCCAAAACCCGATTGCAGCCATACCTACGGTTTCCAATTGTGAATTCAAACTATCAAGGGACTCACTCAAACATATACCCAGATGGTATGCGAGAAATCTTTTAAAATAAGCCTAGAACCCGTTCGTAACATCATCTACTGGGTTCAATTAAGATAAAAACTAACTTACATATATTGGCGGTAATATAAAAATAGGCTTGAGGGGCCTATGGACCCCCCGTTGAAACGAAGTTTCTTTCCTTTTTTGGAGACGTTTACTATACAGTCAGTATATTTACATTATAAAATAAAGCCAACCAGCCAGCCAGTTTTTTGTGTCTTTATGTTCTTCCGAACAACGTGCGGGTTACCTGGCTGCCTGTAAGCGTTGCGTTTATTAGTGTATATCGAACCTTTACAGTCAAAAATACTGATTTTTAAATAATTTTCGAATGTTTTGCTTTTCCCTAACTTTAAAACCCTAAAACAAAACATGAAATTATTATTCCCAGACATTTTTACTATTAACAATAATGTGTCTGATGTTATTTTATTAAATAAAAAAAGTATGTTCAAACTGTATATCTAAACTGTATGTCACATAAAATGTATTCACTCACGAATTGATCCGCACAGAGTCTCGAGTCTTTCGAGTCTCGAGCGGCCGCGACACAGACATAGCGTAATTTCACGCGCGATCCGTCCACGCGTTTGCGGTAATTAATTGCAACTTGCGATGCGTGTGTTAGCGATAATCGCACTCTATTGGATGCGTCAGCGCGCTAGCGATAATCGCACTCTAATCCAGAAAGGATCGTGGCGGGTGGGGGTAAAGGGGGTAGGGGGGGATTAGCCAGGAGCTGCCCTCGCGCGCCCCACTGCCCAATATAATAACTACCAGTTTAGAATAACTTAGCAATAGCTATAGTTCGGCGCAACACTGGCTGTATGATAAAGATTGCGATAATTATGGCAGCGCCTGTTATAGACGCATGTATTCAAGATAGCGTCAATCCCAAGTCATATGTTTAAGTTTATCGTTGTTTGTCATTATTTACGGTGAAATCTTAATATCATAATGGTTATTAAAATGTTATGTTCTTTGCAAAGGATAAAATAAAATGGTTTGAAATGGATTATTTTTATTTATAAAGAATACTATCTGGCACATTATTGTCAATAATAATATATTGTCAATAACAAAATTGTCTGGCGTTGATAAATTCATGTTTTTAATAACGTTTAAAAAGAAAGTTTTACTGAAAAAAAAGTTTCCTAATCAATATTTTTACCTGTAAATGTGTGATGCGCATTAATAAAGACAACGTTTAGCGGCAACCAGGTATCCTGAATCTTGTTTGGAAAAGCATAAAGAAAGATATATTAAAAAACCAGCTTTTCTAAATTTTTTGTTCTTCCAACGTTATCGGCTCTTGTACTAAGGTGTCGCAAATAGTCTTGTTACACTTTTTTCGGTCTAGCTCCCATCCGCTTATAGCGTGTAACGCGCAATAAGGAACTTCATTCTAATATAGCTTAAATTTATAGCTAATCTGTCTGCTATATATAGCACAAAGAAAATTTACCAAAATCCGTCAACAATTTCACTAACTACAAATTTTTGACTGTAGATGACGTGCGTGTCGTACTTACAATTTTTTTTGAAAGAACATTTCTGTAATTGTGCATGTTCTCACAATTTTATGTTTATTTATAAATAAAATTATTTATAAATAAATAAATATATAAATATACAATTTTAAAAACGCGTGCGGAGCTGCGAGTAAAGCTAAGTAAGTAAAGAGTAGTATAAATATATTTTGCACTAATCGTCATAGGGGTTAACGCAAATATACGTGTTACTTTCATTCGGAAAGTGTATTTTTTTCTAAATGAAAGATTCTGTGTGTCCTCTTCTATGGCCCTGACAAAGCATATGCAAAATTATGTAATCATTGTTTTGTAGTTAAGACGTAGAAAAGTAACAAACAAACAAACTCCCATTCGCATTTATAGTATTAATTAAATAAGATATTTGCTGCAACACGTGGTTAACTGCCATTTAACATGTAAAATTTAGAATTAATGTAATCGCATTTCGTTATACTTAACAAAGATCCTTATATATAACGATTGTTATCTATGAAGATAACCACGCGACATAGGTATTCACAGTTCGGTTCTTCTTATTGATGTTCTGTTCTTGTCAAATAGTCAACCCGCCCTCGGCTTCCGACTCACCGCTCTGCGTTTTTTCTCGAACTGACTATGCTATTAGCCTTGCGGCCTTTCAGCTTCACCGAACTACACCGCTCTTCGTCACACGGTCCTCCCGTACTAATACTTTGTTTTACCCCAGCTTCCTCCTACTTTCTATTTGTAAAGTAATTACTCCACTTTTAAGGGTTGTAGGATAATGTTAGATAGCCTAATAATTTCTTAATAAACAGGCAACACGTAACATGAATTTTTCAAATATAACCTGTAATTCCAGATATCAGCGCGTTCAAACTAAAAAATCCGTTACCCTATTAAACTATTTTGGTACATGTTTCATTTCACGTTTAGGTAATTATTACCTACTGCCATATGCATCAGCTCATATATATTATTGTCTCCTTTTACTAAAAGACTCAACTATATATAAATTTTTAACCCTTTGCTGTAACTTGGTATCAAAAGGCTATTATAGAGTGGATCAATATGTGACCGATGGTGATGTCTGGAATTAATACCCCACTCTCAGCATCCGGCGATTCGCTAAAAACAATTATAAATTCAATTTATTTCTTATGAAATGTACGTTAAAAATTATAAACCTGATTGAGTTTCTTGCTGGTTCTTTTAGATAACTGGATTTTGATGTTTATAAGCATCTTCTTAAAGACTAAATTGAATAAGGTAATTTTGATTTTATATCAAATCTCGACAACAATAAACCCCCAAAACTTCAAGCGTCCACGTAAAGAATATTTTTAATATCCCGACATAAAGCAAATTGTGTATGAAAACGCAATTTAGCTTGATTCAGCACCTCGGTACCTCCTCGACGGAGACGGGGACAACGGAATTAGATGTCCCACCGACCGCTTTTATATTTCCATTTGTGAAAAATCTATTGTAACGCTTCCTAGCCAGACGATTTCAATTACAGAGCTCGGCGGTCGGGGCTAAATTTTATGGAGAACACTTTCATTTACAAAAATAAGTCTCGGTTATTGTAAATATAATTTTAAACTTTATAAGTTTTTTATTTAATAATAACTATGCCCGCGACTCCGTCTGCGTGGAACCTAATGGAAAAAACGATGACTAATAAAATCATCTGATTTTTTTAAGTCTATTTACTTATCTACTTGTCTCTCGTATATTAGTCGCACCGTCATTAAAATTACAATAACTTTTGATAGAGCGATTCGATTTCAATGAAACTAAGACTCGAAATGGTACTCGAGGATATGCTTTATGATTTCAGCGACAGCATATGTCTAACTTTTATATTTAAATCACAAAAAGTAGTTTTATATAAATGTTTACCGCCCAACGAAGTGGGCACGGGTCAGTTAGTTTACGATATAGAAGTTGATATTCTACAACGCCACCTAATGGTAAATTATAGTAAAATTATGATCAATATAAAAAACGGGTGTAACCAACCTTGAAGATAATCGGTCATTAATTTTTATTAACCCCATATATAAATACCAAATTACATTTTTATATACCATCTTTAGACTAGGGATTTTCATATAGAACATAGTTTTGTCTATAGTAGTTATTCGACAATTGCAACTAATATGTAGGAAATGAAATAAATCAAGATCCAATTCCACAACATGTGCAGTAAAGAGAACGGTGTCCGGTTTCAAACCAGCCAATAGCTACATAAATGATACAACGAAATGGTGGCAATTTAGGAAATATAGCTTTTAATGTACCGGTCTACGTACTTGTGTCTGCATTTTGTAAATATTTTTATAATAAATGTAGTGCAAAACTAAATCGCATGAAAAGCGAAAACTTTCTTACAATGTTTATAAGGTTGCAATGACTTACCTTCGAATTTCCTAATGAATTTATATATACACTATCCGATTCCCGCTACTTCGTCTACGTTGTCCTGCGCATGCTCACCATATCGCTTATTTTTCAGTTCTTCCGCTTTTCTTAAAACTTCTACAATCTTTTGGTAAAGGGAGATATCGTGGTATTTTTTTTATAAGAACCAAGTGTCTAAATATGAAAAATGTTTTAGTCGTTACCTATTTAATAGTTTTTGAGTAACGTTATAAAATACGCTGATTTTTGGATGAGACTGCAATACACTAACTAACTCACTCTTCACCCGTAGTTAACTCGCGCCGTCATTCGAATCGACGTATCTTTCGTTAGAGTGAACCGATTTTAATAAAACAAACACTAAATGTTACTCGAGAATATGATTAATGATTGGTCGCGTTTTGAGTACTTTAGCAGTGATAAGAGCATAAAGAAACAGACAGACATTCTGGATCGCCTGAAGCGCCTTATTAAGACCTACACTGAATAAAGCATTTTTCATTTTTGATTATACCATTAGATTCGGGCATCTATCTTTAGAGTATAAAAAGCATATTCCCGAGGTTACAATGGAGAGAAGTGACATAAATGTTTTCAAAATTGCTTTATTCGTGTGAAAAAATGTATCGTCAAGGAAAATATTTTGAGAAACAACAAATTCATTTATACAGTCATAATATTTTCTTTCTACCCGTTCTGGAATTTTTTATCGCACCCCCGTGTATCTCTTACACGTATGTAATACGTCATGTAAATAATAGTTGTTTGAAACGATGATAGCTTAATTGATAGCGTGTTCGGAGTCCGCATCAATAGACGTAGGTTTGAATCTTAGCAAACCATAGAGCTTCCATCACGATGGTAAGGGGTGTCGAATAACATTATAAGACTTGAGACACCCAAGCCAACCTCATCTGCACGTGGTGCACCCTGGTGAATAACGAACGAGGCAATGGCGAAAGCGGGGTGGTAGGGTTATACAGCCTGATTAGGTCGCAACCACCATGTATATAGCGAAAAAGCCCGTCATAGTGATTCGCTTCTGCGGGTCGCGTTTCGGGATCAGCCTGTGCACATCCAGCTTTTCGCAGGCCGGCATGACAGCGGCGACCGGCAATTCAAATTCAAATTTAAAAACACTTTATTCAATTTAGGCCCTAAGAAGGCACTTATGAACGTCAAAACTACCACCGGTTCGGAAAACAACCCAGTCATCGAGAAGAACCGGCAAGAAACTCGATCTGGTTTATCTTTTTAACAAATATATATAATATTTAAAATAATAAAATATTCTATATAATAGTAACTTTCACAAACGTTTTTAATGGATGCACAGAGATGAGTCAATTCCAGACATCACCATCGTTCACATATTGATCCACTCTATAATAGCCTTTTGACACCAAAACCCGCTTGATATGGCGCTTAAATTCACAATCCGGCAAATCGGTAATATCCGTTGGGACTTTGTCGTAAAATCTAACACTATTTCCCAAAAAACTGTTACTGGTTTTACTAAGTCTAAAACGCGGGACAACCAGTTTGTCACAGTTTCTAGTATTTAGATTGTGCCGGTATTTTACGAAATCTAGCTTTTCTAGGTTCTTACGGACATACATTAAATTGTCAAGAATGTATTGGGAGGGCAGAGTTAAGATACCGTACTCCTTGAACTTGGTCTTTAAGGATTCGCGAGGTCTCATATTGTAGACTTATGCAATGGATAGTGTGTCCCTCGGCGGTCGCCATTATTTTTGGATTGTACGAGGTTGGCATCGACTTCAAATATATTATTAGGTAGCGCGAATATCAATATTTTTAATTTAATTTGGTTAATTTAATAATTCGGTTATTTTTCGCATTGTAGTGCCTTATTAGGTTTTCACATCGAAGGCGGTTTATTTTTTTTGTAATTTTTTTTTTATTTTTCCATTTTTAGTGCGCATAAATATATCTGGTTTCTAATGGGTATAATAAATCGGTTCCAATTTCACGAAAATACATAGAGACGAAGTGGGTGAAAATCAAATAAACGATTTTCCACCCCCTTAGGGGTTGAATATTTTCTTTAAATTTATATGGGACCACCTCTGAATATCAATATCTGAATCTATATAATCTGAATATTCAAATAAAAAAAGAATCATTAAAATCGGTTCATAATTGACGGAGATATCGATTAACATACATAAATAATTTTTTTTTTAAATACATACAACCGAATGTAGTAACCTCCTTCTTTTTCGAAGTCGGTTAAAAAATAGCATGGTGGTATGGCTTTTTCTAGCCTTGCTCTTGTTAGCTACCTCCCTCAAGTTGAAAATCTGCCGCCAAGCATCTGTTGGTGTGTTCCGGCAGCTGCACCTGAGAACTAGTCCCCTCTAGGTTTGGCGTCATTACCATATTAGATCACGTCATCACTTAAAATCAGATGACATTGTGGTGAAACGCTAAAAATGTATGTATAAACTACAATACTATTAGTAATTAGTAGGTGGTAGAGTCACGCTGAAACTATTACTGGGTCGGCTCGCCCGGGGTAGTACCACCCTCTCACAGAAAACCGACGTGAAGTAACAGTGTTTGCATTGTTGCGTTTCGTTCGGTCAGTGAGAGCGCCGGAGATCCACCTCCCCTCCCCTTCCACTTTCCTCTTCCCTTCCTCCCCCCCCACCTTCCCTACACAGGCTGGCAACGCACTTGCGACTCCCCTGGTGTTGCAAGTGTCTATGGACGGTGGTGATCACTTACATCAGGTGACCCACCTGTTCGTTTGCCTCCTATGATATAAAAAAAAACTATTAGGTGCTCTTAATAATAATTGAAACAATTTGAATTGACTAAAGAACTCGTAAAAAAAGAAATAAAGCAAGTAAACAAGCTCTCAATAAAGGAAGGACGGTTTTACAAAACTCTTTCGATGTTTTCAAATGGAGAGAAAAAAGAAAAAAATATTGTTAAAACCTGTGGCTTTTTTCCCTATAACGAAATAAATTGATTGCGTCTACCCTCTTGCCGGTGGAGTGGAGGAAATTTCATTATTGAAGGCTTTGTTGATGCTGTTTACAGGGAGAGAATTTTAGTTGAGCTGAAGTTATGAAGATAATTTGTATTGAGGATTCATATTACATTTATTTATTGTAATTTTGCTCTCGCGTTATTGATTTTCATATAACTATTTAATTAGGGTGTAATTATAACTATATATTATTCCTCCGCCGCTTCTATCTGTCTGTCTTTTCATGAGAAACTCAAAAACTGTTGAGCAGATTTTCATGCGGTTTTCACCCGTAGATCACGAGGAAGGTTTAGGTATATAATTTGTCGAGGTTTTTTTTAACAGGGCGGACTAACCTCCGCCGGTCACCGCTAGTTTTAAATAATAATAGTAACATGTTATTATTGGCAAAAACCAACGATTTAAAAGAAACTTGCTTTTGCCTGCGGCTTCGCTCACGTTAGTAGATCTATCTCTCAGGAACAATACTATTTTCTGGATGAAACCCTTTTCTGTGCCACAATGTATATGCAAAATTTAGTTATGGTCGGTTGAATAAGTAAGGTTTAAAAGCGTAACAAAAGGCCTAACGTTCTCATTTATTGTATTAATTAGGATTATAGTTTTAATTTCGTTGATAGAAGTCGCCATTATAGAAACATTTCACGGTTTTCTCCTTGTCAATGTGTCCTTATAGCGTTAATATAAAATTTTAATATACAGGAATTGGGAGAGAGATAAACGTCTTGGTTCGTGTTACTATACGTCGAACCGTCATTCAAGTGGTCTAACTATTTAGACATTATTTCTATAAGTCATCTTGATCATTAACACTAACACTTATGAAAATATAGTATATATATAAAATAATATAACTTTTTCCCGTTTTAAAATAAAATTACGATATTTAACATTTAACAAAGTAAGAATTTATATCACATTGTAACATTACGTTTTTTAACAGTTAATAATGTATTATATCAATTAATAGTTATAAAGTGTCTAAATATCAAACTTCAGATAAGAGAATTAGTACTGAGGCTCAACTTTTAAGAAAATTTCATAGGACTATGTGTGATATTTGAAAAAATAAATGATTTAGCCATAGCATTTCGCCATGCTTGTCCTTAGTAATATTATAAATGCAACTTTGAGTTTGTTTGTTTGCTGTTACGCGTGTTAAATACTCAACCGATCGTCATGGAATTTTTCATACATGTTGTCAGAGGTCCAAAAAAGGAATAAAGGTACTATTTCCAAAAAAAAGATTAAATATACATAAACACGAGCGAAGGCGCGAGCAAGAGTTAGTAAAATTTAGAAAGTAATCTTAATGACTGCTTTTCATTAACACAATTAAATAAAAAAAAAGTCGAAGCAGTCATAAGGACTGCCGAAAGAAATGAAGACTCAAAACAATGAAATAACTGTGTTCTCTATTTAATTTTTAAACTTTTAGATTGTTACTGCCATTATCGAGTAGTTAATAGTATTACAAGTTCTTCTTCCATTCCATTTTTGGCAACCAGTCTTAGACTATTATTGATATTGTCAAGTGAGTATCGATATTACAAGTTTCTTGATATAATTTCAATGAACTAACAAGATGGTGACCATCTTGTTAGAACTTTCCATGGAGTTTTTGTGGCATCTCAAAATTCATGGTCCGTGGTATTATTTTCCATTCACTTCACTTATGCACAATAGACAAACTACATTACATAAAAACCACCAATTTTACACAATACAGAGTCAAGTAACACAAGATTATGAATCATTACATAGTATAAAACAAAGTTCCCTACCGCGTCTGTCTGTCTGTCTGTTCGCGATAAACTCAAAAACTACCGAACGGATTTTCATGCGGTTTTCATCGGTAGATAGAGCTATTTGATGAGTAATGTTTTAGTATATAGTTTGTCAAGGATTTTTTCATAATCAGGGCGGGACAACGTCTGCCGGGCCCGCTAGTAAAAAATAATATTCATTACATGACAGACCAAAATCCCGCCAAAAAAAATCCAAATTTCTAATTTAATTATAGTCTGAATGACAATATAAAATTTTAGAATTTTTTTATTAAAATTATTAACATTAATGTGGTGGTCATATCTATTGGCACTTGGAACAATAATTATAAACATTTTTATAAAGTCTATTAATCAATGAAACGTATGATGAGCTCCAAAATATCAATGTTACATGTACACATGCCCCTATACTATGCGTCGCTAGTCTGACGCAAGCCGCGCAAGGGGATACGGCCGGTCACGGTTACTAGCATGTCATGACGCGAAATTATAAATTTATCTCCTGCCAAAAATACCGCTCAATGCGCCTAAAGAAGTTTTTACTTCAAATAATAACAAACAAAAGTAGTTATGCAAGGGTTTGTATATTAGAAGTACTTTCACAAGAAAATGTTAATTTTATCAACATTTTAAATAGGTCTCTAATTAATTAACTACGTAATACATCTGAAATAGATCAATTCCTACATTATTTGACATATTATCATCTTTAAAGTTAAATAGAAACTTAGTTCTAATAACTATTATTACATAGAAGTTAGGTCACTAATTACTGGAGCTATAGCTGGTTGTTGACCTCCGATAATATCCCATGCTGTACCAGATTTAGCCGTCTTATACACTTGCACCACACCCCTTCCAACAGCATCAGGGGATTGGTGCGGAGCTTTCTTTAACACATCTGCCAAAAATTCACGATGTTCAGCCCAGACCCGCCCAGCTTTTAAAAGACGTGTATCAGTAAAACCAGGGCATATAACTACAACTCTGACACCTGTTTTCTTATAATTGTATTCATGTCCTAAAGACTTTGAGAATCCTAAAAGCGCAAATTTTGCGGACTTATAAATTGCTGCAAGTGGATCAATAGTGTGAGCCGTTATTGAGGATATGTTGATGATTGTTCCACCTCTTCCACATTTATCCTTCCTCACATGTTTGCGAAATTCCAAAGACCATTCTATAGGAGCCAGTGCTAAGGTTTCAATCGTTTTCTTTACATGATATTCATTCACAAAACCCGCATTATTTACAAGGACATCAATGTCTGTAATCTCCGTTACGATTCTATTAAAAACTACTTTAAGGTCTTTTGTAACATCACATTTTAAAAAGTTAGCTTTATCTTTGCCATATTTAGCGTTTAGTTGTTTCACTGCCTGTTTTCCTTTTGGTACATCGATATCCAATATTATAACACACTTTGCACCTTCAGACAAAAAGTTATCGGCAGTTGCGTATCCAATACCTTGAGCTCCACCCGTGATAACAACTGTTTTATTATAAACCACGTATTCTTTATCAACATATTCAGAACAATTAACATAAGCCAAATTTAGAAGATATAATAGAAATAGAAACATTCTTACTATAATAAACACAATATGTGAAGCGATTTTCAAACTTTCGGTTCTTTTAACAAATATCGACTACTCAGATGTTATTTATACTAGAATACATGTTCGTTATCTAAATATATTACAGACTATTATGTTCATTTAAACAATTAAAATATTTGGAAATAGGTAATATATTCTAGGCATCCGCTCAATTGATAAGAAGGTCATAAAAGTGTTGCAATGGTAACGATTAAAATTATTTTCTTTACACTTTTTACTAACGAGAATAATATTGTGAATTAACAATAAGTGGGCCCAGCTACTGAAGATGCTAAGGACACGTTTAATACAATTCAAAAACGTCTCGTGTTTATATACAGTGCTACTCCTATTCGTACTCCTGTTAGTAGGCTAAGGCTGTATGGGTTTACCGGATACTAAAAGGAAGGAAGGAAGGATTTTGTAGGTGCTACCACGCTGAAGCTATTACTGGTTTCAACATAAATGTGCGGCTCGCCCGGGGTACTACCACCCGACCCACAGAAACATCGACGTGAAGTAACAGTACTTGCATTGTTGCGTTTCGTTCGGTCAGTGAGAACGCCGGATACCCATCGTATGTAAACTCCTTTTGGTAAGTCTATATCCAATATTATAACCTGAACCTGCGGATAAAAAGATGTCGGCAATTGCGTATACGATGCCTTAAGCTCCTCCAGTTTTGTAAAACTCGTATTCTTTATTGGTATACATCGAATAAATACGAAACATCTTTATAATATAGATGTATAAGTATGTAAAATGAAATTCAACCCTTTAATTATTTTAACAATTTTTGACTACTCAAATTCTATTTATACTAGAATTCAAGTTCCTTATCTAAATAGAATAACAGACCTTTATTTTAATTCAAATACATAGAATATTTGGTAATACTGAAATTCGGTTTGCTTTGATAAGAAAACCATAAAAGTGTTGTAATGTGATGACCTCAAAAATTCTGTACAATGATATTGTATTGTATTTGGTTTTATGATATTGTAATGAGTACTAAAGTGTTAATAAATTTGTAGTTACTAATGAACTACTGAGAATTAATAATGTGATATAAGATATTAGTAATCAAATCGTAACGTTATAATACATTTTTAACATTTACTATTTAATTATTAAGTATTTGCTTATTTTTGAGTAGTAGGTAGAGTGTTTATCTATCTTCTATACTATAATAAAACTGTAACAAGGTCAAATCTGTACATTCAATATTTTTTGAAAATTATAATCGGGGTAGTAGAATTTGTTATGGATATAGAAGCCAACAATAACCCCTTTAAAATTTTTGTCTGTCTGTCTGTCCCTGTGAACACGCATCACTCTGAAAGTACTTAACATATTTTGACGAAATTTGGCACAGTAATAACTAATATTACAAGGTTATATCTAGGATACTCTTTGTCTCATAAAACGCAAGGGATTATCCAGGATAACGGACGAAAGTCAAAAAATTGTAGTTAATGAAATTCTTGCCGGATTTTGCTAAATTTTCTTTATGCTATATATAGCAAACAGGTTAGCTAAAAATTTAAGCTATATTTCCCTAAGCTACTTTAAAAAAAATACCGAAAAAAATGATCGCTGGGTGCCGAATGGTCGATTCCGTCGGACCATAGAATGCCCAGTACGTTATAACTGAGCTACGGATACATGACATTTCTATGTGTAACTATCAACCACATATGACAAATATGTGTAAACGAAACTGTCACTTATATGTTACATTTATTTTATTGTATAAAAAATGTTTGCTAAACAAAGGTGACAAGATTTTTTCCTAAATCATAAAATAATAGTTACATTGCATTGTAGAAGATGAATCTCGATTAGAGTTCTATCAGTATGTGTGTTGTTTCGATATTTGATAAAATTAGTTTCCTAAATATTGTTGAGTCTTGAAGTACTTGGGTTCAGGTTTGTGAATCTACGATAAAAATAATCAGTTGAGGTGTTTGCAGTTACCATACTATGTTGTATTTATACTAATACTAGCGGGCCCGGCATACGTTGTCCCGCCCTGATTATGAAAAAATCCTTGACAAATTATATACTAAAACGTTCCTCATCAATCACTCTATCCACCGGTGAAAACCGCATGAAAATCCGTTCGGTAGTTTTTGAGTTTATCGCGAACAGACAGACAGACAGACGCGGTAGGGGACTTTGTTTTATACTATGTAATACTAATATTATAAAAAAGCGTTAAAGTTTTATTTTCGAGGAATGCTTGGTACTACTGATCCGATTTCTAATACTTCACTATACACTACACGCACGGATCTTCATGCGGTTTTCACCAGTGCATAAAGTGATTCATGAGGAACATTTTGGTATATAATTTGTCAATGATTGTTTTATAATCAGGGCGGGAAAACGTCTGCCGGACCCGCTAGTATATAAATAAAATGATAACAATATGCAAACCAACAAAAGACGGTGTTAGTTACTATCAGCCAACGGATATTGTCTAGTAATAGTTTCTTTTATAATTGAGAATGGGTTGTAGTAGCCCGGTGAAGCTGTTAAGGCCTTACTAGGTCAATAGCGTAGTCAATTCGAAAAAAAAAAGAATGGGTTGTACAATATTCGTAGATGTGGGAAATTTATTCCCAATTTTTTATTTTCGTGTTTCGTTTATAAACTTCGGATGAACTCTTTGGTTGAATTATCAAAGGATTTAATTGTGGTATACATGTATTCTTTGTTATGGTCATTGACGTAATTATAACCAAGTGCACGGGTTGTGAAGGTAAAGATCATAAAAGTGTTGTAATAATAACAATCTTTACTAATTTCATGTTATGTAGTACCTATTATAATAAATGAAATAACCCAAAAAAATCAATAAAAAGTAGACGTTTTTAGGATTAAAAATTTACACAATGCCGTTAATCATTGATGCAGTAGAATACAATATTATTAATACTTTCATCTAGTACATCCTATGATATTTTAGTATTCTATAATCCTTACTAATATTATAAATGTGAATCTGAGTTTCGAAGTTATACTTCTTTTGGCACGTTAGGGAAAAATGATGAGAGTAAAAGATGAGAAAAAAAAGAAAGTTAGCTATAGTCAACATTTTGTTTCTTTGTATTAAAACTTTCAATGTATTAAATTACTTTTTTCTATTGTAAGTGTCGTTTTTTCTACAAACGTAGAATAAGGCGAAAGTTAAAATTTTTGAAAAGATTTTTATCTTGTTACGCCAAAGAAGTATAATTTCTAACGCGTGTACACACACACTTTTTTTTTGGTTGTTCATTTGTTTCTTGTACTTTCAATTTTAACTACTCAACCGATCATCATGAAACTTTTTATATACATTGTCAAGGGTATAGAAAAGGGCATATTTTCATCCAAGAAAAAGTACTGTGCTCGAGGATTACATTAATGCATGCGAAGACACGAGCAAAAGCTAGTAAACTATATATTAAAAATTACTCTCAAAATAAAATACAGGTAGAAACACTTATAGAACAATAAGTTTGCACACTTTTTAATATCTTCAGATATATTTCAGTAATTTTACCATATATAATTTACCACATACATCTAATGTCTCGCGGGGAACACATTTAATGAAGTAATCATGTTTTAAAAACGAGAAGCATATTTTGTGTTAATAATAATTGGACCTAGCTACTGATAATATCAATAGAGAAGTCTAATCAGCTCATACTAGTTGGCCAAGGATTGGCAAATTTAACCAAATGGTAGATGAGAGTAAAGATTAGTGTAAAGAGGTATGTACGATAAAAATTATCACTGAGTTTAGGGTACGGTGGCGGCTTTTTTCTCAAGTCACAATGAAAAAACTGATTTACTTCATTTTACTGGTAGTGATGATAACAAGTGTAATTTGGTTAAAACATAGAATTAAAATTACAGGTTCTGTCGGGAATTAGACGTTGATAAAATAATTTATAATGCTAAAAATAACATTGAAACAAAGTCGCACCATAAACACGTTGTTAATAACATTATATTAATTTACATAAAAACCCAAAATAACATTGAATATAACTATATTACTGCAATTAATAACAAGAATAATAACTAATGGCAGGAGATATCATAGGTTGTTGGCCTCCGATAATATCCCATGCTGTACCAGTTTTAGCCGTCTTATACACTTGCAACGCACCCCTTCCAACAGCACCAGGTGATTGGTGCGGAGATTCCATTGATAGTTCATCTAATAATTTCTCATGTTATTTCCACACTCGTCTAAGTTTCATAAGACGTGTGTTAGTAGCCCCAGGGCATATAACTACAACTCTAACACCGGTTTTCTTATAATTGTATTCATGTCCTAAAGATTTTGAAAAGCCCAAAACCGCATACTTCGCAGATTTATAAACGACCATAATTGGATCAACACTGTGGGCCATTATTGAAGCTACGTTGATGTTGGTTCCTCCTTTTCCACATTTATCCTTCCTCACATGCTCGCGGAATTCCAAAGACCATTCTATAGGAGCCAGCGCTAAGGTATTAATCATTTTCTTTACACAATTTTCGTTCAGAAAACCTGCATTGTTTACAAGGATATCAATCTCTGTAACTTCGGTTACGATTCTATTGAAAACTTCTTTAGGATCTTCCGTGACATCACATTTTAAAAAGATAGCTTTATTATTACCATATTTAGAGTTTAGTTGTTTCACTGCCTGTTTTCCTTTTGGTACATCTATATCCAATATCACAACACACTTAGCATCTGCAGATAAAAAGTTATCTGCAATTGCATATCCGATACCTCGAGCTCCACCGGTGACTACGATTGTTTTATTATCAACCACGTATTCTTTATCAACATACTCCGAGCAATTAACATAAGCAAAATTTAGAAGATATAATAAAAATAGAAACATCTTTATAATATTAAGTTTACAATAAGTGAAACAATATACAACCTTTCAATTCTTTTAACAACTATCGATTACTGAAAGATGTTATTTTTACTAGAATATACGTTAATTATTATACAAATTAATACATCTTTATGTTAATTTAAATATATAGAATATTTCAAAATAGTTCAATTTATTCAATACATTCGGTTTGTATTGATAAGAGGGCCGTACAAGTGTTCCAATAATGACAAAACTATTATACACGCTATGTACTAACGCTTATAATGAATGTAATTACCCCAAAAATTCTCTAGAAGGTAATTTAAGTTTTAAGATATTAATTGTAATGACTAAAGTGCCAATTTAAGTGTCAGAACGTATTTTTAATATGTATGTCTTGAATAATGACAATATTCTTATTTTTCAATACGAGAACATGTTGCTATTTTAGATTATATTTTACGTCTTTACACTGAATATTTAGTAATTAAATTTAAAACGTGTATTTGTCATACTTGACATTGGCGAAATAACTTACACAGGCAGAGACCATACCGAATAAAAAAAAATATTGACTTTACAACAGTCAGTAAAAGAATTTTCATGTATAAGCGTGTTTTGAAGTATCTAACATATTTCAATTTATATAAATAAAAATGAATTGCCGAATACACATAAGCGTATCACAAACAAACGGCTACATATATGCAGATAATTTTTTTTATTGTATTTTTAATTCTCAGGAGGTTTGCATGAAATAAAAAAAAATTAAAAATCCCAATTTTGCGGGGTGGGGGGTCGTCCCGACTGGTCGCGACCACCGTACAGGGGACACCGTATAGTGGCACGTTTGGGCGTGTTCGTTCCGGGTAGCCGGTGTATTCAGCAACGGAAGGGGGGGGGGTTTAGGCCGGCATGACAGCGGCGACCAGCGATGGATAGTTGTCTTTCGGTGGTCGCGTTTTGGATTGTACTGTGCTTCCATCAGGCACAGTACAGTCACTTTGCCGAGCTACAATAAAAAAAAAAAAAAAGAAAAAAAAAAAGAACAATTTTGGGTTAAAAAAATCTTTATATAAAAGGTTGAGTACGTGATACAGAAAACAGTAGACAGAGAGCTTCAAATATCTTGTCAAAATTCATGTACACATGTTCAATTGCTATTTTATTTAATTTTGCCGTACAGCAAAGATTACTTAATAAACCACAAATTCGGCATTGCGTGGAATACTGTTCGCACCTCTGGGACAGTTCCGCCAAATACTTACTGGATGCCCTGGAGAGGTTGCAGAGACTGGCTCTCCGCGTCGTTAATGATGCAGGCATTACAGAGTTTATAAAGCCGCTTCAGTTGTGCAAAGACATTGCCTCACTGAGCGTGTCCTACCGCCTGTATCGTGGCGAGTGTTCTGAAGAGTTGTTCAGTTTAATCCCTTCCTCTCCTTTTCATTACCGAATCACGCACGCTGGTCTTCGGAGCCACAGTTTTACGGTAAATCCTGTTTGAGCACGAACTAAAAAGTTCGCAACATCTTTGCCGTACCTTGAAGCTGTGGAGTTCCCTCTTTCCAACATACATGGAGTCCTTCAAGCGTAACGGGGGTAAAGGGTCATTTACGCAGGCCGGCATGATAGCGACGTTTGTGCATACCATCAGGCAAAAAAAAATGTATTCTTATTACACAAATTTCATTGGAATCCTATAACAGTGTGCGGTGCAAATTTATAAATTTGTACACCTACCTACTATTATTACAGATGATATTTCTTCATCTGTTCTCATATGCTCACAAAATTGGAAAGACCACTGTATTCTAGCCAAAGCAACGGTATTAAAAGTTTCCTTAAATTCCTTAAGTTCTTAACAATTGTATTATTTACAAGAATAGCATTTAACCTATTTTGGTTGTACTTGACACTATTCTAAAATCTTATATGACATTACATAGCTTCGTCATCAGCGCGTTTAGTAAAGATTTCTTTCGCTGTCGGTCTTTTTCGTTCAAACTCTTCTTATGTTGTATAGAGCTCTTTTCATCCAAAAAATACTATTTCCGACAGATCTTATCTGCATTAATGCCAGTGAAGCTACGGTCAAAAGCTAATTTCATTTAACAATTACATCATTTTACATTTTCCTGCACAATGTTTATACCTAAATTCTTTAATACGATATAGTATGGAATATTAACCGAAGAAATAGCGATAATGATAATTACTGGTGACGCTGCGGCGATGTCGACGTCACCGTGGGGCGATATGCGGGGGTTTCTATGCTAAATTTAAGTGGACTGTATATGTGGGGGTGCTATATTAGATATTCAACTATTGTGATCAGCTACGAAGAGGGAGACAAGGGTAGGAAGGAAACTTGGCACATACCTCGCGGCGCTGCAGTTTCCACGTGGCTAGCCGGCTAGGTGATTCTCGTTTCTCTCCACTGAGTTTTCTCCCACACAACACTTATTGTTTATAATATATGTCGGCACGTATGTAGCGATGCGTTTATTTCTCACTCAAACATGCGAAAACTCAAAATGTTAGCATGCGGCGCGGACATAACAACACTGTGATACGGCGCGGACAACACTGACGATAGCAGTCGAACTGGCGGCGCGGACGTCGCGCTACCTTATATAAGCATGTGCCATAGTAAGGGGAAGCGGGGCTGGTGGCGTAATCTGATCGCAATTAATTGGTCGGGCTTCAAAGTGGCGTGATTTAATCCATAATGCGGGAATTTCAAATATACATAAAGCGGCGCAACCAATTACTAAATACTAATTCAACATCAACATACAAATAGGCAAGTCTGATCATTCCCTCAATTACTCATTACAACAGGTAATGACAACTCTTACCTTAATCACCGACAGAATAACAATAGTACTCGGCACGCATTCGTTCATTTCTTCCGACAAAGCCCAACAATGGACGGGACACACATAGCGGGAGCTGTTTGAATAACGAGCAACCGGATGTACCCGGATAAGTGAAAACAAAGCCCGGGTATCGGTCGGCCGTTGTTATCCGGCTGAAATCCGCAAACAACCGGCTACAACGAACAAAAGAGTATTATGCAGATGTGACATGGTATTGATATTTTAAAAATAATCCGATTTGAATGGTCACTGAGTCAAGTGAGTCATATATTATTATTTATTGCGTTAAATAATAGAATGGACTGTGTGAAAATGTTTTTATCTTCGGTTATAGAATATTGTTTTCACGGTAAAAAAAAAACGAGAAGGAAATCTGAATTAAATATTTTTTGAAAATTTTATGGGGAGACTTTTATGATAAGAAGAAAAAAAATCTTTTAAATTTGTGGGGGGGTCGGAAGGAAAAGAAAATTAAAAAAAAAAAAAAAAAAAAATAGAAATTGAAATTTTTAAAAAAAAAAGGGAAAAAAAAAAAAAAAAAAGAAAAAAAAATTAAAAAAGAGAAGAGAAGAGAAAAAAAAAGTTAAGAAATTACCAAAAGAAGAGGAATTAAAAAGAAAAATATTAAATTAAATTGGAAAAAAAAAGAAATAAAAAAAAAAAAAAAAAAAAAAAAAAAGAATTAAAAAAAAAAAAAAAAAATTTAAAAAAAAAAATAAAAAAAGAAAAAAAAAAAGAAAGAGAGAGTAGAAAGGAAAAGGGTCAAAATACATAAAAAAAAAGGGAAAAAAAAGGAGAATAATAAAAAAAGGAAGGGGGTTATATAAATAGGTATACTTCAATATACGGGAAGACTAGTAGAGAGGAGAACAAAAAGAAAAAGAAAACAGAAGAGAATAAGGGGGATAATAAAAACTCAATCAGAGGAAAGGAATGAGAAGCGAACAGGAGAAAATAAGGAAAAAAAATTAAATAAAAAAAAAAAAAAAAAAAAAAACCCCACAGGAGAAAAAAAAAAAAAATAATTCAAAAAAAAAAAACAAAAAAAAAAAAAAAAAAAAAAAAAAAAAAGAAAAAAAAAAAAAAAAAAAAAAAGAAAAAAAAAAAAAAAAAAAAAAAAAAAAAAAAAAATAAAAAAAAAAAAAAAAGAAAAAGGGGAATGGTTTAAAAAAAAATAAAAAAAAAAAAAAAAAAAAAAAAGGGAAAAAAAGCAAAAACAAAAGAAAAAAGAAAAGAAAAAAAAAAAAAAAAAAACAAAAAGAAAAAGAAAGGAAGGTTAAATTCAAAGAAAAAAAAAAACAGAGGAAAGAGAAAAAAAAAGAAAACGAAAAGGGGAAAGAAAGAAAAAAAAAACCAAAAAATCACCCGGAGAGGACGAGGAAAAAAGCAAGAAAAAAAAAAAAAAAAAAAAGGAAATAAAAAAAAAAAAAAAAAAAAAAATAAAAAAAAGAAAAAAAAAAAAAAAAAAAAAAAAAAAAAAAGGGAAAAGAAAAAAAAAAAAAGGTAAGGAAAAAATTATAAAAGTATATCTCAATAAAGTTAACTTTTTTCGATAATTTACTTAAACATTTATACACTCATGGACATATTTAGAGGAACGTAAAAATGGAGCGAATTAACATGAAAACGGATTTATTTGTACTATATAAGCTTTTAAAATTCGTTGAAAAGAACCAATTAACATTTTTAAATACATAAAAATATATTCTTTATATATGAAAAAAAACAATTTACAGGCAGTATTTTTATTATAAGGAATTTTGAGTTAAGATAATGAAAATTTAATATTGTTCTAAATAATTTTTTCTATAATGGGTGTCACAATCACTATTTAGTATTGCCTCCTGTGGCTGTCACAACTGCCTGCACCAGTCTGGCTATACTTATTATTTTATTGTCCATGAAACTTTGTGGCATTAGATTCCATTCTTTAACCAATTTCAGTTTTAAGGTCCCTTAGGTTAGCGGATGCTGGATTACTTTGTTTAATTTCTTTTCCCATTTTGTCCCATACATGTTCTATCGAATTTAGTTCTAACGAGCGTGCCACACTAAAATTTGGATACTAACCTGGGTTGAGCATAAGCATTATTGTACATTCAATGAAAATAATCCTTCCTGAATGGCATAAAAGGCATCACAGTCTATTCTTAAATATCTGTTCCATATCTTGCGTATGTAGCTCCGTACGTGCTCCTAAGCAAATTCCGCCCCATACCATTACTGTTCATCCACCATAAGGATCTCTTCCAACAATGTTATACTTAGCGTACATTCTTCGGGCTCAACTCCATACTTTGACACTTCCATCATCTGACTTAAGGCAGAATCGGGACTCATCAGTATTTAACGTATCATTTCATTTAATTAATGTCCAAATTCCGTCCACATCCTGGGAGTTTACTAATAAAATGACGTCTATATGTTTTGAGAGTTTATTAACGACTAACTTAATCGAACGCGGACGCAGCCGCGCTCACTATATTTTCTACACACGTATGCACTTTGTTTACATATACATTACTTAATTGCGCCCCTACAAGTGAAGAATTATGTTTCCCAAGCGTCATCATCCCAATTCCGGTGCAAACAAGCAAAGTTGGGCTAAACTTCACGATAAACTGCTGTGAGCAAAGGGCCTTTGGCGGTCGAGTACATCTCGACCTCTATACCAGTCACTTTGAGTCTTCTTCAAATCATTTTGGTGCTATCTGTTACTTGTTGAACTTCCTGCAGCGTATTTTGTAAATGGAAAACGGCCAAAGTGCGGTTTCTGAAGACAGTGCTTACAATAAATCTGTCATCCTTGTCTGTAGTTATTTTTTGTGATCTGGTCCTTTACGTCTTGTATACTCTCCAGTCTGCCGATATCTTTTTTTTTATACCACGATGGTAGCAAACAAGCATGCGGGCCGCCTGATGTTAAGCTGTCACCGCAGGCTTTGGACTCTTGCAACACCGGTGCGCGTTGCCGACCCTAAAATCGTATCGTATCCTATCGGTATCGTCTAACATTGCGAAGAATTACAGACATGAGTGCTCTCGTAGTGTTTGCGTCACTTCATTGTAAGTTTTTCTTTTTAACTTTAGTTAGATATTTGACCAGTGCTGAGATCTGTCACTATTACTTAGAATTATTAAATGACGTTCCTTTCACTCAATAATAATATTTAATTTAACAAAAAAACAGAATTAAGATTAGATTTGTTCGAAACAACAGAAAACTGCAGAATTTCATACACTACGTATCAAAGAAATTAAGAAACGAAAGTCATAAGGGAAATGTTATTCAAATTATTCTTTTTTCAAAGTAAGTAGTAGTAAGTATGTAAAAAGTAAAAGTAAGTAGTAATAGGCTAGTACGAAATAAGAAAATATTTTCTGTTATTCTACCTTTTTTTGCATTCCTCTAAATATGTGCATGAGTGTAATTTAAATTAACGTTTTTTTTGCTTCAACTAGTCAGTGCGTAATGTCGTTATATATTTAAATATGTTTTATCATCCACCCTAACCAATATTACAAATGCTATTGTGAGTTATTTATGAATTACCCTTCACATCTTAACTACATAACCAATCATCATAAAATTTTGCAAACACGTTGTCAGGTGTGTAAAAAAAGATAGGATACATTTCATCCAGAAAAGGAGTACTGTATTACAAATTACGTGAGCTAAGCCGAAGGCATAAGAGCTAATTACAAAAAACCTACTTTATTGAGTAGTTATGTCGGTACTCAGGTTCAATGGAACATCTGCAATATTTTGATCTTTGTCATGGACGCAGCCACAGTAAAGAAAGAAGCACTTTTCACGCTCGCAAACGGATTTGCTTGCATGTTTGAATTTTGCGATGTTAGTTCTACGATTTTAATTGCTTCGTTACCACGTGGTACTCAGGGATAGGACAAACGTTGTTTCTATAGTAGCGGCACGCTATGATGCCCGTTTTGACAGATTACAATAGTGAAGTGAAATGTCGATTTATTTTCGAAAAAAATATGATCAAATGCTGTTTTGTTTTGCATTACTAAGCATTGATACGAATTTGCTGTAGGTGATGCTTGTGTTGACCAGCAATCTTATGTGTATTATGATGATGGTGATGATGATTGACCGACCGGTTTAATATGTATGTGTATAATCTTAATATATATATTTCTTGTGTGCGTGTGTATGTGACTGAACTCCTCCTAAACGACTGGACCGATTTTGATGAAATTTTTTGTGCGTGTTCGAGTGGATCCGAGAATGGTTTAGATTCACAATTGGACCCGGAAGGTGGCGCTGCGGTTGACTTTTGGGATTTCTATTTTTTATTATCAAGGCAGGACAACGTCCGCCAGGTCCGCTAGTTATGATATAAATATATAATTGAAGTTTTGAAAAATATAAATAAGCTGACGTCTTGAAATCTTGCATTAATATAAATCAAGATATGAAAGTTTATATCTGCCTAAACAGACGTTAATACTCTACAATTTAAATAGTGCTTATTGAACTCGATACAATATTCTTATATGTTACTATGGTTATTGAGTTATGTAGACGAAAGCGCGGTAATTAAGAAAAATGGCCGCCAAAATGACCAAAAAGACAATATAATTCCAATTACATATAGATATATGAATTTTAATTATATTTATTCTTAGAGCCCAGTACAACACACGTTTTAGGCACATGTTTACAGTGAACAACATATTTTTGCTAAGTTTCATGCGGATGAAGTCGCAGGTAATAGCTAGTCAAAAATAGAATAACCTAAATTACTTCCTATAAGGTCAGCTATCTGCCAGTGAAAGTCCCGCCAAAATCGTTCTAGCCGTTTCGGAGATTACCTGGAACAAACAGACAGAGAGACACACAGGCAGACCGATATAAATTTAAAAAATTCCATAATTGTTATCAGTTGCGTGTATACTTTCATACCCAATCAGTAAAAAAATGTTATTTTGATATTACATACAGACAGTTCATTTTTATTATATGTATAGATAGATTATTAGTAATTATTTTAACCATCGAAGGGTTGACTATTTCATACATATTCATTAAATTATGTACATTGATTGTCATTATGGTAGATAAAACGTATCATGAACTCTGTTTGAATTTAAATATAGCATCGTATCAATAAAATAATTGTATGTACTACTAGCGCGCCCGGCGGACGTTGTTCCGCCCTGATATAAAATAAGACAAATTATACACCTAAACCTTCGTCATGAATTACTTTATCTACTGGTGAAGGTCTCATAAAAATCCGTTCATTACTTTTTGAGTTTATCGCGAACAGAAAGACAGGCAGACGTGGCAAAGGACTTGATTTTATAATATGTAGTGATTAAACTTTTTAAGTACCAAAGTAAAATAGTTGTTATCATAAATACATTTTCACGTGTCGTTACTTTATTTAGGTTTTTGTATTATATATATTTATTTTTTAATACTACCTTAGGAAAAATATCATATACCCTACGTTATAGATAAATGAATATTATATTAATCCCGGCCTTTGAAATTGTGAAAATACGACTGACAATCTTTCATTTTTAATAGACATTTATTCATTACTAAGATAATTATATCCTATCAAAATAAATATTTAATAAAAGACAGAGGTAAGAACTATCTCTGAATTTACCAATGGAAGTGATCGATCTTGCGCAACGAAAATTCTTTTTTTTTATTGGTGCAGGACAAAGTGATTCCACTGCGCCCGATGTAAAGCACAATGCTGTGCAAAAATAATTATAGAGCATGACTGGTTAAAGAGTTGCAATATCCTCACAGATTACTCAATACTCGCTTCTCGTTCTAAATCAATTAAAAAAAGGTGCTTAATATTTTGCCTAATTATGTACACTCACCATGTAATTTGTACACTCAACATCAGATGTTTTACGCAAAAATGAACTGGTGTAATAACTACGGAATCGGTGAATCACGCCATGCAGCGCACTACAGGCCGCGCCCGTGCGGTATTCCGACAATAAGCACTTACATAAAAATTAACCTTGAAACGCGCCCCTTCAATTTTGTTCAACCATAGGTGTATTTTTTTAAGTTTTAAAGTATCGTTCCCACACTTTTAAAGGTTTTAGAACAAACTTTAACTAAGGTTCTCTTTGTTGTTTATTAGTATTTGTTTTGATATTATTATTTTAAATGTTAGATGTGACCATGAACTACCACACGATTTAACGGTGTCATCAATTAAACATTCACCTGGTATATTCACCCTTACCAGAGACTATTAGGTAATCTAAATACATATATGCATTTACGTATGAGTAGTTAGATTATATTTATTTATTGTCTATTCTTTATAATTTTTTTAACATTTGACCAGAATCTCATCTGATGTTAAATTATGACGTCGTCTGAGATGATAAACACGCTAAACCTAGAGGAGAATTGGCTCCTAGGTGCATCCACCGGAATGCATCAAGAGGTGCTTGGCAACAGGCTTACAACTCAAGTGTGGTAGTTACTCAGGCGAATTCGAAAAAGTCCTACCACCACGCCATGGTTTCATCACAATGTATTCCTTCACCAAAAGTTTAAACTTAGTTGCCAGGTTTCGAACGTACGTCGATCAACGCGGAATCTGAACACAGTATAAACTATCGCAAAAAAACAGCACGACCAGAGCTTCCGTCACTTGACCGCACTTACGGTAGTTTCCATATCGGCTAAGTGCCTTCTGCACACGCCACTAAGCCAAGTGAAATTGTCATAGCTCTTTAGATCAAAAACGGTTAATCAGTCTGGATAAAAAAATCGTTGGAATTCTAGAAACATGTCGCTTTTATGTGCACGTATATATCGGCGCCTACCCATATTGATTGCGTCATCCGGTCACTTCTCTCTCCCTACTACTTGACGTCGGTATAAAAGGAGCGGAGCGATCGCCGTTTGGTCATTATCGGCTGAGTGCCTTAAGCGCTCGCCTTAGTAGTCCGGTGAAGCTGTTAAGACCTTGCTAGGTCAATAGCGTAGTCAGTTCGAAAAACTAAAAAAAACAGTGGGTCGCGCGACGCATTTGCGGTGGCGGGTCGCAGTCACTACGAACCGAATGTTACCTTTAGAATATCACTTATCCATCAGAATAACAATATCGAAAACCAGCGCTGCAGTAATGATGTACTGCACATATTTGATGAATGGGTTAACAATTGTTGGACATTGTTTTTCATATGTTTCTTTTTTTTGTCTAATTTGATTGTTTATTTTACTTTCATGGTATGGTTGTTCCAACAATAAACAATTACATTCTTTCTTACTTATAATAGACATATATATAAATATGAAAACTTTTCCAAAATCTTTCTATTTTAATAAATAATACCGATATATAATATGTGTTTGTAAGTATTGTTTATTTTTTACAAAAAAGACTGTCTCATTGAATAAAAGTAAAAGTACAAATTTATGGAATACAGATATTATAACGAGGCTTCACACTTATTGCACTTGAAGACAATATAAATTACTGAATTTCAGGACTCAGTGGTTTGTATAAAAATAATTATGTTCTCAAAACAGGCTCCCGCGACGCCTTTAGATCTCACCCCATTACGTCTACAAACACTCGTCCCTCGCTCAGTCTGTAGTAATTAAAAGCAAATGACATAACTCCAAGCTACACACTTCCCTATATCGAAACGACACAAAGCCGTATGCACTCTGCCTTATTGCTGTATACAGGATGTGTATTACTATGGTATTTTAACCTTTTTCTATTAACATTTCTTATGGCAGGGTAGGGAAAAATTATGTGTTACGCATTACCTATGTGTAAGTACGTATAAGTGTCTGCTGAGTCTAGTGGTATACAAAAATGAGTAAATGTTTAGTTATTACAATAAGAGCATGTAATAAAATAAAATAGCAATTGTACGTCAATCTGTCAATATTTCTGATGATCTCTGTCTATCTTCTGTCTCATTTAGCAATTTTTATACGTAGATTTTTAAGCTCAAATGTTTCACCTTTCCGTATACCGTTTTTCAAATATTTTCTTTTACACAAACTTTGTCCGTAAATTACAAGGACAACAAAAACAGAATACAGGTAGAGTCGTTCTGAATTGATTTCTATTTAATTGATTTTTTTTATAGAAAAAAATTTTATACACAGATTTTCACTGATAGTAACGCTTATTATAAAACTTCCATCATAATTAACCGTTTCGTATCTTACAATTAGGTTGCAAAAAAATAAAGGTTGATCCAATTTCTAATCAAATGATAACCCTCATCTTAAAACATTTTAGGGAGTTTTTGTAACATCTCCAGATTGTTGTTTCATTTTATTATTTCTAATCAACTTTACTTGTTTCCAATATTAGTTTTAAGCAATTAAAATTAAATACCAAAAAAAAAGGTGAAGTCTAAGAATAAAAACCATTAGATAAGATACTAATACAATGCTATAAGACACTTTATAATTTATATGGCCGGAATTTACATCTTATGCGAGCCATTCAAATTCCCAAAAGCGTGTTAAACAAGAAAGGTAAGGCTGGGTTTGTACCTATATGTTTATTATTGTAAAAAGCGATGCGGTAATGGCTCAGTGTTTAACGTACCCTAACATCACGTCGGTGAAGATAGGCTCGAACCCTTTGCAAACGAGCAGGAACTTTCGATGAAGGAAACTATCGTGATGAAATTATATTGGTAGGGCTCTTTTTTTTTTTTTTTTATCGTAGCTCAGCAAAGTGACTGTACTGTGCCTGATGGTGAGCACAGTATAATCCAAAAACAACGGCGACTACCGAGAGACACGCTATCCCTCATCCCTCACCGGTCGCCGCTGTCATGCCGGCTTGCATAAATGTCTCTTCACGTTACGCTTGAAGGACCCCATATTATAGGAAGGAGGGAACACACTGGCCGGGAGATTGTTCCATAGCTTCACGGTACGGCAGAGATAAGAGGTTGCGAACTTTTTAGTTCGTGCCCAGATAGGATTTACCGTAAAACTATGGCTCCGAAGCCCAGCGCGCGTGGTTCGGGTATGAAAAGGAGAGGAAGGGATTAAATTAAATAGCTCTTCAGAACACTCGCCATGATACAGACGGTAGAACACGCTCAGTGAGGCAATGTCTCTACGCAACTGAAGCGGCTCTATAAATTGTGTAATGTCTGAATCATTAACAATGCGGACAGCCCGTCTCTGCAACCTGTCCAGGGCATCTAGTAGGTATTTGGCGGAACCGTCCCAGAGGTGCGAACAATATTCCACACAAGGCCGAACTTTCTGTTTCTCTTTGAAAATCTCTAGCCAAGTACCTGTTGGTGTGTTCCGGCAGCTGCACTTGACAACCAGTCTCTCTAGGTTTAGCGTGCTTATCATTTTGGACCTCGGGAGTTGATGTTACTTGCTTCCGCAGGAATTGTACCTCTCATTCTCCTACACTTGCTCTCCGGGTGGTACAAAAGAGTAACAAATTTTTACGCACTGCACTGTTCCACATAAATTGAATCTCGCAGCGATAAATAGAGTAAATCAATCAATCGACAATAATAAAAGATGGATACTCTATTTAGTCTTACGATTAAATTACAGTTTTAAGCCTCATCGTAATTTTATGTTTTACGTACACTCGCTTGGCTACAATCTCACCTGATGGTAAGTGACAATGAAGCCGACGATGGATCGCGCTCACCTGCTAGATGCCTCACTCTACTCAACACTCCCAAATTATATGAGTTATATAATGGTGGGAAGACAGAAACCGGGAGTGAATTACAAACCGTTTTAGCAGTACGTATAATAAATGTGGAAGCAAATCGCTTCGTACGAATCTCGGAAATATCAAACACATAAGGGTGGAAACCCTCACGGCGTCTAGTCGTCCTCTGATGGAATGAAGATGAGAACTTCAAACGTTAGAAACTATAAAGTAGAATAAAAAATTATATTTTGTTTTGTGAACATCATGTAGATGTTAAAAATGCACTGTCTATCACAAAACATAGTCATCACGATGCATACCTTGTGGCTTTGTTGCGCTTTTAAAAAAGGCATGCGGGGAACAATGGTCGTCGCTCAAACACCATACAGGTACATGCGCGTCTCAGACTGCCGCAATAACGTATTATGAGGGTTTTCTTTTTCTAATATACACTATGATATTGCATTGAGCTGATAAATCAATTCTATTGAATTCAAACTATATTGTTATGTCCTAAACCTATACTAATAATAGGTCTTTACCTATGAAATTGCCGTTGTGCAGTACTGGCCATTTCAAATCAAAATAATTTTTGTTTGGCTAAGAATTCTAATTTCAAATTAATTATATTTTAAAAACATGGAATTCTTTTTCCAAAAGTAGTCATTTGTTTATTCACTAGTGTTACATTTTCATCGCACTTCAATCTTTTTTGTCATCATGGATACGTTAAAAATTCGAGTAATTATGGAATATGAGTACCGTCGTGGCAACAACGCGGCACAAGCGGCACGCAACATCAACGACGTTTACGGAGCTAACACTACAAACCAACGCACCACCTCTTATTGGTTTGCTCGCTTCCGTTCTGGGAATTTCGACCTGAAAAATGAACCTCGCGGTCGTCCGAAGACTTTGGTCGACAATGACGAATTAAAGGCGATTGTGGAAGCTGATGATATCATTCATCAGAATTCATCATCAGATTGTATATACAATCTACGGCTGAATTAGCAGCAGCTTTCGATGTTAGCGTCAAAACAATATTGGTCCATTTGCGTCAAATTGGCAAGGTAAAAAAGCTTGACAAATGGGTGCCCCACGAACTCAATGATCGCCAGCGCGAAGTACGCGTCGAGACGTGCCTTGCACTGCTCAACAGACACACAAATGAAGGAATTTTGAACCGCATTGTTACCTGCGATGAAAAATGGATTCTGTTTGATAACCGCAAGCGCTCAGCAAGTTGGTTGGATCCTGGTTCAGCACCTAAATAATGCCCTAAATGAAAACTTACCCCTAGAAAAGTGATGGTCACTGTTTGGTGGTCTAGCGCCGGTGTGATTCATCACAGCTTCTTACCAAACGGGGTGAGCATTACTGCAGATGTGTACTGTAAAGAACCGAACACAATGATGGAGAAGCTGGCACATCTCCAACCAGCAATGGTCAATCGCTCATCTCCGCTGCTCCTGCATAACAACGCGCGACCTCATACTGCACAGCAGACGGTCTCCAAGTTGCAAGAACTGGGGTTGGAAGTTTCCGTCATCCGCCCTACTCACCAGACCTTGCGCCTACAGACTACTACTTTTTCCAGAATTTGGATAACTCCTTGGCAGGAAAAAAATTCAATACCCGAGAGGCAGTACAAAATGCCTTTGAAGAATTTGTTGCCTCCCGTCCAGCTGATTTCTATAAGAAGGGCATCAATGAACTGCCACTGCGTTGGCAAAGATGCATTGATTGTATGGGTGATTACTTCGATTAATACAAATAAAAAATACATGAAAAAGAATCGTTTAAATTTTTTCATACAAAACGGCAATTTCATAGGTAAAGACCTAATATATAAAAATCCAGTGTCATAATGTTTCTCCGCGATGAACTCCGAAACTACTCAACCGATCTTCATGAAAGTTGGCATTTATATATAATTTGATTCAACTTGAGAGATAGAATAATTTATATTTCGATTGATGACCTCAATATATTTTTATAACAAATCAAATGATTGTCAATGTTGATTATTGTTATTAATTGTAAGTTTCATCAGCCTGGAACAGATGTCGCTTTAAATTAGTCTGTTAACAGTAAACTATAGGACCGATTATTATAGATATCTCATAGATGGCGTTACGTTTTCATTTTGAATTTCTTTTTCAATTCCAGCTTATCTTATGGTGCACGTGTTTTATTCAATTCAATATGTAATAACTGAGCCACAGCAAAGCGTGGCCGGGTCAGCTAGTAATATATAAAAATATCACTTACATTTCAATTTATTAGCATAAACAAAGCACGAATAAAAAGGCTTCACACAATATGTTCCAGTATGTTTACATTCGAATTTGTCATCGTCGACCGAACGTTTATTGTGACTGTGAGTTTTAAAAACAGTTACCGCTAAATTGTACAGTCTAGATAGCCTTTTGTACGAACAAAGCTAAGAGTCGTAGGATTCCAAACTACATTTCTGTGGTTCTTTCTTGTAAATATATTTTACGTAATGAGTATTCAAGTTGCTTGAAACTGAAATAACCTTGGATTAAATGAAACGCAGAAGCTTATATTTAACAACTAGCTAATTCCCGCGACTTCGTCTGCGTCGTTTATTATCTCAATTCTTTTGTTATATCTCAAAGGGATTAAGGCAGCGTTTTCGCCGTATGCACCCAAAGCGGCTTGACTTTTTCCGACTGTTCCAATATTTATCGCTATATTTAAACCAATTTACAAAAAATCTTGACAAATTATATACCAAAACGTTCGTCGTGAATCACTCTATCTATTGATGTCAACCACATGAAAATCCGCTGAGTAGCTTTTGAGTTTATCGCGAACAGACAGACAGATGCGGCGGAGGACTTTGTTTTATAATATGTAGTGATTATCACTTGAATAAACTGCAAGCGGATATAAGATAAGATTTTCTACTACCGGCCGACATTATGATTATACTTAGTCAATACAGTAACTGTGATCCTATAAAATACATACAACTTTCTTTTATTTATTTACACAAATTAAACATACTGTAATTATTTTGTTTACAGTTTGTTATTTAAGAAGATAATTTTAAAATAATTAATAATAGTAAAAATGTTCTTAAGAAGAAATTATTTATGAGTACATAAAGGATCGAGCATGCGACCTTTCGCATACTTACTACCACTTGACCATGAGGTCTGTTAAATTTCATTGTGGTAATCCTTTCATCGATAATTAATTAAAAGTAAACATCTTATATATCACATCAGCCTATAAGAAATCATCTGCAGGGTCATATGCCTTTTCCCAAAGGAAGATATGAGTATAAGCGCCAGGTCAACCCACAACGTATTGGCGATTTCAAACACAGAGAAATTAACAGTTCTTTATTTTCCCTATTACAGTGGTACTACAAGAAGATTCTAAGGTTCCAGTTTCCTCATAATTTTTTCCTTTATCATCAGCCGATAGTGTTACCTATTGAGTGGTACGCGAATTCCGAAAAATTAGTTGCTACGTGCTGGTTTTCGATCCTGCGGACGTGCGAATTGACATTCCACCGGTCAAACCTCTCGGCCAATAGGACTTATCTTACTTACAGATATTAATGACTAAGGTTTATACGTATTAATTACTAAAGTTATTTTTTTTTCATTTCTCACTATGGCAACCAGTACTTCTTATTCTTATGGTGGCACCCCTGTTTGAACGTGGTAACACAAGTAATGGTCTCAGAATTCGTGTTTCATGTTATTATTTTCAATTCACCTCACTTGTACTCAATTATCAAAGTAGGTTAATATGCCGTCACTTATACAGGGTCAAATAACTCGAGTTAAAATAAAATCATTACATAGTATAAAACAAAGCCCCCCACCGCGTCTGTCTGTCTGTCTGTTCGCGATAAACTCAAAAACTACTGAACGGATTTTCATGCGGTTTTCACCAGTGGATACAGTGATTCATGGGGAAGGTTTTAGTATATAATTTGTCAAGATTTTATTTATAGTCAGGGCGGGACAGCGTCTGCCTAACCCGCTAGTTATACAATATAAAATTACAACAAGAAAATCCAAGATATATCGAGAACAACTGTCAAGCTTTATTTTAAAACCAAGAAAAGGATATACGCGTCACTTACACAAAGGGTAATGGAAGCGGTCAGTATTGATTGACAAGAAACAACATTACGCACTCAAAATGAAGAAAATGTCGAGAATACATTTATCAATATTATGTCCTGTTTACGAAATGCCATTACTATAAAGTGTATTCTTTGTGTATCGATTTGTTTTTATTTTTATATAACATTCGAAAAATATCAAGAAATATATATTTACTAGCTTTTGCTCGCGGCTTCGCCTACATTAATGTAGATTTAATCTATTCCTCGGGAACAATACAACATGTATGCAAATTTCATAATGATCGCTTCTGTAATTAAGGCTCGAAAGCGTAACAAGCAAACAATCAAATCACGTAAGCATGGAATTCTATTAAATATTTTTTATTCTTGTTTCATATCTATAATCAATATTAAAAGACTACAAGTCTGAAGGCAGTTATATTAAGATGCAGTTTCTCAAGATCAAGTTGGAACTACACGGGTGTCATATAATTTTTTGAAGACTAAAATATCATACTTAAATTAACATACATAACACCTATCGAATAACTGACTTACTACAACAAGGTCGTTAACTGGTTAACTGTGTTAAAAGTGTGTGGAAACCACCAAACAGTACACAGAGCGCATTCGAAATTTAATTTCAGACACCATTACCGGCAACTTTTTTTTATTCCGCCGGACAAAAAAACGGCAACGCACGAAAAGTTTTTCAGCCCATTTAGAATTCAAACAACGGATGTAAGAGGGAACAAAATGGCCGCCTTTCCACGGGAATAAATTTTAAAACAAATCCCAACTTCGTCTGTCACCGAACAAGCGAATGTAACAAAACAAAAGATTTACGTATAAACTTGTTTTAAGCTTAGAATTAGTTACCTACTCGCTTTTAATTAAGTCGAAAAGTTTATTTTCTTATTTTAAAATAATATAATAACCAAGATCATCTCTGCGGTGTTTTAATGTAATACACTTGTATATAAGTGAACAAGCGCAAGGTTGTTCAGTATAAAATCATAATTTTCTTTATATGTTAATCTCTATTATTTTTTTCTATTTTGCTTATGGAAGGACAATGCTTTTCATAGACATTTCTTTATTTAATTGTCCACACATACACATGTATTTTTTGGTCGTTCGTTGTTGCGAACTGTTAAGCTATCAGAAACACAAAGATATGGTAAATAACAAATAATCGGCAATCTATCACCAGTTGTCTATGTCATAAATGCTTAAAAACCTTTAAGCTAGACATGGCTATCTGCATTTGTTTAATAAAATATACGATTCTTTTGACAAAAATATGTTGAAAACTGCTAGCAAAATATTGAGTGTCACACCGAAACCATCGATGTAATTGGTATAAAAAATAAAGAGCAATCTTTCATCAGACATGCACTAGTTTCTAAATCACAGTCACTTAGCCGGCTTTGTTATCTGACTACAACTGCTATATGTAAGATAAAAATAAAGCTTATCATATATACACATGGTATACTTGAATGTATAAAAAATCGTGGGCATACGAGGTGTGTTAAAAAAATAACGGGAATTTTCGTTTTTTGAAAAAAATATTTATCCATTCGTCTACATTAATGTTGTCGCCTTCAAAATAGTCCCCATTCCATATTATGCGCTTATGCCAGAGCTTCTTCCAATCGTCGAAACACTTCTCAGACTCGATTTTTGGGATAGCCTTTACCTCTTTCAGCGATGTGCTTTTAATGTCATCTATGCTTGTAAAACGACGGCCCTTTAAGGTTCTCTTTATTTTTGAAAATAGGAAAAAGTCACACGGAGCCATATCTGGCGAACATGGAAACTGGGGCATAGTTACAGTATTGTTTTTGACCAAGAATTCACGAACAAGCAACGAAAGAAGTGAAGCAACAAATTTTGCCGCCACTCGTTTCATACCCAAAACATTCGAAAAATATTCATGGCATGAGCCAATCTATATGCCAACATCATCAACGACTTCTCTGATTGTGATTCGGTGATCATTCATAACCATTGCTACACTTTTTCCACGTTTTCATCGGTTGTTGATGTGCTGGGGCGTCCGGGGCGCTCGTCATCTTCAACATCTTCACGGTCACCTTAGAAACGCTTATACCACTCGTAAACTCTTGTTTTACTCATAACAGACTCACCATAGGCATTTGTTAACATTTCACACACTTTCTTACAGTTTATTTCAATTTTTACGCAAAATTTCAAAATTCAAAATTTTTTTAACAAACGAAAATCGCCAAGTTCATAAAACACGTCTAACCTTAGGAGCTGCTACAGACAAAGTAAGCAATGAATATAGCTGAAAATTTTATCGAACTTCAGGGGCATGTAAAACAACATAATAAAAAAAAAGATTTGACAATTGGACTTTCCAAACACGCAAAATTTTAAAATTCCCGTTATTTTCTGAACACACCTCGTAAGTAATAATGAAGATTCATGTTCATCACATAAATATTGAGTTTCTGAGACACGTGATCGGCTCGACAGCAGAATCAGTTGTTTTAGAAGTCCTGGTAATATAATAAAGTATATATAAAAATTCCTTGATTACATATCACTATGAAAGACAAATCCTCTTTAAAATAATGAAAGAAATTAAAATAAATTCGTCGCAAATAAATCACATTTTCAACTTTAAACATTTATAATAGGTAAATCTGAGTACGTTCTAACCATCCATAATTTTCTTCCGTAAGAATTCAGATAAACGTTATTGCAACTTGTTTAAATAAATAATAATAACTTTATTTTCAATAACATAAGATATTGAGGTACACACAGGTTCATACTATATGCAATTTCTATCATAAACTAGTTGTTCCCGCGACTTCGTCCGCGTGAAATAGTTACTTTGAACTAACGCTAACACGTAGAAAAAGGTCTCAAAAGGAAGAAAAAATGCAACGTTCTTCACAGGTGCTTCGCTCCTATTGGTCTTAGCGTAATATATAACCTGCCTCGATAAATGAGCTATCTAATACTGAAAGAATTTTTCAAATCGGACCAGTAATTCCTTAGTTTAGCGCGTTCAACCAAACAAACAAACATTTATTATAGAAATGACAGTTCAAAATCATTGGTCCTTGGATTCATCAACATCCAGCGTTGTCTACTAAATACAAGCTAGTAGTTGAAAAAGCTATACACCACATTTTGCAGAAACGGTCTTTATTACCATTACAACCTACATTTCTATACATATAATAAGAATGTAAATCTAACGTGTCTGTACCTTTTAGATTTCTATGAAAAAAATTGTTGCACGTGTCTTGGAATAAGTAATAAAACACATTTCAATCATTTTTAGGAATGTCTGTCTGTCTAAGTGTCCGTTTGTTTGAATACGCATCACTGATAATACGTTCTCGATAAAACCTCAAGAGAATCATAAAGCATATCCTGGAGTAACATTTAGTCTTGGTTTCATTAAAATCGGTTCATTTTATCAAAAGTTATTGTAATTTTAATAACGACGCGACTTAACTACCAGATAAAAGTAGATAAGTAAATGGACTTAATACATTAAAATGGTTTTATTAGTTACTGGTTTTTTACAATAGATTCCACACGGACGGAGTCGCGGACACAGCTAATGTTTTATAAATTGTTTGATGACTTACATTCAAATAAATGAAATAAAATACGATCATCTTTTACGACGTCATAAGCTTATCTACGAAACGTATTGTCACTAATCTTGTACAAAGTCTTCTTAATGACGTATCATTCTGAAACGTAACAGAATTTTGCTTAAATAAATACAATTTAATCGACATACTCAACACGCATAGAAACAACCCACCGCTGCTAACATTGATATATGCGTACCCATCGCCCGGGTAATTGCACAGTGGGTCAAAACGGCATCCCTCGGACAAAATGGCCGGCTTTGAGCTAACGAATGAAGAGAAAGTGGCCGGCGGAACTCCTTTTATAAAAACTCCTTTTTTTTCGATTACAAAGAAGCCATTTCGCGGAGTGCGTCCAGACAAGAGGGCGAGCATTTTAAGAGTTTTCTTGGTGAAAATATGACAACATCTTTAATGGTACGCGCTGGGAGGCTTCTTAGACGCTAGCTATTATTGGAGAGAGTACACTTTCAATTTTTTAGATCATAATTATATTAATCAGTAATGTATACATATATAAAATGGATATCAGTATATATGTCATCCATACACTCCAATACCGTTTGACTACTCCATGCAACTCCAATTAGATATATTACAGGCTGAAAGTTTAGACAGTAGCAAATATTTACGGAGAATAGTCTGCACTCGATTCTCGTCCTAAAACGATTAAAAACATAGGTGCTTAATATTTGACCTAATTATCTAGAAAAATACAAAAATTATACTCGTCCTCTCCGTGTTAATGTTAAAGCACAGTCTCAATGACCGTCGGCTGAAATGAAAGTGAACGTGGGAACGGCACGAATAAAACAAAAGGGTTTGTTTGTTGTCTGTTTTATTATCGAAGGTTATTAACTCCGGGTCGCCCCTTGCAGGTTTTGGCACCGGTCATTGCACCTAGGTATATCACGTTAGCGATTATAGTTTTGAAAGTTTTAGAACAAACTTTAACTTAGGTTCTCTTTGTTCTTTCTTAATATTTGTTTTGATATTATTATATGTTAAATGTGACCATGAACTATCATCTCTTAGAATACTGTAAGCGACTTACCTAATACCTGGTATAATAAGTATTGTATCATAAAGATAGTTATGCAATCCGTTTAATTCGTCACTGCTGGGTGGCGCTAGGTTATATTTTATTAATATCAATTTTGTAATTATATTTTAACACTGAAGAAGTTACATGCGGTTGCTAGTGCATATTTATGTTTGACTAATTTAACACTCTACTTTAAATTATTTTTAACCTTTGACATTGATGCTGCAGATTTCATATTCATCAGGTAAATAAGCAAAATATTCCAATCTACATTTTTTTATTATTGACATTTTGCCCAAAATAAGTATGCTTAACGGATTGCTTAACAGTTTTTTTTTCACAGTGTTTTACGAAATCTTTATACCATTATAAATTATATCCAAGTTTATAGTAAAATACTTATAATTGCAGAATTCACCTCTATTTATATACAAAAATTACAAAAAATACTCTAGATAGTTACCAGACATAATCCATACGTATTTCTCAGTGAGAAAATTTATAAAATGTTTAATACGGATGATTATCTGCGATTAATATTTGCACTTTAATAGGATGTTTAAAATCTATCGTTCTATCAATTAATTTATGTCTAAGTGACCCATCTTACTCAATTGATTGACGAAAGCGTTACTATGCGGAAACCCATCATTACGTACTTGAATGGACGTTAGTTTGCACCTCAGTTTAGAATTGATTAACAGCGGCAAATCAATTTCGTGTAAGTATTTGTTTTCTGTTGCAGTACGACGTGGCAGCGGCCAATCAAGTCCAGGCGGAAGTGAAAAGTAACATCCATTTAAGTACTCCACATTAATCACTTTTTACGTATACTTTTATATACACTTGCGTTTTAAAATAACATTCTGTCATAAATTCGCATAACTTGACTGAATGCGGTAAGTGAGCTCTCACTAATATAGATAATTTTACTAAAAAATGAGCGAAATAGATATAGTGTAAACTCTTTATACCGAATTTCAAGACCCCGAGCATTTTTTCGTTATACGGAAGGAAGAGAACAAATAAATGGTTTTGTGGTAAATCACCAAAATGAACTAATTTCTACATTATAGAAAGTTTACACTGTATAAGATATCGCTATAATGATTCAAGACAATTATTAAGCACTAATTAACGCTCGCTTCCTTATTGTAAAAATCACTTTGCTATATCAATAGAAATACGTTAAATACCTGGATTAATTTTGTTTGAACTGTTTTTTTTTTCTTTTCATTTTGTCTTTACTATTTAACCTCTCAAATCGTCTTAACGAGTTTAATTTAACTCTATAAAATGTTACTATAACTGCTTATCTTCTATAAAAAAGTGATATGATACGTAGTGTGGACAATACTTTGAAAAGTTCTTGCCAGTAAACGTAAAAAAATAAAAGTCAAAATCCGTTTAGCCTTTTCGGAAATTAATTCTACCAAACAAAAGACACTTCAATTGCATTTATATATACACATATAATCTACAAGAGCCATAACAATTGAAACACCATATAAGTCAATGTTTCTGGAACCATCTTACCAAGTGATCATTCAATACCAGAGTTTGTTGCGGTAATATGAGCCTACAACACCATAAATAAATACCAAACAAACTGGATACTGTTATAAAATATGATGGTTATATTTATTAACTACATACTCCAGTTACAGCGTGCAATTCGATCGATCCTGGTTTCGTCTGTCTGTACTATGTAAAGGACCTCCCACACGAACCAATAAAATCGCAGCGTTTTAAATGAAGATATCAAGTTTATTTTGTGTACGTTTTTGTAACTATTTTAAAGGCACTTCCATTCTTATATGTACAAAGTAATAAGAATATAAATTTCAAAGAAAAAATCAGGCACCATAATATACCAATTATAAAAACCTACATTTCGTTCATTTGATGCAATAGGTTATCTTCATTTAACATCATGTAAAACTGTGGCTAAACAGTAAATCCTACGCTACGCTAAAACTGTAAAAAATACTTAGTGCGTGGAGTCCCTCCGCGCGGAAGAAGTGAAACTTCGTAATGTGGAAATGAAAATAGGAAGGGGTAGAAATTGATTTTTAATGAATTCATATTGTTTCTTTAAGACAGACTTTATTAACATTGCTCACAATTCGAATTGATCGCATCTTTTAATTATCATTTTCCAGTGGAGAAATATCCAAATCTATAACATTTACAATGGGATTATGATAACTAAAGTAAGATACGAAATGTTTGATTATTTTTCTCGCTCTGTCTCTTTCTATTCCCCCTCCCCAGGAGCGTTGAACGTTTAACGCAACAGTGCTTTCATACCCCTACATGGTAGCGTTAAACGTTTAACGCAACCTTGTTGGAAGTCGCATTAGAAGTTTCACTTCAAAAATCAAACATTTAGTGTTTTATGAAACGCTAAAACATCATAAAAAAAAACTTATTCATACGTACTTTTATTATGTAATCATCTACATGTTTAACAATGAATAAATATTCTTTCTTTTATTTCTAATTTCTTTAGGCAAGTTCCAATCCTCGAAACCACAAGTTGAGTACAAACCGCGCTAACATATAGATCAACCTTTTTTTTCTTAATTTAACGAGACTTCAGTAAGTCTTTGCGAACCTCATAGGATAATTCGATTGGATCAATGTGTCTTTACAATTAAATTATATATGTATAGATTAAAAAACCAAATTTATAAATCATCATTGCCACTTTAGTTAGGCTTTCCCAATATTATTTTAACAGGACTCTAAGTGCATCTTTTAGTCCAATTCCTCCATCTGGGCACATTCCCACAACAAGTGATCAAAAAGCAGTAATATTTTTTCTCTGTAATAAAATGTTATTTATATATATGTAACATATCGTAAATTAATAAAATATTTATAAATAAAAACTTTCCAACAATATTTTTACGGTCATTGTGAAAGGGTACTTATATCAATTTCCCTCGCAACACAGATATACACTCCGAGAACGAAATTAGATTCAAATCAGACGAAAGGTCGTAGCGTTGATCATACGGGATGTAACGAAGAAAATTACTGTCTCGATTGGATATAAATTTTATCACTGTACATTATTTAAAAAATCATGTCTTAAACTGGTTGTTTTTATATTATAGGTGGCAACCGAACAGGCAGGTCACCTGATACTAAGTGGTCACCGCCGTCCATAGACAATAGCAACGCCAGGGGAGTCGCAATTGCGTTGCCGGCCTTTTGAAAGATGGGCCTCCGGAGCTCTCACTGACCTAACGAAACGCAACAATACAAGCACTGTTACTTCACGTCGGTGTTTCTGTGGATCGGCCGAAACCAGTAATAGCTTAGTACATATTTGATTTTCCATTTTTTTAGATGATAAGTATCCCATATCCTTTCCCCTTTCCTGGAAACGTGTACGCAAAATTTCATGAAGATCGCTAGAGCACTTAAGGCGTGAAAGCATAACAATCTACCAATTTCACTCTCGCTTTTATAATATAGTTAGAATTAGGATTCGAGAATGGTTCGAATGATCACATTAAAATTTCATTAATTTATCCTCAGAATGGCATTTAAACAACGAGATAATGATATGAAACACAACTTCCTAGTCCGTGGCTTTCGATAAAAAAAAACTAAACAGAATACAAGCTCCAAAGCATATAAGTAAACAATAGAGCACAATAGACGCGGTGACCGTGCCGCGGGAACATCCAGAATGCCTAATTAATTACTACCAAGAATCTCGTAAGCAAACAATGGAAACTAAAAAGAAACACCTCGAATCGCACGCCGCGTATCGTAATGGGAATTCTAACAATACTCGAGACATTTGGGAAATATTTTAAGGGCATTTAGAACCGTTTCGGGGGAAATTTTAAAGCTTAATTCCATTTCGTGATGAATATTGATATATTTTTTGGTTCCGTTCTCAATTTTGGGGGCTGCGGCAGTGGAATGTTTAATGGCCCTAAAATTTTTTAATGTTCTGTATTTCCTTCTACATATTTATATAAAAGTTGACCTACCGCAAAAATATTGATTTCAATAATAACTCTATGTTTTCTTATTTGTTTTACTGACTTTAATTTGTAAGAAGATGTGGAAGGGTTGAATTAGTCGATGCTAAGTTTTGTACCATGTTATTACTTATAAACAAAGATTGAAGTCGTGCTGCCCAAATGTTTAATGCTGTTGGAACATCAATCAGTGGGTAACAAATTTTAGCTTCTTTAATTTTTATTATTTCTATGTAATTAATATCTAACACTATTAATAAACAGTGGGGAAAATGTTGCGAAGAAATCTGAGCAATTGAGAAATGCTTTCGTACCAGCACCATGTATGAGGGGATATAGGACTGTAGAATAATCGACAATTCAAATCGGTATCACGACGTGGACTTATTTGGTGAATGAGTCCTTCCTTTTTTAACTCTAAAAAGATTGCAAAAAGAAACTCCATTAAATTTACTTGCAAACCGATTACGTATGTCAAAGTTACTAAGCTGTGACATACATAAGCGCATTTTCAAGGACTTAATTTGTCTTCTTTACCCCAGCTCTTCCCGTGACACAAAGTCGCTTTCTCAGTAAAGAGGCGTCATTTCCTTCTTTGTTTATTAAAAATAATAGTTTCATAAAGGTATAGTTAAACTTTACTATTAAAAAGAAAAGTCATGGGTTGGATCCCTCACCAAAAGGCTGACTTTTTACTCAACTGCAAAATGAAAATATAATTTTTCCGTTCAATATATGCCTACTTTTCTAGCACGCTGAATAGGCTAAACGATTTAAAAAAAACTTAACACTTGACCTATTGTTGAATTCCTCTTAGTTGTAGGATTGAACAATAAAATTATATTTAAATATAACACCTGTTAATAAAAAGGAAGGGAAATAAAATTAAGTTTTGTTTACTTATCAATACTCAACTGAACAACTCGTTCGTTAAAAGGTCTAAAAAGGTTCAAAATTTGTGCAGTCGTTTTTGTTGGTTATCTTTATTCATAATAATTATTATTATGGTATATATTTCTGTAATCATCGATAATGATCATTATTTTGATTTCCATATTCTTCTTTATAGACATGGTATATCAACTGTTGGAAGCTATTCTTAGTTCAAAATGAAAAGACCCTGTCCTCTTATTTACTTATTAGCTATCATTGATCAGGTCCCTTATATCTTTCTTTTTCTTTAGTTGTCTTCTAATTAGTCTACAGATTTCTTCGTTATTTCTGTCTCTCACGTAGGCATTAAAAGGAACTCATTCATATGCATAGTATATATATTCATATATGCTCTATCTATTAGTTATCCGTGCAATCTTAGCCTAAATTCGGAAAGCTTTTCACTAATGGGCGCTACTTTAAAACTGTCTTTTATAAATTGAACACCATTTATTTGACTTTAAATTATTTATTTATTAATTACATTTAATGGAATGTAGATAGAATTATTTACAGTTGACTTAACTAGTCAGAAGTTATTTAGCTCTTGCGTGTTTAATAGAATAGTTGTAAATACAATAATACACACTCTTCCATTACAAGGATCGGTGTTAAAACGGACCACGCTCGTTAAAGCTTTGAAATAGATTAAAATATTAAAATGAAATTGGCATCTATTTGAATTATAATAGGATAGAACGGAAACAACGTATTTATGAACTGGGAAAACCAATTATGAATAATGAAGTTCAGAGAATATTACTCATAATATCTCGTATTCATTTAAGTAAGATAAAATAAATAGGATATTATAGTCAGATGCATATTTACTACTAGCTTCTGCCCGCGACTTCGTCCGCGTGGAATAGTTACTTTGGGCTAACGCTTACACGCAGCGGAAGCTCTCAAAAGGCAAAAATACCCGATTTTGAAACATTCTTCATTGGTGTTCCGCTCCTGTTGATCGTATTGGTTAGCGTGATGATATATGGCCCTATAGCCTTCCTCGATAAATGAGCTATCTAACACTGAAATATTTTTTCAAATCGGACCATTAATTCCTGAGATTAGCGTGTTCAACCAAAGAAACGATCCGATTTACATTCCTATTACATGTATAGATTATTGACTGTTTTAAATAAAACACTAGTTTCAGTTTAAACTAACTAACTTTAACTCACGACTTCGTTTACTTAAAAGGTGAAAACATTTTTAAATAATATGTACGTGAACGTAACGTACGTAACGTAACTATATCTTCTTATATCTATCTATACTAATATTATAAAGAGGTAAAGTTTGTGACGTTGTAGGGGGTAATCTCAGGAAATACTAGTCCGATTTGAAAAATTCTTACAGTGTTATATAGCTCATTTATCGGGGAAGGTTATAGGCTATATATCATCACGCTAAGACCCATAGGAGCGGTGCTCCAATGAAGAATGTTTCAAAATCGGGGTATTTTTTTCCTCTTGAGAGCTTCCACTGCTTGTTAGCGTTAACCCAAAGTAACTATTCCACGCAGACGAAGTCGCGGGTAGAGGCTAGTAGGTATATAAATAGACAGTGGGGAAACTGTTAACAACATCTCCCTCCTCTGTTTCTGAACCTATTTTCTTCATTCTTTTTTGCTTCGTAACTATTGACAAGCTTTAGTGTGTTAAAAAAATTGGAAATAGCTTTTTTTCTCTACGGTCGAAAGTCGACAAATCGGATGAACATTCGTATATATAAGTAGGTAGATGGAAAACAGGTAGAACATCTGTGCTCTCTGTATCTCAACCGATTTACTTGTGTTTAGTAGATATTGACAAGCATTAGTGTTATCAAGGAATTGATTCTTGAATGAGTTATGTTCGAAATTCGACCACTATACGAACACACCTTTTATTTATAAGTTTCATTTCTGCATATAAAACTAAAATATAAATAAGTGATCGAATTCTTTTCTCTTTTGTATGACGTAGATGAAACACAATCCTATTTATAGTTTATAGTGAAATTATCTTCGTTATTATATAGTATCTGTAGACTGGAGGGCCTGGGACGCGTGGCCGATCTGTAATGTATGGCCACCGTGCAAAATACGAGATGTGCGCTATAGTATGGATGTGGTATTTATTATTTTAATATTTGTTACATTATCATATTAAATTAGGTACCAACAATACTTAATGGTTTCTAATGCCTGACATAAATACACATTTCCTCAGATATCTGTCTCAGATTCTATTACGTAACACAACAAATAACAACTAATTTTTTTTTTCTTTTTTTTAATACTCATGTGCGAGCTTCAAATGCATACTGTAATATGGAGCATTCATTAAAAATTGTATAATTATATAATAAATAAAAATTTGTAACACTTTTGTAGATTTAATAAAAAAGTTATTCCTTGACAAGTATTGATAAATTTCAAAACTATATAATAGGTACTGTTGCGGCCGCGTAAATAGTCAATTAGGAAAAATAGTGTCAGCGAGGTTGGGAGCATTTTTGTTTGTCGATCCCTCCCGGCGCTTGTGACGCCGGACCAGTTCGCTCGCACATATCGTAGGCGAAACACGCGCGCTCAATTCGTATCGCTCCTCGTTTCGCCATAACCTATTTGCATCATCGCAATTCGTCGGCGCGGACCACCGGCATCGAACCTCGAACGAGCTAGTGAGTGATCACAACATTTGCTACTACTTCTCGCTAACCTCGCATTTGATTCACATCACCGGTTGTTTCAGATCGAAGGAAGCACCACCAGGTACTTAGTGTGAACTAAATGCGATTTCGACATTCAAAGGTAGGGAGGTTGAGGGATAAATTCCAACTATCCCTCCCTCTGTATACGTGCTTGATATAGAGCGTACCTTTCATCTGAAACAAACAATTATTTCCGAGTTGGTCAAATCTATATTAAACGAGCAAAACAGTGAGCAAAAGTTAGTATATAATAATATTGCCGCGTGATCGAATTCGTATAACCTACATCCTACGAACAGGAAGCCACCTCTCAGCTGCAAGCCGTCGCTCCAGAACAGATTCTTTATATAACTACCTAAGCCATTATATGCCTATAAGATGATGAAATCACTTTCATACATACTTATTAAGTATAGGTACTTTATAAAACTAAAAGTATTCCGAGTCTCGTATATAAATATATAAAAATCGAGTTTCGTGATGTTTGTTCACGATGAACTACGAAACTACTCAACCGATCTTCATGAAAGGTATAATTTGGTCCACCATGAGGGATTTTATATTTCGAGTTATGACCTCAATATTTTAAATTACAAATTAAATAATTGTCAACGTTGATTATTGTTATTAATTAATGTAAGTTTCATCAGTTTCGAACAGATGGCACTTTAAATTAGTTTGTTGAGAGAACTCTGTAGGACTAACTGTTATAGATCTCTCATAGATGGAGCTACGTTTTAATTTTTCAATTTTAACTTAACATGTTTAAAAATGAACAGTGGAATATCTATGAGATTCATAGAGTCTCACACTGTTAAATTACTATGTAACTAGGCAACAGCTAGGTGTATTTTCAGGGGGTAGGTTTCTGTGCTTTTCTTTTTCTATAACTGATCACAAGGTGGCGTTGTGGTAATATACCTATGTTTCTAAATAACTTTATAATATATATTTCCTGGAATTACTGATCCAAATGTGATAATTTCCAAATGTAAATACGTTATTCCTCTATGGCAGACTATATGTAATTGTACATTAAATTTTATATTGAAACTAGCTTTTGCTCACAGCTTTGCTCGCCTTCATATAGATTTGATCGTAGTATCTTAGTCTTACAATAATAGAATTTATCTAGATGATAGGTACCCTATGTCCTTATCTGTACTCCTGAAAACGTACCTGCAAAATTTCACGATGACTGATTGAGCAGCTAAGATGTGAAAGCGAAACAACCAAACTCACATTAGTATTTTTATGTTAGTTATGAGATCCTGGCGGTCGATGCCCTTTTTGACGAGCTTATATGTTAAAAGTCACATAAAGTAACCGAGGTTAACCAAATATTGAAATTTTAATAATACCTAATAACTATGCAAAGCCTAAAAGTCAGACTACATAAAATAATTATATTAATTTAAGGTTGCTTAGTAAGATCTTGTCAGATTTATAATCTGTATGGCTAGATTATGTGAATAGTTAAAACAATAAGCTGCCTAGATACAAAAGAAACAGTTCAAAGGCTTCAACTCTTTGTTTGTAATAAAATTCCAAATAGTGTGCTTAAAATTAATACTATGTTACTTTTTCTATAGAACTCAACACAAAGACTGCACATCACGTCTCCGAGATTACGTTTGTCTATAGCAGCTGTTATTTTATAATACTAGCCACTAATTGTCCCACTTCTGGGCGGAATCCCCTTCTCGAAGTCTGGGCTTAATCACCACGCCAGTCCACAAAACATTAACAATTTCAAATACCTAAAAATCTATTGTTCAGTATATTAAAACCTATAATGTGAGAATTATAATTATATTAATATAACTGTGTAATTTCACAGGTGATGAACAATCGGTTTTAATTAGATTACCAGCATACCGTGGCTAAATTACTTTTCTAGTGCTGCATTTACTAAACGTTTCGGTTTTAGATCTACGTTATATAGGATAATAATAATTTAATAAATTCAGAACTAACACGTGATAAATTATCTTTCACACCATGTGAAAAGATAATAGTAGAATTCATAATTTATTTATTTTGATGGGCCATCAAAGAATACAGTTGTAAATATACTATAATAGTAGCACTTTTGTAATTAAATATAAATGTAGTCACATTTATAGAAAATCACGACTTGCTCTAACAATAAATTAAATATCAACAAAACTAAATATTTAACTATGTTACAGACTTAAAAATTTAACATAGATAATATGAAAACTAACAAATTGTAACAGAAAGAGAGAAAGAAATATTAAACCAATTAATACTCTATTAACGATTATAATATGTAATTATAATTCACACTATATGAAAAATAGCAGTGATGTGTGAAGTGCTCTATTTTTAGTGATTACGTAAGAATATTTCCCAAGGCTTCCCGTGTGATGTTTTTCTTTCTCAGTCAGCCAAAAGTGTGTTATACTGTTTATAATTATTTTAAAATATTATTGCGAAAAATGACTTTAAACATGCAGAGATTTAATTTCATGTCAGTCTAGAAATAACGAAGACAAAAGCCACTAAATAGGCAGATAAGCAACACATCGACTCGAAACCACGATATACTTACATGGTGCTTGCAACACAATCGGACATCTGAGCCTTAACACGCCGTTCTACCCATTTGTTGTTAAGGTACCGTGTACAGATAAAGCTGGTTTGGATGTCTGCGATGCCTCTGAACAGTTCTTATAAACTTATTTTATTGCCAACTAAGTACGCGTTCCAACTTCGGAATGCACTAACGCCCAAACTATTTAGACACGTACTATATTCCTCGTCAATGTTTTTAGTCACTCTAAATATTGTCAGTCGTAAGTTCGAGCTTGTGCATAGTATAATCTAAGTATAATATAAGTATAATTTTGATCCTTAAGTCGTCACGATGTTACGTGTAATACGTATTGATACCAAAATTTCTGTACTGTTCATCTATATTCAGCGCTGTCGAAAAGTTTGAAACGAAATATATGTGATTTTTTTATCATTTAAGATTCACAGTTCATCAAAATCAAAGCTTTATAAGTCTCAGTAGATGTTTTGTTTAATAGTAAGTATGTAAAAGACGCTATGGGTTCTTCTTAACAGATATATATGCATGTACTAGCGTATCGTGACGATCGGGTGAGTAGTTAAGACTTGAAATCGTAAGAAAGAAAGCATTAGGACCGACCTACACAATTCTCTAGTATCCTAGTGTATGTAAAGGTTTAACCAGCGGTACAATAGCAATGTAAGAGCCTGTCCAAATGAGGTGATTTGATATTCTCCAGAAACAGCAATTTTTGTCTAGATAAAATGACCTATGTCCATTTCTGCACCCTTAATAACATATCTTAAATTATCACGGATGTGATATGAACATAATTTGATACAGTAACAAAACGCAGGTGACAGCAACTTCGTTTCTTGAAGGCTTGTAACTCGTGATAGTTTGGAAACACCACCGCTGGAAGTCGATAATCGGTTGAATATTTATGGCATGATAGCGTAACAAGCAAACACAAATTCATATTTATAACTAGCTGTACCCGCAGCTCCGCACGCGCTTTTTTTATTCGTATTAAAGAATTATAAATTGTGAGACTATGTACAATTATAGAAATGCTCTTTATAAGCAATTGTAAGTAAGACACGCACGCCACTTACAGTAGTAACATGAAACGTACACATTAGATATATAAATATTAACAGCGTGGCAAATGAGCTTTGTCATCAGCAACATATTTGGAACCTTAACCCACAATATAACTATCTCAGTGCTCACTTACACTGTATAAGGAACGAATGAAATAATAACTTAAAATATTGTTATAAAAATTTACATTTACATTACATTTAATATACATTAAATAATTAAGATATGCCATTAAGATAATTAAGATACCATATGCCGTAATTAAGATTTTGTCACTATACAAAAAATAAAAGCTGCTCTGTTCCGCAAGAAATTGTATTATGAAACTCTTTACGTAATACGTTTATAATCTATGATCTTATTAGGAAGATCTATATATCATTAAAGTTATTAATAATTATAATGTCGAATTATAAACAATAAGCTGATAATTATTTCTCTAATTAAAAATAAGGAATATGTTGAAATCTTGGTAAATTTCATGCAGACAAAGTCGCGGGTAACAGCTAGTCTAAAATAAAATAACCTCAATTACTTTTTATAAGGTTCGCTATACCAGTGAAAGTCCCGTGAAAATCGGTCTAACCGTTTTGGTGACAGCACAGCGGTCGAAGCTACGGTTAACAGCTAGTCTAAATTAAAATAAATTACATTACATTTTATAAGGTCCGCTATCTACCAGTAAAAGTCTCGTGAAGACCTGTCGTACCGTTTTGAAGATAGCACTGCTGGCGAAGCCACGGTTAACAGCTAGTGTAAACTAAAATTACTTGAATTACTTTTTATGAGGTCAGCTATTTGCCAGTGAAAGTCTCGTGAAGACCTGTCGAACCATTTTGGAAATAGCACTGCGGGCGAAACCACGGTTAACACCTAGTATAAACTAAAATTGCTTGAATTATTTTCTATAAAGATATATATTTGCCAGTAAAAGTCTCGTTAAGATTGGCAGAACCATTTTCGAGATAGCACAGCGGGTGAAGCCACAGTTAACAGCTAGTATAATCTAAAATTGCTTGAATTACTTTTTATAAGGTCAGCTATCTGCCAGTGAAAGTCTCGTGAAGATCGGTCAAACCGTTTTGAAGATAGCACCGCGGGTGAAACCACGGATAACAACTAGTATAAATTAAAATTGCTTGAATTACTTTTTATAAGGATATATATCTGTTAATAAAAGTTTCGTGAAGATCGGTCTAACCGTTTTGAAGATAGTACTATGGGCAAAGCCACGGTTAACAGCTAGTTTAAATTAAAATAGACTGAATTATTTTTTATAATGTCCGCTATCTGCTGGTGAGAGTTCTGTGAAAATCGGTCCAACCGTTTTGGAGATGGCATTGCATCCGAAGCCGCGGTTAATAGCTAGCCTAAGTAACCCGCTGTAATTTCAGCTATCTGCCAGTGAAATTCCCGTCAAAATCGGTCCAGCCGTTTCGAAGATTACCCGAAACAAACAGATAGGCAGACCGACAAAAATTTTTAAAATTGTATTTCTGTTATCAGTAGCGTGTATACTTTCATACCCTATCAGTTATTTTTTTTTATTTTGATATTACATACAGACACTTCATTTTTATTATATGTATAGATGTAAGGTTTAGGATATAATATCTTGCCACGTTATAATAATCCTAAAGATCTTGTGAAGTAATTCAGTAATTCAGTAATTAATGAAATGCAATCAAAAAGCATTCACGCTTAATTTTGCAATGAATATGTATTCTTGGATTATTAAATCTATTCCACACGAGTCATTTAAACAAGGCTATAGAATGCATAACTTTCGTTTATTCTTTTAATAAAAAGTATAGTGATTCAAGCCGATACATTTGCGAGAAACATACACTTATCCGTACAAATGTACAACAGTCTGGCTCGTAACTGATTTATAAAAGCCAGATATTTATAACAAGCGATAATGGACTTTAATTTTGATAACATAAAATCAACAATGACTTGACGTTACATGATTCAGAATATGCATTGGTGTGTGCGAATTTATATTTTTACCTTTCCTCTCGAACTGGTTTTGCGACTCCCGCCGTGAGACTGGGGTTCGATTCTCGCGTGTCGAGATCTCTTAATAAATAAAATTAAATAAAAATAATTAGTATTAAAGCCGTCGCCGCGTGTTATGCCGATACGACACGACACGACACGTCGGGGGTGTTATAGTGCACTTTACATTTTTATATCGGCCTGTCACGTAACTGTTTGAGGGGAAACGAGCGCTAATTGCAAAGATTAAATTAATCCTTAGGTGACTTATTTCGAAACCATATCGTAATTGTGAAATAACCTCATATATATTTAACGTAATTGCGATTGAAGTAAATTACTCCCAATAAAACTTTTACAAAGAAGCACATACATTTGCTGTTACGACTACCTCTGCTGTGGGTACATTTCATGAATTTTAGGTTATTACTGTGATTAACTAACAAGCGCTTGCGACTTCTTCCGCATTAATTGCAACATTATACCTAAATTAAATGCATGATATAAAACTATCTTCATGAAAAAAAACACCACACACTAGTCGGTCAAACGATGTTGGACTTTACTTATTGTATACTAGCTGTACCCGCAGATCCACACGCGTTTTTGTATTAAAGAAATTTAAAATTGTGAAACCATGTACAATTACAGAAATGATCTTTAAAACAATTGTAAGTACGACACGCACGCCACTTAAAGTCCGCTATCTGCCGGTGAAAATCACGTAAAAATCTATTTAACCGTTTTGGAGATAGCAAAGCCACGGTTAACAGCTAGTCTAAATTAAAATGGAGTAAATTACTTGTTATGATGTCCGTTATCAGCCGGTGAAATTCCCGTCAAAATCGGTCCAGCCGTTACGGATATTACCCGTAACAAACAGACAGACCGACAATAATTTTAAAAATTGCATTTTTGTTATCAGTACCGTGTATACTTTCATACCCGATTATTAAAAAATATATAATTTGATATTACATACAGACACTTCATTTTTATTATATGTATAGATATTTCGTTGAGATATATATTTATGTTATATATTCAAATGAACATGATATTAATCTTAGATAAACGATATCTTAAGAATATTTAAAAGTATTCTGTAATTAATTAATTCTTTATTTCTTACAGTATATTTAATAATCGATTTTGATAAACAATTTTAAAACTTAATATATTTCATCATGTAACTCTACAAATTGTCAGCGTAAACTTAAATAGCGTAAAGCTGTTATTTTAATATTAAATACACACACTTTATTATTATAATACGTAATAGATTACAAATAAAAAATTGGAAACAAAATAAACGTAGAATACACTTTTTGAATAGAAACACAAAATAAACTTTGAAAATGTTTCCGATAGAGACTTACCACCTTCCCATGACAACGTATATAATAGTAGTATTCCGGTGACGCTATTAAGACCTTGCTAGGTCAATAGCGTTGTCGGTTTGAAAAAAATATATAATACGTGTTAACGCAGCGAAAGCTCTCAAAAGGAAAAAAAGCCCGATTTTGAAACATTTTTCATTGGCGCTCCGCTCCTATTTGTATTAGCGTGATGATATACAGCCTATAGCTTTCCTCGGTAAATAAGCTAACACCGAAAGCATTTTTCAAATCGGACAGGTAGTTTTTGAAATTAGCGCCACAAACGAACTCTTCAGCTTTATATATTAAATATTAGTATAGATATTTACTTACTTATATTTATTATTTACAGATGATTTAAAGTAAATGATATACAACTTATTGTAAGATATCATTTCTTTATATTTGATTATTACATACTGGCTTTTTCCTGCGGCTTCGCTCGCGTCAATGTGTCTCATTCTGTATACCTGACAACGTGTATGAAACATTTCATGGCTATTGATTGAAGCACTTAAGGCGTGAAAGCGTAACAAACTCATATTCTCATTTATATATTAGTAAGGATTCTACTTTATGTTATAAAAAACAAGTCCGTTAAAGGTTTTTAAAATTGCCCAAATCATTACATAGTATAAAATAAAGTCCCCTACCGCGTCTGTCTGTCTGTCTGTTCGCGATAAACTCAAAAACTACTGAAAGGATTTTCTCGCGGTTTTCACCAATGGATAAAGTCAAGGATTTTTTTATAATCAGAGCGGGACAACGTCTGCCGGGCCCGCTAGTAAGTAAATAAAACATAACGCCGCAATACTTAATAGCTATTAGACTATACTACAATCATAAATTCCTTATAATATTACGGAAATATACTGTAAACTCTGTTCTTATTAATCTACATAATAGAATGTCAAAAGAGTCACCTCAGTGTATCCCAATTAACCCATTACAATTAACTTAAGTAACTACAATACACGAAACACGAAAACCGACTAAAACCGGGCGAAAACTTTGTGGAAAACAGTGTACAAATTACAACATTTTCAATCGGATAGCTTTAAATGTAAAACATGAACTCAAAACATTCGATCATTTGTGGCCGAGGAGCTCTGCCTTTAAAAAATATAAAAGGGTTTAAGTACAATCGGGTAGTAAATTGTTAACTGTATTTTTTTCTTAATTACATTCATTTACTCATCGATTGTGTTTTCAGGTAATGTGCCAAGGAGTTGTCTATTTTCCTTTTTTTTCATTGGGTAATTTTGTGACATCTTGAAAATATTTCGTACTCGTAAATTTAGGTAAAGATTATTGCTTATTGGATCGGATCAAAAAAGACGTAAAAATCTTTCGACGGTTTTAGTGAGATGAGTACTATTTTATGATCAGGCGTATGTAAAAAACGGAAAGAACAGTAGAGTTGATTGCAATAGTAAAAGTTTTGAATTAATTCCTCGGTTAACGACGTTATTCTATAAGCAACTTATTATCTTTTAGATATTGCATCCAAGTAAAATCTTCTCCTAAATAAAATCGTTTTGCCCACATAATTATTTTATTCCTTTTATTTTATGAACAATCCTATTACATAATACTTATAAGTGTCCTCATAATTATATTATAATAAATCACACATTAGAAAAAAACCTTTAAGAAATGACAAAAGAGCGGACAAGTCACATAGTCTTCGTGACATCATATGTATTAATGTAAAGTAACAGCGGCGTTAACAATGACATTAAAACATTACAAATTGTAATAACTCAGTTATAAGATATAAATTTGTTTGTACTCTTAGGTAACGTGAAGGTCACTTAGTTGCACGCTCCTTGTTCCTAGCAATCCTACGAAACAATTCAATACGTTGGCCGCCATTTATATGCGCCGAAAGGCCAATACAGACTTTGAGGCTTTAAATAGGTTTATATATAGTCTATAAATACTTTAAACTCTGTATCGTAAATTTAATTTATGTTTAGTAAGTTTTAAAAAATCTCTGACATATTCTTGACTTCGTAATAAAAAATATAAATACATAGATAACTCTCGAAATAGTGTTTTAATTCAATACATTCAAAATACGTAACGTCATAACAGTAAAGTGGGTGTCACACAATTGTATCCATCTGTAACACAGACGGGATGACAATTCGTATGACAAACTTTGTGGATGACCTTTAGATGTGATTAAAACACGAGAAACGAATTCATACCTGTATAAAAGACGGGTTCAAGGAAAATACAAATGACGGCGATTCGGATAAATTGGTGGCATATTAAGAGTTAATAGTAGCTGCCACAAAAATTAACCAAATCACTTTTCGTAGCGATCACACCGTCGCGTGCCAAGACCGAATAAGGTCCCGGGCACACGCGACGCTGATGTTTTACAGGGCTCGCTATAAAAAACGACATCGCCCGGCCCAATTGATATTTTGTACAAGTTACTACTGTTTTATGTAACGCTTTTATAAATAATACAAAGTTACGGAGATTTCTCAGTTTATATGGAAATGTTGAAATGGAACTATTTTTGGGACGATGTGAATTGTTTTACGGAACGAAAATATGTAACGAAAAAGAGATAAATATACAGTGGAACCTGGTTAATTGGGATCTCAAGGGACCAACAATGTTGTACCATTTATTTAGGGTTTCCATTAATCCAGATTTAAAATTATAGTTGTCTCATTTACAGAAGTTCCTGCTTATAGAGGTCGAAATGTACGGCTATTCCATTTATGCTATGCTCCCTACACAATTCATCACGCGACTTTCCACAATCATAATCTGATAGAAGTTTTAATTTTTCAGATACCTACTGATAACGTTTTATATTTACGTTTGGGCATTTTGTACACTTTTACTCCCTTGTTTTTAGGTCAAAACCTGAGATATTACTGACAAACAAAGCGTGTGCGAAAGACATTCTAATGTTTGTAAACAAAAGTGTCAAAACCTGTCCCAACCTGATTAATTTGTCTCATTTATAGAGGGAATTGAGTTACAGAGTCCAATTATAAAGGTAAACATCGAATAAATCCTAGAAATCAGATCTCATTTAACCAGGTTCGAAAAGTCCCATTAATAGAAGTAATTCAATGAAAAAGTACCGGGACCTCATTGCTACTCTCAATAATAGAGGTTTCTCATTTATCCAGATCCCATTTAACCAAGTTTCACTGTATATATATAGATTGTATCGTTAGACTGTGAGAGAATGAGATAGTATGTTATATATAATAACTAGCGGGCCCGGCAGACGTTGTCCCGCCCTGATCATATAAAAATCCTTGACAAATGATATACTAAAACTTTCCTCAAGAATCACTTTATCCACTGGTGAAAACCACATAAACATCCGTTCAGTACTTTTTGAGTTTATCGCGAACAGACAGACAGACAGACGCGGTAGGGGACTTTGTTTTATACTATGTAATGATGATGATAATAGAAAGCCTGTTTATTCCACCACATTGTTACATTATTAAAATGCACTTTGTTATCATTGATTTTCGTGGACCCCTTTTCGGGTAAAGGCCTCCTCCAGAGAAAGCCAAGTGTTGCGACTCCTTACAGTGTCTGTCCAGCTCCTACCAGCTATAGATTGTACTTCATCTCTCCATCGAGCTTTTGGCCTTCCTCTGCTTCTATATCCGTGATGCCCGTGGTATGTTATATAGGGAGAGAAAAACGTTGGAATCGATAGCACATTGTTTTTCTCCTGGATCGTAGTGACTATCACGAACTTTAAAGAATTTGTGTCGTGTATTATTGACATCGTTATTAAAATGTTACAAAATAACGCCGAAAACTAATGTTTACCAATTCCATAGTGTATTCATCGTATTCTCTTTAAAAAGAAACAGAATACTAAATTTCACTTCTACCGCATTTGAACTATACACAACTTTTTTTTGTTGTGAATCAATATGTATTAAGCTACGTTTAATTATATTAAAACCGCCATAACGTCAGCTCGCGACGCAATTGTGGTATCTTCGCAATTGCGATAAAGGATCATGGGTTCGATTCACATATAATAATCATCAGCCTAACTAATAGTACCTATATTATTAGTATCACATTTATAAGTGTGAGTTTTTTTGTTTGTTACGCTTTCACACCTTAAGTACTCAACTGTTTGCCCACAAATTTTGCATACACGTTGTCACGGGTTTAAAATGACATACAGTATTATAATGATCTACTAATCGACTTAATTCGTGTTACAATATAAAACCTAATAATAGCATATAGGTTAGCACCATCTATTTACGAAGTAGAGTAAAACAGATCGCATACAAACCTTTTCTATGAAATAACTCGTAGGTGCGCCAAGTTTTATATAGATCAATCAGACAGTATTGGAATTTATGAATCAATACATCTATACTTAATCTATACTATCTATACTTAATATTATAAAGAGGTAAAGTTTGTGAGTTTGTGACGTTGTGGCGTTGGAAGGGGTAATCTCAGGAACTACTGGTCCGATTTGAATAATTATTTCAGTGTTATATAGCTCAGTCATCGAGAATGGTTATAGGCTATATATCATCATGTTAAGGCCAATAGGAGCGGAGCACAGATGAAAAATGTTTCAAAATCGAGATGTTTTTTTCTTTTTGAGAGCTTCTGCTGTGTGTCAGCGTTAGCCCAGAGTAGTAACTATTACTACGCGGACGAAGTCGCGGGCAGGGGCTAGTGTTATATATAGACGGTACTTTATTACGTCAAAAAAATTATATTTACAGCTCGCTTTTGCTCACAGCTTCACTCGGGTTAACGTAAATTTGATTTATTACTCGGGGATAGTGCATTTATTGTGAATTAAACTACCCTATGACCATTTTCGTACTCTTGAAAATATGCCTGTAAAATTTCATCATGATCGGTTGAGTAGTTAACGCTTGAAAGCGAAACAAACAAACTAACATCCGCGCTTGTAATATTAGTTAGGATTATTATTATTCATTATAGTCTTTACCATTTTAAAAAATTAATAAAAATTAATTACAAATCATCATCACATCAGCCTGTAAGTGACCCTGCTGGATCATAGGCCTCTTTCCGAAGGAAAATATGGGTATAATCACCACGCGATCCCACGGCGTATTGGCGATTTCAAACTCAGAGAAATCCATAGCTCATATTTTCCCATATACTGTGGTACTACAAAAACATTTCTCACTCTCAGGTTTCCCATTATGTTTTACTATAGCGTCAGCCGATAGTAATACTAATGTAAATTAGTAAGTGTATGCGAATGTCGAAAAATTCATTGAGACATATCGGGGTTCGAACGTGTGGATTGAATTTTTTTTATTATTATTATAGGAGGCAAACGAACAGCCACGGAACGGTCACCTGATGTTAAGTGATCACCGCCGTCCATAGACACTAGCAACACCAGGGGAGTCGCAAGTGCGTTACCAGCCTGTGTTTGGGGGGAAGGGGTGTGGGAAAGGGGGCAGGGTAGAAGATAGGGAAGGGGATGTGGGCCTCCGGTGTTTTTACTGACCGAACGAAACGCAACAATGCAAGCACTGTTACTTCACGTCGATTTTCTGTGGGTCGGGTGGTAGTACCCCGGGCGAGCGGACCCATTCATGCTGAAACCAGTAACAGCTTCAACGTAGCACTACCACCTTCAAACATGTCACTTGTCAAACCACAAGTAAAATTACAGATAATAATAATATATAGTATTAACATGGGAAACAAAACACTTTATATTTATAGTTTATCCCCTTATTATGGTCGTATTTCGACCACTGGATAAATTTTAAACGATATAAAACCTAGAACAATAAAATAATCAATCCACGGAATTGTTTACAACCGGACGTAGTGGTTCTATAGATCAACGAGGTTTAATTACAACTATAAAACAATCTCAAGCCTCTCGGGCAGCGTCTTAAACGCTCATTAAGGACCATTATGGCGAGCGATGGCGGAGGAAAGCGATAAATGGCGGTGAGTGGCGAAGGATTCCGCCGCTACTTCTTGCAATAACGTTATATCGACGGTTTTCGATTCGATTTCGTGATAGCGATACGGTTGCGATAAATCTGAAATTGGAGAGTTCGGTTTGTCTCGTCCAATTTGATTGGTCGGTCTTAATTTTATGTTCAATACGTCAATGCTCTTCTTTAATTGAATAGCTAGTTATAATGGACTTTTTAAACTAATTAACAGTGACTGCCACGCCGAAATTAAATCTTTCTTATAGGACGCTATGGATGAATTTTTAATTGCAAAAAAATCTAGCGCCCCGGTCACCAATAACAACCGTGGCGGTCATATATAACCAAAGTGGCAGTTAAAGTGTTGACTTTAATAAAATAAAAGAAATTAAAATCATATAGGAATACATAAAGTGTAACATCTATTATTAAATCTATCTATATTAATATAGGCTGTGCCATCCTTATCTGGTCAGTAAAACAATCGAATAACTTTTGACCTTCGACATCACACACCCCGGGAAGTTCTCTCTAAAAACGCGTTCAAACACGCTGATCGATTGAGACTTGTCGAAGATATTCAATTGTTTCAGTGACCAAATGAGGACGGAGCACCCCATATTATATAGGTGAAGAGTTTGTTTGCTTGGACGCGCTAATTTCAGGAACTACTGGCCCGATTGGAAAAATTCTTTCAGTGTTAGATGGCTCTTTTATCGAGGAAGCATGTATATATATCATCATGCTTAGACCAATATGAGCGGATCACCAATGAGAATGTTTCAAAATCGGGGTTAACGTACGTATTATTTAAAATAAAATACCTTCTACATAAACGAAGTCGTTAGTTAAAGTGAGCGTCAGCCGAAAGTAACTATTCTAACAATTGAACGATTTCTTGTATGTATAAATATCATATATCGAGTTTAATTAAATAGTCTACTTTACGCACTCCGAGTCTTATTATTACGCTGTCCAGGTCAGTCTAGAGTCCTACCGTGGCGCTCCCGACGTAATGCCTTAACACCTATAGTAGAAAACCCGACACCGCGTGCATATCCGCGTACCAGAGTAACTCTGACGTGATGCGGATGCACCTGCAGTGATGTGTCTCCACGTAAAAAACACAGGAAGGAAGATGCCAAGTCATGAAACGATTATTCCTAGCCTGTAAACACAAGCTGATTACAAAAATGTTTACTTGCAAGATTCCTGCAAGACTACATCGCCGTTACCATGTTACTACTATCATCGACGGTTTGGCAAAAATGCAAGGCGATGCATTACAACCCGGCTCATTTAGCAGTGATCACAATTCGGGAACCAAGAATCCAGCAGGGAGGAACGTAACTACTGCATCTAACACATCTATTAGGAGTCTTACGAAAGCATACAACATCGCTTTACCCACAAAGCAACTGCACTTTCAGCTAGACTAACAACTAATAGTTGGAGCTGATGTCTTCGATATCAACAGCTGATCGTACATCACAAAAGCGATCTTATTGATGGCACGACAAACCTTTCAATAAAGATCCTGCACGCATCTCGGTTCTCGTAACCACACGCAGTGTCAACCCTGGATTGTCATACAGCAACATATAAGCTGAATTCCCTGGTAACACAACATTTACTTCGATGAATTAAGTTCGAATCATAACGTTGAATACTTTATCGAAACGATTCTTCAAGCGATACACTGCCGTGCACGACAATACTACCGCATCGATATGAACTTGTTAAAAAGGATTTCGAAAACATGATGAGTCAAGGCGTGTGCAGACCCTGGAAGAGTCCCTGGTAATTCCGCTGCATATCGTCAAAACGAAGAACAGAGACATTCGCGTCTGCGGAGACTACAGACTCATTTACACTACGCACCATTAACAGTTTAAAGACTGTTCCAGCACAGCCACACGGAAGAAATCGTCAGTTTTTCGTTCATATAGATCATCAGTCATCAAAGTATGTTTTCCTATGTCCCTCTAAATTTAGTGCATTCTAAACATTCTTGCTCTGCACCCCGTATACATTAGTTACTATGAATAAATTATATAAATATGAGATATGTTTTACTAATGTATCGTATAAGGTAGATATAACGTGATGAATGATTGTTTGCTATCGAATTAAATATTAATATCTTCGCATATAATCGATATACTATTGAAATCAGAGACGCGTGTAGCACGACGGACACACGTATTGACCTCGCCGATTTCACCAATTATAGCCCGTCCCCTGCAGAGTGGCGTGGATTTGACGTTAAAAGAATTCTCTTACACAGAATTATGTTCAACTAGATGATACATACGGCAGTACGTGTACGTACTTCACATCCACACATGCAGTATATAATTTACATTTTTTGTTATTTTATCAATCACTACATATTATAAAACAAAGTCCTCTACCACGTCTGTCTGTCTGTTTGCGATAAACTCAAACACTACGGAACGTATTTTCATGCGATTTTCACCAGGAGATAAAGCGAGTCATGGGGATAATTTAAGTATGTAATTTGTCAAAATTTTGTGTACATAGGTTAAACTATAACGATAGTTGTTAAGAATATCGGAAAAAATCAAAACGTCGGGGAGTTTTCATCGCAAACGCTGCCTAATTAATTACCTTTGAGGTATAACAAAACAGTGCATGATGGAATACTCTTTTATAGATTTACAAAGAAGCCTGTGACGGCATGTATCTATCTATTTTTTTATTATCAGAGCGAGATGTCGTCCGCCGGGCCCGCTAGTTTAATATAATTTGATTATAAGGCGTTATTTTGCAGAAACTCATAATTCAATATTATAGTGGATGTTACTTTGCACGTCTGCCTGCAACTGACTAGCTGTTAACCGCGACTTCGTCTGCAATGCTATCTCCAAAATGGTTGGACCGATTTTCACGGAACTTTCACCAGCAGAAAGCTGACCTTATAAAAAGTAATTCAAGCAATTTTAGGTCATACTAGCTGTTAACTGTGGTTTCGCCTGCAGTGCTATCTCCAAAACGGTTAGACCGGTCTTTATGAAACTTTCATTGACAGATATCTGACCTTATAAAAAGTAATTCAAGCAATTTTAGATTATACTAGCTGTTAACTGTGGCTTCACCCGCTGTGCTATCACCAAAACGGTTAAAACGATTTTCACAGGACTTTCATTGGTAGATAGCGAACCTTATAAAAAAGTGATTGAGATTATTCTATTTTAGACTAGCTGTTACCTGCGACTTTGTCTGCATGAAGTTTAGCAAGATTTCAACTCATTCCTTATTTTTAATAAGAGAAATAATTTTCAGCTTATTGTTTACAATTCGATATTATAATTTAATAACTTTAATGATATAGAGGTCTTCCTAATAAGATCTTGGACTATAAACGTATTACGTAAAGAGTTCCCTAATACAATTTCTTGCGGAACAGACAAGCGTTTATTTTTTGTATAGTCACAAAATCTTAATTATAATGGCAATATATATTAAATGTAATGTAAATGTAAATCTTTATAATAATATTTTAAGTTATTGTTTCATTAGTTCCTTATACACTTGTAAGAGAGCACTGAGGTAGTTATAGTGTGGGTTAAAGTTCCAGATATGTTGCTGATGACAAACATCATTTGGCACGCTGTTAGTATTTATATATCTAATGTACACCTTACATGTAACTGTAAGTGGCGTGCGTGACGTACTTACAATTGCTTTTAAAGAGCATTTCCATAATTGTACATAGTCTCACAATTTTATAATGATTTAATGCGAATAAAAAAAAACGCGTGCGGAGCTGCGGGTACAGCTAGTATAATTAATAAAATTCTTTATCTACAGATTAACACATCAAAGTATTTTTAAAAATAAACCTTGACATCAATCTTGCAGGTATATAATACAATGCGTATATTTTAGCAGACTCGAAGTTCAATACAAAAGTTAAGTACAAGATTAATAATAATTTTAATTAGACACTTCTAGTATGCTTTTACATCACAAAGTAATTTCACAATATGACGCCTATTGTAAGAACATTAGATATTGTGGTTACAGCTATTTTCCACCCACACAGATGTGCGTTACACCAAATTGACTACTCATATTAAGATAAAAGGAGCAAGAAACTAGCCGAAAAAGCTATGATGTTAATTCGATGAATATGTGAAACAAAAGGTGCTCGCCTAATGAGAAAATGTTTATATACGTCGGGATCTCTTGTGGTTTGTTCACGGAATAACTGAATGATACTTTTTTACTGTTTTTTTATCTATACTAATATTATAAAAAGGTAATGTTTGTGATATTGTGACGTTGTAGGGGGTAATCTCAGGTAAATTGTAGTGTCCGATTTGAAAAATTCTTTCAGTGTTATATAGCTCATTTATCGAGGTAGGTTATAGGCTATATACCATCACGCTAAGACCAATAGGAGCGAAGCACCATTGAAGAATGTTTCAAAATCGTTTTTTTTTCCTCTTGAGAGTTTCCGCTGCGAGTTAGCGTTAGCCCAAAGTAACTATTACACGCGAACGAAGTCGCGAGCAGAGACTAGTATATAATAAATTATAAGTTTAGGTTTCTAAGTTTATATTATATCATTTTTCTTGATGAGTAAATATATAGGACCTTAGATTACCTCGAGGATATAAGTCTGTGGTATTATTCGGTTCGAACAACAGTCTTCTCGTCCTACATTTTTCCCATTAACTATAGAATTATTGATGAAGTGTTTTTAATAATGCTTTTTCTACATTACATGACTTATTTTATACTTAAATATTTATTATAACGCCTTTATGAACACAATATTTATTGTGTAAATAATGATGCTGAATTGGACTCCGTAAAAGATTAATTATATTTTATTTGGTGAAGATTTTTGGTCGCAGAAAAGCGGCCATTGTAAGTTAAATAAATATATATATATATATATTTATACCTCTACTAACCAATTGCCGATCTGCTAAACATGTATTCAATGGTTTGGTTGAAACATTACAACATAACGTTAACCTGATAACATTTTGTATACATTAGAAATACAAACACTATTGCTGATTATAATAAATCAAGCATAAGATAGCATAGCAATCAAACAATAAATCTATACTAATATTATAAAGAGGTAAAGTTGTGACGTTGTGAGTTTGTGAGTATGTGACGTTGTAAGGGGTAATCTCAGGAACTACTGGTCCGATTTGAATAATTTTTTCAGTGTTATATAGCATCGAGAATGGTTATAGGCTATATATCATTACGCTAAGATCAATAGTAGCGGAGCAACAATAAAAAATGTTTTAAAATCGGGGTATTTTTTCCTTTTGAGAGCTTCCGCTGCGTCTTAGCCCAAAATAACTATTCCACGGGTGCGAAGTCGCGGGCAGAAACTATTAACTAATTATATTATCTATAATCTATACTAATATTATAAAGAGGTAAAGTTTGTGAGGTTGTAGGGGGTAATATCTGGGGAGTCAGAGAAAAATGGTCGAACGAAAACGTTTCTTACGATCGCTACCTTAATTATGAGATATATATGATTGAGTTCTAGAGAAAAGTTGTAGCTTGATAATGCCTATTACCGCCCAACGAAGTGGGCACGGGTCGGCTAGTCAAATAATAAATTCAAGCACAATGCCAAACAAGTTTTAGTGTGAAAAGGCTAATATAGATCAACATGTGAACGATTGTGATGTCTAGAAATGACATCGTTCTTTGTACATCGGTTAAAAACAATTGTAATTACAATACCTTGATATAAAAATATCCTTACTAACATAAACGAAAAGGTGTGTTGGTTTGTTTGTTACGCTTGCAGGTTTGATCTAATATCATGAAATTTTCTGTACATGTTGTCACGAGTATAGAAAAGGGCATAGATTATTTATCAAACAAAAAAAAATGTACTGTTCCCGATATATAGACGAGTGAAGCCACGCGTAAGAATTGGTATACAATAAAACCAGATGAAGTTTTTGCGGGTTCTTCTCGACATTAACAAGCGCCTTCTCACGGTCTAAATTGTATAACGGTGTTTTAAATAAACCTTCACTAGAACATGAATTTATTTATGACTAGAGGGCCCGGCTAATGTTGCCCCACCCTGTTAATTAAAAAACCTTGACAAATGATGTACCTCCTTCCTCATGAATCACTTTATCTACTGGTGAAAGCCTCATGAAAATCCGTTCAGTAGTTTTTAAGCTTATCGCGAACAGACAGACAGACAGACGTGGCAGACGACTTTCTTTATAATATACAAGCTGAAAATTTAGACGGTAGCAATATTTATGGAGGGTACTCTACTCTCGAGTCTCGTTCTAAATCAATTAAAAAAATAGGTACTTAATATTTGACCCAATTATCTAGAAAAAAGTGACCGTGTACTAACGTACTTACCTAACACCTGGTATAGTGATAGCGACTTAAAAAAAGCGAACCCCTTTAAGTAATTTTCGAATAACAGGAGCCGTTTAAGTATTACGTAATTAGAGTTTTTGTAATTTGTGATACCTCCACTCTCTCTTGTGAACAAAAGTAAGCAAAGCTCTTAATCTCTCATGCTTACGTAAGCATTTGTACGTAATGTCTACATTTATTGATGATAACACCTGCGATAACTCATCTGTGCAAAACTTTGAACATTTGCTTCAAGAATGCCTCAGGTTTAGCACAAAGAGACTAGGGCACATAATGCATTGTGATAATCTTCGTATATGTCCATTCTTCTAGGCTTGATGCTGCTATCATCGTTCGATAGTTTTGTCAAGCATGTGATTACGAATCTTAAGACATTTCACGGACTTTGAAATTACCACGACTGTCTTACCTGCATCTAAATCATATTGAAATAACCACGACTCTCTAACTTTGTATCTCAATCATGACTGACAAATCTTTGTGACTTTTATGCTCCTGCAACACGTCAGTGGAGTGAGTAGTGAATCGTTTCAAATTGCAATCACCCCTCTCTCCCTTTATATTGCCAATTCCAAATGATCTCTGTGCGAAACCAACAAAATAGAAGAAAAAAATGACTAAATTTGACAGGATATCCGAAAAAGTAAATAAATATTGCTGATGATAATAATCACCATCCAGACCCCCCATCGTGTCATCAAAAATAAGCAAATCAAAGACTATTAAATGACCCCATAAGCGCACAAACGGACAGAAAGGAGAGACGTTGCAATTTATAATATGCACTATAACGTACACGTGAAAATATATGGATATTTTTAATATGAATCGAATTGAATCTAACCAGTGTTCATTTAAAATGGTTGAACAAAAAGCAACGAACCGGCAGACCGGTCGAGCGATTCGTCTCGCGACCTGTCCGATCATTAGTCGCCCATTAAATTAGTTACAGCAGACGTTAAATTTGCACGGGAGAGGAATAAAATCGCCAGACTGACACTTATTTAACTCATATACGTTTTTTATGACCCACCTGAAGGTTGTAGGCTTAGTTTTTGATTTTTAGAAAGGAATAAAGTGTTGCAATTTTTCCTATTCGTTTCTGGTAAAGGTGTCATGGACATCATTCATTGTATCATTGAATTGTTAATTTTCCTTGAAATTACTGTAATGTTTTTTTAAGTGAAACCTCTTTTATGCGCTTTGTGCGTTCTTTGCGAACAGTGAACGAAAGTAAACCGTCACGCTCGCGTCAGTAATGCACTAAATCGTGAATATACTCAACTCTAGTCATCATCGTTCCAATAAATACGTTTTTATTATTACGTGCCAGCCATGGCCCGTGGCTTTACCCGCTTTAATATGGATTTAATCTATCCCATTGGGATAGATATTTTATTATAAATGAAAGCTATGTTATTTTCATTCCTCCTAACAATAATATGTATGCAAAAGATCGTGACGATCAGTTGCATAGTTAAGGTGTGAAAATTAACGACAATAATTTGATTTATTTCTCAGATAGTACGCTCAGAAGTCAATAAAGAACTTGGGTTGGGCTCCTGGGCTCAAAAATTTTAAGAATCACCTGACTAAGTACGATCCTTGAAGACTGAAGTGAAAATTGACCATCAAGCATTATAAGCCCCAATTAAGGGTTTCTACCATTACAATCTTATGAAATAATAGCGGGCGGGACGGACGTTGTCCTGCCTTGATAATAAAAAAAATATCTAACATTCAACCGCAGCGCCAACTACCGGGTCCAATTGTGAATCTAAACCATTCTCGGATCCACTGGAATACGCACACAAAATTTCATCAAAATCGGTCCAAACGTTTAGGAAGAATTCAGTGACATACAACACGTACAGAAGAAATTTATATATAAAGATATGACAGTAAAATTGCAAATAACCGAAATAGCAAATTAATAAATGTTAACAACCCTACGTACGATATAAAGATTCTTTTAAAACTGCCTAAGGAGATAAGTCTGGGCGTTGATTCGGTCGTTTGCATTCATGAACGATTTATAATTGATTTACGCTTTACGAACGAGCTGAATACATTAAGATGAAATGGATACGCGGCAAACGATTATAATATCGCTAACTCGATTGTTCGTAAGTGATTAAACATTATATATATACTAGTTGCCCGCCCCGGCTTTGCACGGGTGTACTAACGAAGAGAATGAGACGATGTCTTCTTCTTACAGTAGGACCATGTAATCAATGATATTACTACTAAAAAGTTAAAATATACGTTACCTACATGATATTTTGACAAAACAAATGGCGCTATAACGCACACATACGTCAAGTAATATTGTAAAGTCACATTGTCTTAGATAAAATGTGGAAGTAAGATGGCATATTACCAATATCGTTGGTGAGAACATATAGTTACGGGCGGAATGACGGGGCAGCCGTTAAAATTACGCTAGCTATCCAAGTTTTAACAAGGAGCTCTCGGAGCACTTATGACGTATCTATAGGTTTTTAATTATAATATCATTTCATTTAATTAAATAAAATGATAACTGAAGCATTGAAAATAACCCCTCTCACAGAAAACCGACGTGAAGTAACAGTGCTTGTATTGTTGCGTTTCGTTCGGTCAGTGAGAGCGTCGGAGGCCTACCTCCCATCCCCTCCTCCTACCCCCCTACCCCCACTATCCCACCACAAGCTGAATGATTTTTTAAAGTAAGTGACGATATATAATATGATGACAAAACGAACTCTTCATATCAAGATGCCATAACCATACAAGGTCAACATTTAAAACAGGTTAAAGATACGTTAATGACCAAAGTTTTGAACATTTATTTCAAACTAGCTGTGCCCGCGACTTCGTCTGCGTAGAAGCTTATTTAAAAAACAGAACAGTGATTAATAGTCATCTGAATGTATTAAGTCCATGTGTTTGTCTACTTTTCTCTCGTACTTACGCCGCGACGTCATTCAAGTTACAATAACTTTTGATAGAGTGGACCGATTTTAACGAAACAAAAACTAAGTTATTCTCGAGGATATGCTTTATTGGTGATGTTTTATTGTGAATCCATAGCAGTGGTGCGTGTTCATACAAACAGACAGACAGACATTTCTAAAAATGATTGAAATGTATTCTATTACTTATTCCAAGACACCTGCAACATTTTTTTCACGAAAATCAGAAAAGTACAGACACGTTAGATTTACAGTCTTATTATAAGAATAGATAATAGATTAATAGTTGCATTAATGGGACGAGGGAACTTTTTCCACAAACAATAACTTCACTAGCACTTAATTTTAAATACTGCCCTAACTTACGTACACGTAGACCTTTGTGGTAGATACGCTCCTGTAGAGTACCTATTTGAGTATTTTTGATTAATTATGTTTAGGTACAACGTTGAAAAGTGTTTATAATTATTAATTATTTAAAACTAGGGGCTTTTTTGAACCTCTTTTTAATTGTATCCTAATTTTTACATAAAACTAAATTAAATATCACAAAACTTATAATATTTAACTAATTGTTGCCTCTGGGTTTGCTTCCGTTACCATACATTTAACCAATCTCTCGAGAATACTTTTTTTTCTGGGTGATAATTACCCATGTCTTTTTCTGTAACTCTGACTACATGTATAAAAATTTTCATGGTGGTTCGGTATGTGGTACGGTCGGTTAAAAGCGTTACACACAAACGAGAAAACACACATTCGCATTTATAATAAACAATACTAGCTGGCCCGGCAGACGTAGTCCCGCCCTAATTATAAAAAAAATCCCTGACAAATTAAATACCAAAACGTTCCCCATGAATCGCTTTATCTACTGGTGAAAACCGCGTAAAAGTCCGTCCAGTAGTTTTTAAGTTTATCGCGAACAGACAGACAGACAGACGCGATAGTGGACTTTCTTTTATACTATGTAATGACTTGCATGGATTTAAGTTTTTAATTGTAATTACGAAATTGCAGACTATCGTTAGTACTATATACAGGTATATTTATTGTAAAATTGACAAAATGTTTTACCAATATGAAAAGTAGCAAAGGAAATGTACAAAACAGCCAACTTCCTTCTGACATTTAGGTAATAAAGAACGGTTCACACCTGATGCTTTTTACGTTTGAATTATTATCGATGTCGTCCTATCGTAAAAAAGAAACAAAATCACCCACGCGAATAACAACGTATCGTATTACGACAAGATATTGACAAAAAATATGCAAATGTTTAACAAACAAAACGCGCCGGCGATATTTTATTGCGTGTCATCTCCACCATTAATTTTCGTTTCCGACGTTTCGCTTTCGATGTATCGAAATTCGAATCTCGCGTTCGAAATTTAAAATGGATTTAAATTTCACCATATTATAATTTTTAATTCAAATGAAGAATAGCAATGAGTGAACATGTAAAGAATTTTTTCGTTTTAACAATCCGACTTCAAAATAAAATCAATAATAAACAAATACGCCTAAAGGTTTCGTTAATTAAATAGATATTATTATATTATACTAGCTGTGTCCGTAAAGTCACTTGAATATATTAGGTCTAATAACTCTACTTTTCTCTTGTACAAATTAAAATAACAATAACTTTTGATAGACCGAACTTATTTTATTGAAACAAAGATTAAATTTTACTTCAAGATAAATACTTTATGATTTTTGAAAATGTTTTATCATGAACACAGTACTTTAGCAGTTATGCGTGTTGAAACAAACAGACAGACAGACAGATAGACAGACAGACATTTCCAAAAATTATTGAAATGTTTTTATTACTTATTATACTTGTTTTTATTACTTATTCCTAAACCTGTCACAATTTTTTTTACAAAAATGTAAAAAGTACAGACACGTTTTATTTACATTAAGTAATTAATAAGAATCATAACAATAGTTCATATAGTTTTTGAATAAAAACCTTCCTTTTTTGAAGTCTGTTGACAAACGTTGTGTGTACATATATACATAAAAGAAAAAGAGACAAAAATACAGAGTTATGACGTAGTAAAAACATTTAATGTGCAAAGCATATATTAAAAGTTTGAAATATTTTGCCTACTATGCAACACAATACAGAAAGTTTAAGACTGGCCACTCATAATATTTGTTAAAAACTAGTTATTCCAGCCGGTTCCACTTGCGACTAATGTATCTTACCCTTTACACTCAATACTCCGCGCCGTTCCATTCAGCTCATCTGCACTTCTGCTTTGATCTCATTTTTGTATACTTTTGGTGCTACATTTTCATAGTAATTGCTTGACTCCTAAGGACTGTTGAATGATGTTAGATGAACATTCATTTATATATACAATCTATAATATGTAACAAGAATATGTCAAATCTATCTATTATTCTAAAGACAATCGCGTTCAAACAAACAACAATAAACAATGTACAGTGTAACCTCGATATAACGAAACTGAAAGGAATTAGAAAATATTCGTTATACCGTGTAACAATGAGGCTTATTATACATTAGGTTGGAGTACGATTCATCTTAACAAGGTAAGGAAACCTATTTATTAACATTAAACATTACGTATATACCCATCTGCTGATCCTGTTAAAGAGAACAATTTAAAAACACCTTTTTCGTTTCTTAATGCACTTTAATAGTTTAATAATAATGCAAGTTTAAAACTAACAACAATTACAAACAGCAATATTTAGTATTTACGTTACTTAACATCAGACAGCAATGACTGTCTTAAGAAGGTTTAAACGTGTTTGAATCTATCGAGACATGAGTTATTGTTGAATAAAGTGGGAATAATTTATAGGATATGTAATGTAAAGGTTATAAGTGGAAAAAAAATGTTTAATATATGTCAATAATATTTTCTATCTATGGTCTGCAATGATTGAAAAGTAGTTATAGAGAGGTTTTTTATAAATTTATTCGTAATGTAAAGGTATATTTCGCATTAACTCTTACTGCCAGTCGTAGGGTATTTCGAAAATTTCGTTTATCGAGGATATCGTTATATTGAGGCTCGTTATAATGAGGTTACACTGTATTACGCTTTTTATCATATTAGTATCGGTAAAAAGTGTTTCATATAAAAATTTGTGTTTAAGTAATTTGACTTAAAAAAAATCATACATGGTTGATGAACGTAGAGGAGGACTGACTCTGAAGTGCGGCTGTTTAAACACACCTGTTTGGTGACAGCCTCTTATCTAGAGTGTGGTAGGTAGCCAGATGAACTTAGAAAAATCCCTACCACTATATTACGCTTTCAGCCACAATGTGAGAAAACTTTACATAGTACAAGTTAAAAACATCGACAGTCACCGAGAGATGGCAATCTATCGTTGATCGTCTGTCATTTGAGCGTCTCGGCTACATGATTTTTTTTTTATAATACACTGTGTGTCGCATGACCTCAGTCAAACCTGATGTAAAGTGAGGACGAGGCCTAGGATATAACGCGTTCACGCAGTAAATGCACATTCACACTTCTTTTGAAGAGTGAATCATATGCTTCAGGAAAAACAGACGCAGGCAGCGCATTCCACTCCTTCGCGGTTCGCATAATAAATGACGAAGCGAAGTACTTCGTCCGGATGAAGGGTATGTCAACCGCGAATGAATGGAGGTCTGTACGGCGTCTGAGATGAAATGGAGACGGTGGTATTAGTTCGTGCAGATCTTGTACACATTCCCCAAAGTGTAGCCGATAAAATACCACAAGACAAGCGACTCTACGTCGATGTTCAAGTGGTTGCAGTTTGGCTGCTATCAGTGGTTCGTTACCGACAAGTCTTCGAACTCTGTAATCGATGGAGTCTAGCAAGGCCAACTGGTATTTGGCAGACCCGTCCCAAAGGTGGCAGCAATACTCCACACACGGCCTTGTCTGCGACTTATACAGATTAAGAAGTTGCTCCGCCGTAAAGTATCGCCTCACCCTGAAAAGGACCCCCATTTTTTTTTTAAACATAATAATAGATTTTAGTCATCATCAGCCTTTAAAAAACCCATTACAGGACTGTAGGTTTCTTCGCGAAGGAAGGTATAGGCATTGGTGATTTCAAGCTCTGAGAAATCCACAGTTCTATGTTTTCCCACATACAGTACACATATAGTATTATAAAAATATTATATATTTTTATATATATATATTATAAATATATTTTATAATATATATTATATATTATAAAAGTATTATAAAAATATTACTCAAATTTAGCTTTCCTCACAATGTTTTCCTTCACCGTCAGCCGATAATGTTACCAATTTAAATTAGTAAATACGTGAATTCTGAAAAATTCCTTGGTACATGCCGAGGTTCGAACTTGCGCTCATCGGGTTGATATTCCACCGGTCAAACTACTCGACCATCACAACTTCTTTATAATATACTAGCTGTTACCCGCGGCTCCGCACGCGTTTTTTTAAATATATTAAATAAATGTAAAATTCTGATTAGATGTGTAAATTGCAGAAACGCTCTTTCAAAAATATTTGTAAGTACAACACGCACGTAACATGTACATTAGATATGTGAATACTAACAGTGTGTCGAATGGGATGAGATTTATCACCAGCAACACACCTGGAACTTTAAACTACTATATACCACACTCAGTGCTCACTTACACTATATAAGAAAGTAATGAAAATGTTAAGCTATACATTATCAAACAATATGTGTTAAATAATTTATTATACAGATATAATATGCCCATATTATCGATATAATTCAGTTATTATTATACGTTGCTATAATTTAAATTACATACAAACATATTATGACTTTCAATTATATTTATTCTTGGAGTACAGTACAGCGCACGTTTCTCGCGCATGTTTACAGTAAACAACATATTTTTGATCATTTTCACACAGACGAATGCACGAGTAACAGTTCATCACTACATATCACAACACAGTGTAAAACAAAGTCATCTGCCACGTCTGTCTGTATGTCTGTTCACGATAAGCTCAAAAACTACAGAACGCATTTTCATGCCGTTTTCACCAATATATGATTCTTGGGAAAAGTTTAGGTATAATTTGTCTTATCGGGGCAGACAACGTCTGCCGAACCCGCTAGCTTAAAATAAAATAGCTAATTAGTTAGTTATTTGTCCATAAAATTCCCGTTCAAATAAAATAAATCCCGTTCAAATATTTTGTTGTTATTTGTAGCCATATGCATTCACCAAAAAGTTGTTATTTTAATATTAAATACACACACTTTATTTTTATAATACGTAATAGATTACAAATCAAAAATTGGGAGCAAAACTAACGTAGAACAAACTTATTGAATAGGAACATAAAATAAACTTTGGAAATGTTTGTGATAGAAACTTACCACGTTACCATGGCAAAGTATAATCAAAAATTGGAAACAAAACTAACGTAGAATAAACTTTTTGAATAGGAACACAAAATAAACTCTGTAAATGTTTGCGATAGAAAGTTACCATGTTACCATGGCAAAGCACGCAGCGGAAGCTCTCAAAAGGAAAAAATTGCCCGATTTTGAAACATTCTTCATGGGTGCCCCGCTCCTATCGGTTTTAACGTGAAGATATGTAACCTAAAGCCTTCCTCGATAAATGAGCTATCTAACACCGAAAGAGTTTTTCCAATCGGACTGGTAGTTCTTGAGATTAGCGCGTTCAACCATACAAACAAACAAACAAACTCTTCAGCTTTATATATTAATATAGATAATAGATTTTATAGTGTTTGACCTGATGTTAAATGACAATGTCATCCAAGATGGGAAAACGTTTAACCTAAAAGTGCTTTCAAATGCAAATGCCGTAATTCACACATAGGTGCTTGGCGATAGATTTGCTATTTAATCGTGGTAGTTAACCAGACGGGCTTAGAAATAACCCTACAATTATGCTGTAGTTTCTACACGATGTTTTTTTCACTCAAAGCCCCATTTCATTCGCATTCGGATTCAAACACACTAATCACTGACCCATTATCGCCTCTTTATAGATGTATGTTTTATTCAGTTCACGGTTTAAATTAACAGTGTAACGAATGTCATCTACACAAATCAATAACATTGAAGTGTCTGTTTATAATGTCAAAATGACAGCTTTTTATTAAATAGATGTGAAAGTATATACGGTACTTATAAAAAAAAAGTGTGTGTGTACGCGCGTTAGAAGTTATACTTCTTTGGCGTAACAAAATAAAATCTTTTTAAAAATTTTATCTTTCGCCTTATTCTACGTTTGTAGAAAAAAAGACACTAACAATAGAAAAAAGGTATTTAATACATTGAAAGTTTTAATACAAAGAAATACAAAGAAACAAAATGTTGAGTATAGCTAACTTGAGGGTTGGTGACGGTGTGCGCGTGCATCGTAATAACTTCAGGGTGTCGGTGTTTCGTGACGGTGTGCGCGCATCGTAAAAATGTACTCTCATCATTTTTCCCTAACGCGCCAAAAGTAGTATAACTTCAAAAACATTTTTATAAATTTTAGTTTGTTTGCTCCGACAAATATTCAAAATGGTTGGACTGATTTTGCCGGGACTTTCACTAGAAGATAGTCGAAGTTATAAGGATTATTTTTTTAGAAAAGAAGGAGTTCTGTATATATATAATAAACTAAAGAAGTAATGTCCACTACAACGCGCGCTCCACGCGTACGATTAGGTACACGGAACAATTCATTTTTCTACATTCCACGCGGACAAAGTCACGGGTAGTAGTTAAGGACTTGGACGGAGCGACAACAAACCAACAGCTGAAGGATTTGCTACAATTCCATAGGGAGAGAATACCGCAAGATGAATAAAAAGTCTAAAAAAAAATGAATAATCGTTGCCGAAAGATTGAATAGAGAGGAGCAAATAATTTTATAAAATTTTAATATTTCACAATAAATAATTTTTTTAAATATATTAAAAAAATTTTTTATTTTAAAAAAATAAAAAAAAATAAAAAACAAAAAAAAAAAAAAAAATCCTAAATTAAATTCATATATATATATATATACATATTAGTTAAATATGTATCTATGTAGTTTGAGTTTATCTTTTTGTGAATTTGACGACTAACTTGATTTATTTACCGCATTAGCATCTGCATAACTCAGTAACGACGTAAGAAAATATTGCGTCAACTTAAAGGAGTGCGTTATTTTAATTATTAAATATTAAAATTTGCTTACAAATAGATATAGAGTTTTATATCTTGATTTATATTATAACAAAATTTTAAGTTTTTTTTCACGCGAGCAAAGACACGGTGGTAGCTTGTTAATAGCTTACAAGACAGAAACTTAATTTCAACATAGGAAAATTAAATTAAACTGTACATTAATAAAACGCAATATTTATTTTTTAATAAATCAAATTTCGTAATGACTCTTGTACAAAACGGAACGTAACAATTTTGACAGGAGTGTACTTAATGTCACGTCACATCCATTTATGCAATAAAATAAACGTTATATAAACTCTATCTCAAAGGCAATAAGAGTGATTCTTGAAGGAATAACATGCGTCTAGAAATTTGTAAATACAAAATGTTAAACAAATGAAATAGAAAGTTTAACATCATCACGCCATGTTGATTTCTCATTCAAATTATTTCAATAGCGCGACACAATTCTATCGATAAATTGTCTTGTAGACATTATCAGTGATTGCGTTGTGACTTAAAAAACGAAAAGGTGTTTGTAGTTTTTGATCAGTAGATGCATATCGAATTTCAAGTCTCAAGTTGGCTATAGATCATCAAATTGATTATATATATTTCATATTAATAACATAATAATGTTTAACTAACTAATTAAACTAGTTTAACTAATTTATTAAATAAATCAGAAAATGTCTTAAACATTAAACACCACTTTATTTGTAATTTAATTGAAACGGAATCTTTCATTCCGTAGCAATATAATAATATTGACACTGGCAAATGTTTCTGTAACGCTATTTATGAGATCAGAAAATTTCGACAACAGGTACAAAGTATGTATGCTATTATGAGTTTTTGGTGGTACCTTAGTCTGTCATGTAGTGGATTTTATAATTTTATTCATAATCTTATTATGTTATTTGAAATTATATATTTTTTAAATTGGCGGTATTTGGTATGGCGGTATATTTATTGTGCACAAGTAGATGAGAAATAATATCACTGCGCATGAAGTCTAAGATGCCATAAAATCTCCATGGAAAATGTAAGAAGTGTGAGAAAATTAAAACTGTCATAAGAAACTTATTCCAAAATTGGCAACTATGAAATGACGTTTGATTTTTTTGGATGGTCTAGATACCTTTACCTTTCCATTAGAATGAAAAAAAACAGAAACCGAAGAAAACTATGTATTTATGTTGTTTACAATGAGAGATTTTAAAAGTAATTTTTGATAATATAGATAATAACATCGAATGTTAAACTATACTTTACTAATCTGGACGATGTCTTTGATATCCATCTATACTTATATATTTTATGGCACAAAAATGGATATATACATACTTCCAAGAAAACATAATAATACAGACGCTAGTAAATGCTTCTGTAATACCATATATGATAACAAAATAATTTAGAAATGTGTTCTACAATACAATATATATGTATATTGCGTACAGCGTTGATAATAGAAGCGAAGTGGATTGGAAAATAATAAAATCGAATATGATTTCTGAGATGTCAGAAAAACTTTTTAGAAATGAACTTAAGGTTTGTTCAGTCTTAAAATAAAATAGGTTATTACATTATCTATACTAATATTATAAAGAGGTAAAGTTTGTGACGTTGTGTGTTTGTGAGTTTGTGATGTTGTGGCGTTGTAAGGGGTAATCTCAGGAACTACTGGTCCGATTTGAATAATTATTTCAGTGTTATATAGCTCATTCATCGAGAATGGTTATAGGCTATATATCATCACGCTAAGGCCAGTAGGAGCGGAGCACAGTTGAAAAATGTTTCAAAATCGACATGTTTTTTTTTTGAGAGATTCTGCTGTGTGTCAGCGTTATCCCATAATCTATATACTAATATTATAAAGAGGTAAAGTTTGTGAGTTTGTGACGTTGTAGGGGGTAATCTCAGGAACTACTAAACCGATTTTGAAAATTCTTTTACCAATAGAAAGCCACGTTATTTGTGATAGATAGCTCATTTATCGAGGAAGGCTATAGGATATATATCATCACGCTAAGAGCAATAGGCGCGGAGCTACAATGAAAAATGTTTTAAAATCGGGTCTTTTTTCCTTTTGAGAGCTTCCGCTGCGTCTTAGCCCAAAATAACTATTCCATGCGTGCGTAGTCGCGGGCAGAAGCTATTAACTAATTATATTATCTATAATCTATATTAATATTATAAAGAGGTAAAGTTTGTGAGGTTGTAGGGGTAATATCTGGGGAGTCGGAGAAAAATGGTCGAACGAAAACGTTTCTTACGAACGCTGCCTTAATTATGAGATATATATGATTGAGTTCTAGAGACAAGTTGTAGCTTGATAATGCCTATTACCGCCCAACGAAGTGGGCACGGGTCGGCTAGTATTAAATAAACAAAACTGTCCGAATCGTTATAAGTAGCGGCGGTCTAATCTATACTAATATATAAAGCTGAAGAGTTTGTTTGTTTGTTTGTTTGGTTGAACGCGCTAATCTCAGGAACTACTGGCATTCGTCCGTGTGAAATTGATCAAAAATAATTTGTTTACTGTAAACAAGCGCGCGAGATGTGCGCTGTACTGGACTCCAAGAATAAAAGTATGTAATTTGAATTATATTATCATTTTGGTCAATTTGGCGGCCGTTTTGTTTTATTTACCTCGTTTGCATCTACATAACTCAGTGATTATAGCAACGTATAAGAATAACACAATTATATCGACAATAGGGGCCCTATATCTATATAATAAAAAATTGAACACATATTGTTCGATAATGTATAGTTTAAAAATTTTCATTATTTTCTTAAATAGTGTTAGTGAGCACTGAGGGTGGTACATAGTAGGTTAAAGTTCCAGGTATGTTGCTGATGATAAATCCCATCCCATTCGATATACTATTCGTATTCACATATCTAATGTGCACGTTACATGTTACAGTTGGCGTGCGTGTCGTAGTTACAAATGTTTTTGAAAAAGTATTTCTGTAATGTACACACCTACTTACAATTTTACAATTGTTTAATACTTTTAATAAAAATGCGTGCGGAGCCGCGGGTAACAGCTAGTATAGTATATAATATTGATTAGATATGCGCAGGTTCGAATTTGTAGCAACAATTACCTGAGAATTTACGCGAACTTACTCATTTGAATTGGCAACTCTATCAGCTGGCTTCTTATAGTACTATACCCCGTATATGGGAAATATACACAACTGTGGAATTCATGGTATTTAAAATTAGCCAATACGTCTTGAATTGGCTAAGTGGTTATCACCTGACCTTCCTTCAGGAAAAAATGAAACTTTTAGATGTTAGTATTACATATATTATGCTAATTTGTTATAACCTTCATCTTATTCAAGCTTCTAACACATATAATAATAATAATGTAAATCTAACGTGTCTGTACTTTTAGATTTTTGTGAAAAAATATTGCACGTGTCTAGGAATCATTACATAGTATAAAACAAAGTCCCCTACCGCGTCTGTCTGTCTGTCTGTTCGCGATAAACTCAAAAACTACTGAATGGATTTTCTTGCGGTTTTCACCAGTAGATAGAGTGATTCATGAGGAAGGTTTTGGTATATAATTTGTCAAGGTTTTTTTTTATAATCAGGGCAGCACATCGTCTGCCGGGCCCGCTAGTAAATAATAAAATAGAATTCCATCATTTTTAGATATGTCTGTCTTTTTTTTATATCAAAGAAGGCAAATGAACAGTTGGGTCACCTGATCTTAAGTGATCACCACCATCCATAGACACTAGCAATACCAGGGGAGTCGCAAGTGCGTTGCCAACCTGTGTATGAGGGAGCAAGGACGGAAAGGGGGAGGAGGGAAGCGAGGTGGGCCTCTGGCGCTCTCACTGACCGAACGAAACGCAACAATGCAAGCACTGTTACTTCACGTCGGTTTTCTGTGAGAAGGTGGTAGTACCCCGGACGAGCCGGCCCATTCATGCTGAAACCAGTAATAGCTGCAGCGTGGCTCTACCACCATGTCTGTTTATTTGAACACGCATCACTGCTAAAGTACTGCGTTCATGATAAAACCTCATAAAGCAAATCATAAAGCATATCCTCGAGTAACATTTAGTATTACTTTCATTAAAATCGGTTTACTCTATCAAAAGTTATTGTAATTTTAATGACGACGCGACTTAAGTACTAGAGATAAGTAAATGGACTTAATACAATTGTGGCGGTTTACTCCTGCGCGCTCGGGAAACATCGCCCGCGCTCGAGAATGCTCGGCGAGTCAGTCTCATCCGAGTCACGACGCCGAGAGGTTGTTCGCGCCCGGTTTTTACCGCGCCGGTGTTTTTACGAATAAATACGAATAATTACTACACAATCAAATGATTTTATCAGTCACTATTTTTTTTTGGATTAAATTCCACGCGGACGGAGTAGCGATCATATCTAGTGTTTAATAATTACCTACATCATTTACCCTGGAAATAAGGATGTACGAGGAATTATTCTATGAATAATACTTTTCTTACGTACATAGTTAAAGTACTCATATGATATGAAATGAATATTTAGATATTCAAATTCAAGCACCTTATAAACAGCATACAGGTTTCAGTTATGTCTTGTTACAGCTTCCAAATTTAGTTACATCGCCATAACAGCTCACCGAAACACACTCTTGCAGTTTGCAGTATCAAGTATAACACAATCTTGGTGAATACATTTCAACTTTAACTTATTCAGAACTAGCTGGTTCCCGCGACTTCCTCTGCGTTGTTATGTGCATACGCATGGTTCACACACACCGCTTGTTCACTTATTCACGACAATAAAAAATATAGTTCACTCAAAGCTGCTTATAAATATCATAAAATTTCTTAAAACTCTCATAAATTTATATTAAATGAAGATATTGTGATTTTTTCAGAAAAGAACCGAACGTCTGAGGTGTGAAACTAAAAAAAATTACCCAAAATCTATTGTGTCATTTTTGCGTGATATTCGCTTAAAGATCGACCGCTACCATTTTGTATACAGATATTATAAAATATCTTAGCGTTTTTTTTGTACTATTTTGTATATACTTATAGGTTTTAGCGACTGACAAGTTGTCACCTGATGTTAAATAACGATGTAGGCTTAGATGGTAATGCTAAAAGTAGGCTAACTCTCAAGTACAGCTGTCGGAACACATCTACAAGTGCTGAGCGACAGATTTTCAACTCGAGAGTTGTAACTAGAGGCGAGTTTATAACAGGTGAATGTTTAAAGGATAACACCCTTCAATCATGGGGTAGTTCATGGTCACATTTAATATATAAAATAATAATATCAAAACAAATAATAATAAACAACAAAGAAAACCTTAGTTAAAATTTGTTCTAAAACTTTTTAAACTATGGGAACGATACTTTTAAACGTAAAAAAATCAAACCTAGGTTCAATGAACAGAATTGAAGGGGAGATGTTCAAGGTTAATCATTACGTAACTGCTTATCGTCGGAATGCCGCACGGTCGGACAATAGGAAGCGGGTTGCGCGTCGAGGTTCGGGACGTGGGCTGGACTACGCGGCGGCGCACATTGAAAGCGATGATTCAACGGGGTTTTTTCATAAAACATCTAATGTTGAGTGAAAATCAGTTTTGCTTTTCTCGAGATAATTTGTTCAAACATTAAGCACCTATTTTTTTAAATGATTTATTATAACCAGAAACGACTAATGATTGTTCTGTAAAAATATTGCCGGTGTCTAACCTAACACCCAGTATAAAGTTCTACCATTATGCGCAATATGCATAAAAATGTATATTGAGTTAACGTTAAATCACGATCGTACGTCAAGTTGGTAATATCTTAAAGGAAGGTAACTAAATTTATGTAATTAAAAACCATTACCGAATGCATGTACGTACATTACTTCAGGACGGCTGCATTTATCTGGCTGATTCTTTTTTTTGTTGTGTTTTTAATTATCAGGACATGTTTTAAATGAATGAAATCGCACTACAAATCGTATAGAAAAGTGAAATAAGTCGGCTAAAAAATCAGTACATAAAAAAAATTTGAGGCAGTCATAAGGACTCATGAAAACTGAAATCAATAAAATAACTGTTCTTTTTTTTTAAATTTTTTAATTAATTATAGTGTAAATTACTTAAATTTCATAATTTGTACATTGAAATTACTATCATTAGTAAAATTACTTTCACCTTCTACGTAAATGAAATTTCCGTTAACCCAATGTAACTATTTCACGCGGACAAAGTTGCAGTCAAAAGCTAGTTTTTAATAAACCCTATAGACAGGCCAGAACTGGACTGAAGATAGTCACCTAATAAAATAATTTATAAATAATCGAAAGTCAAAAAAACTCGATGCTGAACAATAATGTATGATTTTATTTCCTAGTTGTAAGGTGTCAAGAATGCGGTCCGTATTCACACACCTCTCGCCAATTAGTGCAGCCGAGAACCGACCAGTTTGAATCGTTCTCGTAGGAATCGGGTGTCACAGCCACAGTTTACATATCTGCCGGTCGCATCGCCGCTAAACGAGCTCTTATTAGGATAAGCAACATTTAAACCTATACAGTTGTGCTTATGCGAACGGTGGATGATCACTGTTATACAATGTGTTAAATGCTAAACGTTTTCCTTAATATTTTACTAGCTGCCCCTTCCTGGCTTCACACGGGTGGAATATAGAAAATAATAAGATCAAACCTTTCCTTTACAGTACTACCATGTAATGAAATAAAGAGGCAACTAAATACTTTTCTATACGATTTTTCCAACACTTTCTTTAATAGAATCCTGGTCGTACCAATTATAAACACAAAAAAAAGAGTTAACCAAATAGTTGCAGGCGTTCTGAAGTGATGCGCTTACATAGTTTTGGCAACAGATTTTTATTTGTACACAGGGCTTTCATTGTGGGGTCACGTGGAGCCACGCGGGGGTACGCAGTGCCCTTAAAGAGAAATTCGAATATGCCGAAAAATTGCCATAACTTGGTTCTTGTTCTGAAATTTTTAGAACAGTATCTTACTATCATTATATGCCACAAGTGCCCAAAATAACGGGGTGTACATTTTTCCACTTTTTGAGAGACAAAAAAAATTATGGACTTGCAACATTCGAAAATTAGTGTGCCCCAAAAAGAAGTGACAATAATAGGACTGTTTATACATATACAGGTTTATAAAAATCTGCCACGATACTATAGTTTCAAATAAAACCATTTTTATTTCTAAAAAAACAGTTATAACAAAATAATACTACTAAAAGGAAATGTGGTAAGCAAAAAAATTGGTACCATTAGTACCACAATGTATTAACAGGAACTATCGAACAGAACGCGAGAGGGGCAACCGTAGCTCGGAGTGATTACGTTTATACAAAACTAGCTTTTGTTAACGGTTTCGCTCTCATTAATGTAAATTTGTGATATCCTTCGAGAACTGTACATTTTTACCCTATGTACTTTGCTACACCCTTGACATAAATATTTGATGAGTTTTCTCTGTACATTAAATACATGGTTAATATAATAAAAATAGCAGACGAAGTCACCGGCACCAGCCGGTATGAAATAAAATAAAGTATTAACATTAGGTAGCAAATTTAAAAGTACGTTAAAAATTTACAAGTAGTAATTAAAGACGCCCACGATCACAGTACAGCGGTGGGGCAATGACATCGTTTTCGAGCAAGAACAAAAAATTAGGTTAGGCTGTTTCTCGCAATTTAAAAATGCAGAAACAAGTCCCGACTAATTAGCAAGATTCCAGGACAGTTCGAAACAAAGAAACGTTCTCTCGAATGCTTTCTGTGGGCGATTACATATCTGATATATATGCTAGTTAGTATTTTATCAGATGTATGTAAAAAGTGTATTTACTCTATTAAATTAATGTAGCACCTTAATTTACTTTAAAGTTGATAGATTTTTCCACAAGCTTGAAGTTTCGTGTAATTAATAATTCATAAATATTTTATTGTATAAAATACTTTTTTTTAATATAGTCTCCAAAAATGACGTCATCTAAATATATAAAAATCCAGTACCATGATGTTTGTCTACGATGAACTCCGAAACTATTTAGCCGGTCTTCATGAAAGTTGGCATTTATGTATAATTTGGTCCAAGTGCAGAGATGGGAAAATTTATGTTTCGATTAATAGCCTCAATATTTTTGAATGATAAATTAAATATTTTTTAATGTTGATTATCATTGCATAGTATAAAACAAAGTCCCCTACCGCGTCTGTTTGTCTGTCTGTTCGCGATAAACTCAAAAACTACTGAACGGATTTTCATGCAGTTGTCACCAGTAGATAAAGTGATTCATGGGGAACGTTTTGGTGTATAATTTTTGGTAAAAATTTATCATGGATTGTTTTCATAATCAGGGCGGGATAACGCGTGCCGGGCCCGCTAGTTGTTATTAATTTTAAGTTTCATCCGACTCGAACAGATGGTGCTTTAAATTAGTTTGTTGACATAAGGCTTTAGGACCGACTGTTATAGATATCTGATAGATGGCGCCACTTTTTAATTTTGAATTTATTTTTCAACTCCAGTTTATTTTACGATTCACGTGTTCTATTTTAAATCAACATGTAACAACTGAGCCACAGCAACACGTGTCCGGATTAGCTAGTGATATTATAATTTATGTACATACTACCTTGTTTCTCTGACTCATTTTCGGAGTTTTTTTTTTGCTGTTTATTGGGCATTACATGTTTTATCTAGATCAATTATTACTGGTTATGTTTTATTTTTTTTATTATAATTTTATCACTGTTAGTAAGGCTCTAAGGAAAAACATAATAGTCCAGGATCCACGGTCCATTTTTTCACTTGATTACTATCAAACTATTTTCCGTTAGTAGCTTCGTTTCGATGAGACGCCCAACAATTTCCTGTGCGAAAATTCTCGATTGTAGTAGCTAACAGAGATAGCAAGGATAAAATATGTCGATTTGATGATACTCAAAAATTGAGAACAATTTGAATCTTATGATTACATAGATATAAAGTGCAGGTAGTAAAGCTGGACTCATTTGTCCTCAACAATAACATAAAAAATATCAGTCATGTAATCACAAAATCAATTAAATTTTATCATACTTATAAATCGTTTCAGCATAACGCACATTGTTTATCGAAGGATTTGCGGGCCGCTGCTATATTTATTTTTTACAATGTGAGAAATAAATTGTTAAAGAATATATTTTTCCCTAGGGTTCATGTTACATCGGACACTCGATTGCTCCTGTACTGGTTTTACGGTGACCATAATTTATAACCTCTGTGTTGACTGTTCCTTTACGTTTATTTTGTAATATTCATCACAAATTACGATCACAGATAAAATATTAATATTTACAGACATTGCAAACTATTATAGAGTAAAAATACCAATTGTACGTAACATTTTAAATTTTAATATTTGAATATTAGTCTGTCTGTCTATCTGTTCGCTATAAACTCAAAAATTATTGAACGGATTTTCATACGGTTTTCACCAGTGGATAAAGTGATTCATGAGAAACGTTTTGGTATATAATTTGTTAAGGATTTTTTTATAATCAGAACGGGACAACGTCTGCCGGGCCCCTAGTAATTATATATTCCAACAAATTCACATAAACACATATGTATGGTATATATGTTTAAATTAAAATCTACTAGTTGTTGTTAGGTGATCGAAAATCGACAAAAATTGATAGTTTTTTTAAGGTTCAATATTATTACGTTTTCTGTTTTTTTTTTCAACTATTGTAGATTGCAGGTCTAAGGAGCTTGAAGTATGATAAACTAATAAATATAAGCTCCGACCCAGCGATCCTAAAAAATAAAAATTCTTTCTATTCTTTATTGATAAAACATAATCTCGTCAATAGTCACTAAACAAAAAAAAGATCGACTGAGAAAAGAACAGGAAAATGTACGGAACCGATTTATGTTAGCCTATTTATAGATGTAAAGAGAGTAAAGAATGAAAAATAAATATCTGTGAGACTCCTGAATGGTAAGAAACAGAAACTGTTTCTAATTTTTTTATTGACATCACTACAGCTCGCCACTAACCTAGACACTAAACAAAAAGAAAAAATCGGCTTAAAGCAAAGGGAAAATAGATAGTGAACGAATTTATCTTAGCATTGAATTTTTATTGATATTTCGGCTATAAATTCCTTAAAATTACTTAGGTTACCATGAAGTATATGTTAGTGAAACAAAGTTCATTGTAAAACCGGCACAATAGAACTAGCAGACTATTTCTAAAAAACATTGTTATTCACAGATATGATTAACGCACGCGTTTTTTAATTATATGTTGTACTATGTATTATAATAAACAATAAAATTATATTCAAATGGATATTATATAAATATTCTATACTAGCTTCTGTCCGTGACTACTTTGGGCTAACGCTAACACGAAGCGGAAGCTCTTCAAGGAAAAAAAACCCCGATTTTGAAACATTCTTCATTGGTGCTCCGCTCCTATTGGTCTTAGTGTAATGATATATATAGCATATAGCCTTCCTCGATAAATGAGCTATGTAACACTGAAAGAATTTTTCAAATGGGACCAGTAGTTCCTGAGATTATCGCGTTCAACCAAACAAACCATTAGAATATTAAGTATAGATATTAAAATATCTATACATACCAATTTTCACGGGAATCGGTTAAAGGTATTATCGTTAGTACTACTGTATTGTCACCTAATTACTTTTTTTTATTTACGTTATAAAACAAAGAATCAACATAAAATCAGCAACAGTAAAAGACGACCCGTTTAACTACTTGCCAAGTGAAACCCTAACGATTTAAGCTGAACTTAAAACTTAAAGCGTCTTAAAATTGAAAATGCAAACTAGTTACCGAGTTTCCGCTTCCGCCGGGGAGGGAGGTACTTCCGGTTTTTCTTGGCATTGTCTTTACGAACTGTATAATTGAGCGATGAATAACATTCCAATCTTGATTCTGTGATCTAGTATTACTTATCGGAAAAGTAAGTATTAGTTTCTTTGATTATAACTATTGGTTGAATAATCTATACTCATATATATTATAAAACGTAAAGTTTGTGAGTTTGTAGGGGGTAATATCGGGATCTACTTAGCCGATTTTGAAAACTCTTTTACCAAAAGAAAGCCACGCTATTTGTGAGTGTCGTAGACAATATATTAATTCGAAAAATCAAAAGACTTTTTTGTGGTAGTCGGATTTGCAAAGTAAGTCGGAGATAAAACAAACGAAAACGTTATTTACAAACGCTGCTTTAACAATGAGAGATATATGATTGAGTACTAGAGAAAAGCTGTAGAGCTTGATAACGCCTACAAAATAGTCAACACATTCAGGGCGGGACAACGTCATTCTATACTTTGTCAGATTTAATTGGGTACAAAAGCAAGCTCCTTCTATGTTTTTTTTATTCTCATCATCACTATCAGCCTGTATGTAACCCAATGCAGAGCTACAAGATTCTTCTCTAAAGAAGATATGGGCATAATCACTACGCTAGCCCACGACATATTGGGGATTTCAAGCTCTGAGAAATCCACAGTTCTATGTTTTCCCACATACAGGTTCAGGTTTCCTCACGATGTTTGCCTTCACCGTCAGCCGATAGTGTTACCAATTTAAATTAGTAAATGTACGCCAATTCCGAAAAAGTCGTTGGTGCATGCCAGGGTTCGCATTTGCAGACATCGGTTTGATAGTCCACCGATCAGACCACTAGACCACCACCACTTTTTACAGTTTTTTTATCAGTTACTTATAAAAACCGTTCACTATCACATCTCGCCAAACCATTGATATGTCACCTATTTTTCAGGTTTACATAGGATTATAAAAGTCAACACGACATTATCTAAACAAGACATATTTTTTAAATTCTTCAGTTACTTATGTAGTTCCTCATCAAGGAAATAAGGATACCAGAAGAGCTCTGTATTCAATTCGATCGTGCGCGGAATCTTAGAGCTCTTTCCAGACGAGTCCAATTTAAGCGACCCTTTCAACAGATATACGGTCTCCTTTTGCCAGTCGACAATTTTATGAGACCCCTTGAATAAAAAGCGAACATTTTCAATTAATTGTCCAACAATACATCTAAAAACAAAACCTGTTTTATTTCCTCAGAGTAGTCACCCTACACGCAATAAAAGTTGTCCCTCTTTATAATCCGTCCGGTGTGGATATAATGATCCGCAATTATTGATAAATACTACGTGATGCAAATATCAGATACGAGATCGTATCCTTTCCGCTTCGAGTTCATAAAAATCGCGAACAAGGGAATGTTTGGACACTTTGTAATGTTTTTAATAAATGAAAATAAATTACCAGTACATGCGCCTCACTTTCGAACGACTGCACCTGTTCGTTTGTAACTCTTCCAAAGTTTCATGAAAAAAAAATATTTCATAAACCGTACGTAAAAGTGACAAACTTGTGTTAAAAAATATTGTCGGAACTGATAGACTAAGTTTCAGTTGTCCAGTTGCCATTTTATTTAATTGCTTGGAAATGGATGATTTGGTTCCCATATTCATTGTTAGTAAGTTGGTAGTTATTTTCTTATATAATAAAAATCGGCTGAGTGCCTTAAGCGCTCGCCTTAGGGGGGAGCGAAGTAAGTGGCGGGGAGGTGGGAAATGGGGGAGGGAGATGATTTCTTCGGCGCACTGACCGAACGAAACGCAACAATCAAAGCACTGTTACTTTACGTCGGTTTTCTATTAGAGGGTGGTAGTACCCCGGGCGAGCCGACCCATTCATGCTGAATCCAGTAGTAGCTTCAGCGTGGCTCTACCACCTACACAGAAAATAAAAACGTGGCATTATAAGTTTTTTATACAAAAAGAAAAGAATTGTCGGATAGTTATAAAAATCTAGTTATTAATAACTTCAGCATTTATCGGGTCTAACTATAGCTAAGTACTATCCAGGTGATCCTTCAAGTATAAAAAAAATCATTAAAGACACTCAAGCCATATAATTATAAATATGAGCATCCTCTGTTTAGCTAATAAAAAATAAGCTACTTTACTCTTACTTTACAATTAAGTGACCGTATGTAAGATTGCGAAGTATTTTTTTTCATGCCATTGCTGTAATACTATCGACTAATCATATACGGTCTTATTACAAAAACAAAAATGAACATGGGTATAACACGAGGTTTACTAAGCAGTGCCTAAAATTTAAAATCTTGTTGCAAGTCATGTTTAAAATACTTTATAACAAAAGCGTGTCCAAGCGGTGATTTAAGTATTTTATGCAAGCAACTTTGAACAGCATTCGTTCAATTCGATCTCAGTATTCAAAAACGTTCCATTACATACAGATATTTTGCAAACAATTTCATTTTATGAATAATATTTTTGATCAGATTTTTATTAAGAAAATTTATTTATTATACGTTAAGTTATTTATTATTATTGTGATATTTTAGTTAAAAGAAAATGATGTATAAAATTAATAAAATAAGCAGTTTATAATATTTACATATTACATGAAAGTGCGTAAGGTGGAACAACAGTATAATGACAGATTAAATACATTGTCGAATGTCATAGTGTCAAATAGTACTAGTTGTGATTTACTTGTAAATGTATAAAATTGTTTAAATTATTTACTTCATCCAAATTTATTATACCCACGAATTCCATAATCTATTATGAAACTTCTTTTACTGGCAAATAGAGATACAGTTAATTACAGCAATGGAATAAGAACTGTCAACTTAGACAAGTGTTAGAGAATATTTAAATTAAGATAATATCCATCTGTAAACAAGGGTAAGACACTGTTTTGTGAACAAACTTTTTTTAAGTAAGAGTTTTATGCGTTGATAACTTTTTTGTAATAACATGGATAAAGTTTAACTGAAAAACCTTCAGTAGAATTTCTTTGTACATTAAATTACATAAATTACATTTGTACATTACATTACTCAACGATTTACTTTAAAAAAAGTAAACAAATATTTAGATTAAATATCACATATATGAGAAAAAGTATTGTATTTTTTTATCCGATCACCACTTAATTACCGCGCTGTGCCTTACAAGCACAGTACAATAAAATCATAGCTATGTGCTTGAAAAATACTCTGACTAAGCTCAAAATGCGACATATCAAAAACCACTGCAACGGGCTTGCCTTGTGCATGATGGTAGCTATACAGTCAGGTTATAGATACCATACCAAATCTCTTGAATACTGGATATACGCCTAAGCGTCTAACTATCGCGAATGTTACACCTAACGTATGGTGGAGACAATCCAGTCGCACACAATCCTTGTGTCCTACCATTCGGCGAACTTACAATCTCTGATAAAAATACCTAGGTATATATAAAACTAAATGAAATTGGATTATGAACACCATACTTTATGTATACTAAAGAGATCGCGAGAGAGAGAAGATATCGTTAAAGAAACCGGTTCCAAGACGTTGCATTTCAGAAAAAAGAATCGACCGAGCGAGAGGTGTGATTTGTGTACTTTTTCGCACCCTCCGATAAGGTGGGACCGATTAATGATTCATTGAGATATCGATTGCACTTTAAATATGAATATGTGCGAGATATTATTTCCATAGAATTTACAGATACGGATGCAACAAATAAACAATATACTGTATTTATCCATACGAAGTATCAGACCTAAAGCACGAACATGCAGAAGTGTCTCGGTCATGATTTTGATATTTCTGCATTTATAATATTATTCAGACATAAAATCACGACAAACTTACACAGAAACGTACACTTTTAAACCAATAAAAGTTTCAAATAACTGGTTTTAGGTTGGAATAAGTTGTAGATCCAATGCATTACTTCAGTATCATTCAGCCAAACGTCATGAAAATTAATTTTTCCACATAGAACTTTTACACAATCTCTATTTTATTATGGATCAACTACATGTTAGAAGATATAATAATTACAACAAATTATAAAAATAAGAAGTAAAAAATGCGTGTATAGTGTTACAAAATAATGTATAGTCAGTCGGTCGGTCAAGGAAACCAATAACACTCTGTAGGCACTGTGACTATTTATCCGGGCAGAGCTTCGCCTTACAATAGCTAACACATAGGCGTGCGTGCAGATCAACGACATCTTGCCCTTTATATGCTGAACTCCAACCAATGACGTCTCACACCAGGGTGAATAATGAACAGTCAATAACTTCAACTAATAGCGTTTGAGGTCATTAGTATCACCCCCGATATAGTCAATAGCGCGGTATCGCAGGTCAATAGTGGCTCCCCCGATATATCTCTAATATGGTGGCGCTAGTAATGTTCCGGTGGCGTTGTAGACTCGCCTCTTGGGTGTGTCGTAGCGGTACCGGACGTAGTCATTAGAATAGTGATGCATGTATAGTAATTATGAAGATTTTGATAATCAAATCAAATCAAAAATACTTTGTTCAGTTTAGGCCCTAATAAAGCGCTTATGAAGGTCAAAACTTCCACCGGTTCGGAAAACAACCCAGTCATCGAGAAGAACCGGCAAGCAACTCGATCGGGTACTTCTTTTTAACATATATATTCTATATATATAATATATATTAGGAATACATTATACGTTACAATACCGTTTTTAGTGGATGCACAGAGAGGAGTCAATTCCAGATGTCATCATCGTTCACGTATTGATCCTCTCTATAATAGCCTTTCGACACTAAAACCCGCTTTACATGGCGCTTAAATTTACAGTCCGGCAAATCGGTAATATGTTTTGGGACTTTATTGTAAAACCTGACACTATTATATTACTTAAGAAACTATTACTGGTTTTGCTAAGTTTGAAACATGGGACGACCAGTTTGTTACAGTTTCTAGTATTTAGATCATGCCGGTCCTTTACAAAATGCAGGTTTTCAAAGTTTTTACGAACATACATTAAATTATCAAGAATGTATTGGGAGGGTAGAGTTAGGATACCGAATTCCTGGAACTTCCTTTTTAATAATTCGCGAGGTCCCATATTATATATTGCTCGAACTACCCGTTTTTGTAATAAAAATATAGTGTCTACCTCATCAGCCGTACCCCATAGCAGAATACCATAAGACATTAGGCTATAGAAGTAAGCGAAGTAGACCTAGCAGTGGCAATATCTGTAAGCTGGCGAATTTTACGTGCCGTGAAACCTGGCAACTTTGCCGCTGGATGTTCTATTTGCCATACCCCAACTTCTGAAGTAGTGACGTCTATTACTCCGAAACCATACTTTTTTATTATGTAGGGATGTCTTTTAATGAAATTTGATTTGTTTAGTAACAACATTTACTTTTATACAGCAGCCTAGTTATTTACAAAATGACGGTAATGCCCGTTACTTTTTTTCTATGATAGCGTCAGATGTCTGTGTGCTCCGAATCTTTAGTAAAAATATATGGGAAAAACTTTACAGAGGTAAGTCAACTTTTGATAATTTATTTAATTACATCTGATTTAATTAATAAATCATTATTTACTTCGATATCAGTTAGTCATCCTGAGAAAATAATCTTGGCAGATTTAACAACCCAGTATAGTGATAAAGTGATGTCAAAAATGCCATATTTTGTTAAGTACAAGGGTTGTCACAAAAAGTTTGAGATTATGTAGGTATTGAAACTAATTTACAGTTTCGATAGTAACTTATGTGGTCGGATATAGATATATAACTTTGGTGAAATGTCATTAAAAAAAAGGTTATTTTCAGAAAATGGATCCTACCAGACGTAAATTGTTGAGCAGAATATATAAAAATTAATTCGCAAGACATGTTAGAATATAGCGGTAGGTTTGGTTCACGGGAAGAAGACTTTAAGTCAGAAAAACAATTTCACATACCAAGGCGAAACATCGATAAAAATAAACATTGCAAAAAACCAGGAAGCCAACAGCGGCTTTACGCTACAGAATAACAAGAAATTGTAAAATAACAAAAACTAAAATAAAAAAAAATAACAAAAAATTTTTTCATTGTTTTTTTGTATTTTATTATACTAAAAGTTTAAGTAGTTGTATAAAACACATTATTAAAATGTAATATATATCTTTTAATACGACGTTTTTCGAACCGCTTTAATAAATTTTAAGTAAATTAAAAATTGTCCTACTCGACAACCCTGATGTTTTTTTCCTTTTTAGTACGAGAAAATCAAAATCGGGTCGTGGAGTTTACCATATTTATCAAAAAGGATCTTTGTACGGTAAAAATACTATAGTCATCATGAGTTTCTAGCTGTGTACAAGTTTATTCATGGTTGTTCATTATTTCTTATGTGTGATTTTGTTTATTTTCTCCTAAATTTAGGTCCGGCAATGTTACCGTATGTTATAGTTGACTTTGCCATAAAATATTTTGGCTCAATTCGGTCTTAAATTGCACTTATAATATTAATATTTTACTATATCTAAATTCTCTACAAAATTTACTATGATTTGAGTTAATTTTGTTTATATGTCTTGATATAATTTTGTGCAATAAATTCGATTTAAACATCGTTGTGCGGAATAAAGTGGCAATGTTGCCTGGTTTGACGGTATTGCGTATGCAGCCGAACTTAATCTGTTAGCCAATTTTTTATAGATAATATTATATATAATACAATATTTATTTATATTAATTATTTTATATCATTTTTTTTTATAAATTATTAATCAATTTATATTAATATGTATATGTGTATATATATGAACCATATTCGTTTAAAAATATTTATAATCATTTATTAGCTATTAAAAAAAATACTTACTACCGATTAACAAGAATGCAACTAAAGAAATATAAAAAACAAATACCATCTTCCCTCTCGCTTTAGTAATACGCGAAATATAAATCACAATGTTTAGCCGACAGCTTAATGGCGCAAAGGAACAATTTCGGTTCGTGTTTAATTCAATGTTTTTATTTATATGTGGTTTGTAAATCATGTTTTTAATAGTAATTTGTTGAAGATATTGCTCCCGGAGGAGGAAATGCATAAGGATTTTAGACCGCCAAACCGTGAATGGATAAGCATATGTTTGGAGGAATGAAAAATAAACAATTATATGTTTTAATACTTACTTTATAGAGTTACAAAGCAGGTAATAATTGTTTTATTTAATGAAAGCATTTTCTTCAGTTTTTTTTTATATACCAGGTGAAAGGTTAAACATTTACAGTATTCTAGGATATAATACTTTATGGTCACATTTAACATATAAAATAATAATATCAACACAAATATCAATAAACAACAAAGAGAACATAAGTTAAAATTTGTTTTAAGGCTTTCAAAAGTATAAACACAAACGTAATAAACCTAGGTGCAATGACCGGTGCCGACAGCTGCAAGTGGCGACCCGGAGTTAACAACCTTCGATAATAAAACGGACAATAAACCCTTTTGCTTTTGTTCGTTCTATTCCCACGTTCATTTTCATTACATCCGACGGTCATTGACACTGTGTTTTACGCGTAGAGGATTGCATATAATTTTTGTATTTTTCTCAGATAATTAGGTCAAATATTAAGCACCTAGTTTTTAAATTGATTTAGGAAGAGAATCGAGTGTAGACTGTCCTGCATAAATATTGCTACTGTCTAAACGTTCAGCCTGTATAATTTCTCCACAGTGTTTGAAACGACGACGGCTCAGCTGTTAGCATTTTTAAGTGAGCCGCAGATTTCGGTTGAGGAATAAATCGTGATGAAATGAGACCATGTTGGTAAGACGTTATTTAAGCCCGTCTGGCAAGCTACCATCAACAACTTCAAAATCTGTCGCCAAGCACCCATAGATGTGTTCCGGTATCTACACTTGAGAGCTAGTTCCCCTCCAGGTTTAGCGTGTTTACTATCTTAGATCAAGTCGTCATTTAATATCAGATGAGATTTTGGTAGAACGTTAAAACCTATATAGCATAAAAATGTAGTGTTTCAGAACTTTGGCTTGTGAAAATAGTTGTGTTTATTTAATAAGAACTATCAATGATATCATTACATAGTATAAAACAAAGTCCCCTACCGCGTCTGTCTGTCTGTCTGTTCGGGATAAACTCAAAAACTACTGAACGGATTTTCATGCGGTTTTCACCAGTGGATAAAGTGATTCATGAGGAACGTTTTGGTATATAATTTGTTAAGGTTTTTTTTTAAACAGGGCGGGACAACGTCTGCCGGGCCCGCTAGTTATAACTAAAAAGCTGTATATTTGTTACCTACATGATATTTTGATAAAACAAATGGCACGATAACGCACAAATACGTAAAATAATATTACAACGCCACACTGTCTTAGATAAAATGTGGAAGTAAGATGGCATATTCTCAATATCGGTGGTGAAAAAGAAATAGTTATAAGTTGCTTAGATACAGGCGGATTGACGGGGAAATAAGCTAGCTAGCCAAGTTTTAACAAGGCGCTGTCGAAGCGCTTATGGCTTATCTACAGGTTTTTAATCATTGAGAACTATGTTTATTTAGATTAAAATTGGTCAAACATGTTTGAGCAGGCTGACATTACAGCGATGAATGGCAATGGATTGTTGATTTATTAATGGTTGCCGTTATTTTCTGATTCGATTTTGTCCACCATCAGGTAAAAACAATAGTGCAACAAAAAATATGGCTATAATTTTTTATAACTGTAATTTTTTAATTACTTTTTAACGATTTTGTTGAATTTTATCTTTAGTACTTAGCGTAAGTGTGAACTAAATAATACTCCGAACTATCCGCTATCTGCCAGTTAAAGTGTCGTCAAAATCGACTCTGCTGTTTCAAAGGGCAAACAAAAGACACTATAATTTTATTTATATACCGGCTGCTGTCCACAAATGCATTCACGTGGAATTTAGATATAACTAGTGACAGACCTTTTAAGTAACAGAACACATATTATTACCATGTAAAAATATATTAAGTCACTCTATACACACTCATCATAATAATAAAGATAAAGATAAATATCCTTCTTTTGATGTTAATTCATAAATAAACAAATTGAATTGTGTCGAAATTCTGAATTGAAATAGCTTGCGGTACCACAATTCAATAAAGTCGTAAAAAGGTGAGAGAACTCTCGTAAATTTTAATTAGACATGTATATAGTATTAAACGTGTAACAACATTATTTACAACCACTTTTATGTCTCTAAATCATTGGTTTATTTGAACTAGCGTAATAAATTAATTTTGTTTATATTAATAAATATTTATTAATTTATATTTGTCGTCACAGTTCAAAGGTCAGGTGTCTGTACTTTTTCGAAATCGTGAAATCTGCTTTAGAATTTATATTATATAAACATTTTCAAACTTTAGAGTAAATACAATAAATCGAAATATCTGTTGCTTAACCAGACCCAGCTGCAGAACTGATTTTGACGAGATATTTAAAAGTATCTACATATCGTTACGTCTGCTGATAATAATAATAATGCTTTAGTCAAGTCAGTTAATTATAATGCTGTAGTCACCGTTCGCTCGAGGGTTTCTCTGCCTTTTGTTTTTCTTCATATTCGCTCGGATGTACACAATCAAACTCCACACAGACGCATCATGACGCGTTTCTGTAACTTTCAATAATGGAGGGTGGAAATCTGGAAAGTTAATGTCGAAGAGTATATACTTTAGGACCACGTTGTTATAGTTCCCACGGCCTATGAGTCATCTGTTGTTTATTTAACCTCTCTACATACAGATTGTTACAATATAATCCAAATTTTACATAGAGGCCAAGCTATAATGATAAAATTAAACAGAGGTATCTTAGAATCGAGAAAAGGAGAGTAGGAACAAAATTATTACAAAAAAGCCAAAAGACAGTCCACAATAAATATAGAGAAAACATAAAGAGAAACAAGAAAACCATTTTCAAGAGAATGCATAAAAATAATAGTTTGATATTTTCTGTCTTTTATCGTAAGGTGTTTTTTTGTTCCTATTAAGATTTTATAACTGCGTTATGTAAGATACTTTAATTTTAAAATTCAATAAAGTTTATTTAACTCTTACTTGACTCTGTGGCTAACATGTCCTTCTAATTCGAACCACTATTACACAGGATGTTAAAATATATTAAGCCAACACATACAATAACATAAAAAATGAAAGCAAAAATGTACTTTGTTTACAAAATATCTTTATAAACAATGTTTTTCGTTAACTTCCTCTCTCTTGCACTTCTTAACTCATCTCAAAGACAATAAAACGCATAGTGAATGCAATGAATGCATAGTGGTTATTAAAATCTTAGCTCCTTAAAACTGTATATTGAACGGTCTCTTATTAGAAAAATAAAAAGGAACACGCGTTTAACACGAGATTTACTAGACTAAATGCTATAAATCACAATAATAAAATAAGAACTGTCAAGTTAGACAAGTGTTAGGAAATGTTTAAATATAAACAGTGTCTGTTTCTAAATAAGTGTTCAATGCATATTTAACATTCTTGTATAATAATATTAAGACAATGAGTGTATAGGAAGTGAAAATAACATTTTGTATCGAAATCTATGCAGTAGTTTTTGCATGATGCGTGCACAACGGCAGACCTCTATCATTTTATTTATATATAAGACATTTATATACTCGTATATCCATTTTAATGAAATACTGTTAAGGGCATTTTTGATCTACATGACATGTACAACGTATGTAATGTATTTAATCGGATAAGGAATAATACTCTATTGTATGAAATAGCTTGGTAAATCTTAATATATATATTTCTTGTGTGCGTGTGTATGTGACTGAACTCCTCCTAAACGACTGGACCGATTTTGATGAAATTTTTTGTGCGTGTTCGAGTGGATCCGAGAATGGTTTAGATTCACAATTGGAACCGGTAGGTGGCGCTGCGGTTGACATTTAGGATTTTTTTTATTATCAAGGCAGGACAACGTCCGCCCGGTCCGCTAGTAACACATAATTATTTTTGTAAAAAGATAAAAATGGTTACTACGGGTTATCCTTTAGAGATAAATATATACCATCGTAAACTTTTTTATTGATCTTTTTAAGAATTTCCTACTACATGAATTTGATTTATCTCGTAAGGTTTAGCCCGCGTTTGCGATTTAATCGCACAAAAATATATTTGTTACGACATCACATTACAAATTTTTGAATTTTTCGACTTTTCAGTGCTATAATATGTATATATGATACATATAAACCTTCCTCTTGTATCAGTCTATTTATTGCTGAGAACTGTATTAAAACCCGATGAATAGTTTAAAAGATCTAAGGGAACAGACAGCGGAAATGACTTCATTTCATACTATGTAAACATAAGAACATAGGTATTAGCAAAATAGTACCGATTACATGATTAATCATCGCATGTTATTCTTAATTCAATTCTCGATATAAGAGAATCAGTTACGACGAACACTCGACGGTGTGGGCTAACGCAAAATTTATTCATGAATTTATAATTTAATTACGAATCCAGACCACTTTGCAACATTAAGTTTTGATTGGACAACATTTGTTAAGCTTCTTTTTTGACGTCCCATGCAACAACAGTTGTAAACGTTTTTTAAATTGTAATAACTCTTTTTAATTTTAAACATTGTTTTTTATTTGCATTAAAATACACTTAGTACAATTGTTTCGTGCTTGTAATTTATTTGAATTTATATTGCATACATCGTAATTTTGAAAACTCAAAGAGCAGCAGGTTTGGTTGTAAATTTAATATACACTAACTGGTTTCCGTAACGTCGTTTGTGTTGTTTGTTCTATATTTTGTTTAATGGACATACTTTGTCTAGATTAATTACGACTTATTCCGTACAGAGCTTTTATAAATTTTATGTAAGTTCTTCAAAATTGTATCATTGCTGCTTATCCCTGTGGAAAAGACTAATGATATGTAATTACAATAATACTATATATCTACCATAAAAATCTTGTAAAATGTATTCTATCATTTCGGATATTATTGGCACGAACAAACAAAAGAAACGGCAATTTTATTTATATGTTTAGTTCATGTTGATTTGATCTATCCCTCGGAAACAGATTTTTTTTAATGAGAGGTATCCTTTTGTCATATTTTTTACATTTGACAGCCTATATGCAATATTTTATGATAATCTCATATTATATTAATTGCGTGAAAACGTAACAAACAAACTCACATTCGCATTTATAATATCAGTTAATACGTGGATTAACATACAGGTAATATAGTTATACTTCCGTAAAATATCAAGGCAATAACTCTTAGTATACCACGACTTATTTGAAGGAGAATCTAAAATCCAGGTAAATATTCTTGAGAATTAAATTCCTAACTTAATATGTACATATGAAGTTACAGCGCATATATACATTTCCAAAGTTATGCGTTGAGTACAGCACATTTTCATTAATTCTATAAATGCATATACTGTCACAATGATATTAAAGCTCGTGGAACGTGCTCGAAACAAAGCGCGACCCTTTAAAAAGAGGAATCGCTAAAATTACAAGCATTTCGTTTGAGATACTTATCAGTGAGATATAAATTTGTCCACCCACGGACGCTTACTAAAACATCGGGCTTGTAGGGGCAGAAATTTGATGAAAATACATTGTAGCTACCGAGAATGTCATCCTCTCTGGTAGACTGGCTGAAACTTTTGTAAATATTGTAAATAGAATATCGTTCAAACAATTGAACACATAAATGAAATGTCGCATGTCTGTATAAATACCTTTTATGATCATTTTAATAAACAGTCTATTTTACGCTCTCCAACTCTTATTATTACGCTGTCCGTGTTAGTCTGGAATGTTCTAGTAGTGAGCCGAAGCTCCTACAACATTGTCCAAAAACGGTTAGTAATAAAAGACATTATTTTACTATATAAAACCTAATAATATATATGATGTTCCATTTTATTATTAAAGAAAAATAATTTTGGATACTTTTGATACCAAAATCGTTACGATTTTAACAATTGAAATAATCGCCTATTATCCCACGTTTTAAACTTAGTAAAAGAAATAAAAATATTTTAGGTAATAGGTATAACCTAACCAAACTATCGTTGTAGGTGGTAGAGGCACGCTGAAGCTATTACTAGTTTCAACATAAATGGGCGGCTCGCCCGGGGTAGTACCACCCTCTCACAGAACATCGACGTGAAGTAACAGTGCTTGTATTGTTACGTTTCGTTCGGTCAGTGAGAGTGCCGGAGGCCCACCTCCTTTCCCTCTTTCCCTTCCACTTTCTCCTTTCCCTACCCCTCCCCCATACACAGGCTGGCAACGCACTTGCGACTCCCTTGGTGTTGCTAGTATGGACGGTGGTGACCACTTAACATCAGGTGACCCACTTGTTCGTTTGCCTGCTTTTGACATAAACAAACCTTCCCCCAATTCTCCCTCACCCATCCCCACTGCCATTCACTCACTCCCCCTCCATAAAACAAAGGCCGGCAACGCACTTGCGACTCCTCAGGTGTTGCTAGTGCCTATGGACGGCGGTGATCACTTACCATCAGATGATCTGCCTGTTTGTTTGCTCCCTATAATATAAAAAAAAAACTATACGTGTAACCTCCAATAGGTACAGAGCCACTATAAGTAAAATCAAAACGTTTTTTTAAGGTGAGGAGACACCTATCATCATTTTTACACAATATATCCAAAGTCAAAAATTCGTGAGCACCAAATAAAAATGTATACCAAACTAGGCCTTATTTTCGTCTGCATATAAAGATCTTTATGCTATGCTGAGGTATGCGATGCAACAGGAAAACAAAGAAATTATATATTGTAAGACGCACACCTTAATTAGTTAAGGAAGCCGAAAAGATAAAACACTCAAAATTAAACACAATGATAGCTCTAGATATAAAAATGGTACCGTGATATTTCGCATGACAAATGCATGATGGGCGTATCATAGCAGTAAGGTTTTATGCAAAAGAGGAACTACTACTAAACTAAACTATATAAAACTAAACTACTAGCGGGCGCGGCAGACGTTGTCCCGCTCTGAATATAAAAAAATTCTTGACAAACTATATAGGTACTAAAACAGTCCTCATGAATCACTTTATCCATTGGTTAAAACCGCATGAAGATCCGTTCAGTACTTTTTGATTTTATCACGAACAGACTGACAGACAGACGCGGTAGAGGACTTTGTTAGAATTAGACTTTGTTAGAAACTTGGAATTATTTTAAAATAATATGTTTTTTTTTTACATTTGGAACAGGGTTTAGTTTTTATACTAGAAGCATCCAAGGACCAAAAATATTACCCTAACAAAGAATCAGGAGAATCGGCCGTGTGGTTTCTATAGAAATCGAAAGGATGAACATGGGTTCGAATCCTTACAATGAGCAGGAGGTTATTCTGGAAGAAAATAAAGCATGTTTTCTAAACACGGTCTCTAGCTGAAAATCTTTCGCCTAACATCTAAAGATGTCTTGTAATTTTTTTTTTTTTGGGTGAGCGTGTGTCACCCCTCGTCTTAGCACCTTTGTCGTGGGTGGGCAGATACCTTAGTGATACTTTTTCCCTTAGTTTATCCTTTGTATGTGTTTGTTTCTTCCTTTTGGTTTGTTTCCCTCAATTTCATTCTTTCAGTTCCTTTCTTTTCTTTCTTTCAGTCTTTCACTTTGTTCCCAGTTTCTTTCTTACAGTTTGTTTCTTTCAGTTTCTTTCTTTCAGTTTGCTTCTATCCATTTCTTTTTTTACGTTTGTTTCTTTCAATTTGTTATTTCTTCCAATTTATATCTTTCAGTTTGTTTCTTCCCGTTTCTTTCTTTCTATTTCTTTCTGTTTGTTTCTTTCAACTACTTTCTTTCCATTTCTTTCTATCAGTTTGATTTTTTATCAGTTTAGTTCTTACAGTTTGTTTCTTTCCGTTTCTTCCTTTCAGTTTGTTTCTTTCAGTATGCTTCGATGTCTTGTAATTAAGAGTAGTGAGGATTGGAAATAAGTCGAAGCTTTCAGCGAAGGCAAACACCGTGATAAAACCTCAGTATTGTGGTAAGGCTCTTTCTATGTCCGCCTGGGAAACTGAACCACTCTTAAATCAAAAATCAGTCGCAAAGCACCTGTTGGTGTCATCCCACGGCTGCAGTTGAGATGTTCCCTCCAAGTTTAGCGCACTTACCATCTTTTACAACAAAGTCCCAAAGGATATTACTGATTTGCCGGATTGCGAATTTAAGCGCCATGTCAAGTGGGTTTTGGTGTCAAAAGGCTATTATAGAGTGGATCAATATGTGAACGATGGTGATGTCTGGAATAGACTTATCTCTGTGCATCCATTAAAAACGTTTGTGACATGTACCTAATATATTCTAAATATTATATATATTTGTTAAAAAGATAAATCAGAACAAGTTTCTTGCCGGTTCTTCTCGATGACTGGGTTGTTTTCCGAACCGGTGGTAGTTTTGACATTCATAAGTGCCTTCTTAGGGCCTAAATTGAATAAAGTGTTTTTGATTTGGATATTACCCATTTGCCTGATTGCGAATTTAAGCGCCATGTCAAGCGGGTTTTGATGTCAAAAGGCTATTATACAGTGGATCAATATGTGAGCGATGGTGATGCCTGGAATTGACTCATCTCTGTGCATCCATTAAAAACGTTTGTGATATGTACCTAATATATTATATATATTAGTTAAAAAGATAAACCAGATCGAGTTTCTTGCTGGTTTTTCTCGATGACTGGGTTGTTTTCCGAACCGGTGGTAGTTTTGATGTTCAGAAGTGCCTTCTTAGGGCCAAAATTGAATAAAGTGTTTTTGATTTTGATGTAGACCACATCGTTATTTAACATGAAGTGAGATCGTGTTCAAACACTAAAATATAAGGCTATAAGACCTTTATTTAGAACTATATAATTTAACAAACACCAACGACAGCATAACACCGTTCTGTGCGGTTATGTCTCACTATTACGTATGCAGCTATAACGAAGTGGTATGTCAGTCGTAAAAGATTTATGGTCCCTTCATTCGAAGATATCTTTTATTCATATTCATATCGGTGGCCGGCGACGAGAAATCAACCTAATTGGACTCCGGTCTAGTAAAAACGTTATTAAACCACGGCCACGTTGTATTAATTTTCATTCGGTTTAATTTATTGACGTTCGCTAATTTATTTATCGACTATCGATATTTGAGTTGTGGTAATTGGTGCCAATTTGAGTTACGTAATATTTAATGTCGATTTATGAGCATAATATTGTTGTCATTTATTTTATTTTTTTTACTGTCACATGACAATCTAACGATACTATATTTAACGGTAATCACATTACAATCTTAAAAGCAATAGTCACCACCAAAATATCTACAATTGATCGACAGTCAACGCTGTCATACCAACATTCGGCACCTGGCTATTCATTAGCTCATCGCAAAACTGAACACACTAAACGTCATAATGACATATTTATCTGAAGCGATGGTGATTCAGTAGTTAGGATTTTTTTTTATATCGTAGGAGGCACGGAACAGGCGGGTCACCTGATGTTAAGTGATCACCGTCGTCCATAGACACTAACAACACCAGGGGAGTCGCTAATGCGTTGCCAGCTTGTGTTTGGGGAGGGGACGAGGAGAGGAGATGGAAGGGGAGCGGAGATGGGCCTCCGGCGCTCTCGCTGCCCGAACGAAACGCAACAATGCAAGCACTGTTACTTCACGTCGGTGTTTCTGTGGGTCGGACGGTACTACCCCGGGCGAGGCGAATCATTCATGCTGAAACCATTAATAGCTTCATCGTGGCTCTACCACTACAGAAATATAGCATATTGGCTGTAAATTTGAATGCAGAGTTTTTGGTGAAGAAAGATATTATAACGAAACCATACCATGGCGGTAAAAGTACCTACAACTCTCAAATTGAAGATAATCGCCTACCTATTGTTCTGGCAATTACACTAAGGAGCTAATCCCCCTGTCATTTAACATCAGGTAACATTGTTGTCGAAGCTTAAAACCAACACACTGTTAGATTTATAGCAGACTAGCGGGCCCGGCAGACGTTGTCCTGCCCTGATTTTAAAAAATCTTTGACAAATTATAGACTAAAATATTCCCTATGGATCACTTTATCCACAGGTGAAAACCGTATGGAGATCCGTTCAGTAGTTTTTGAGTTTATCGCAAACAGACAGACAGACAGACGCGCTAGGGGACTTTGTTTTATACTATGTAATGATGTATTAATTAAATACTGACATTCAGTTGATTAAACATGTTTACATGATACAGAAAATGTGGTACCGAGAGTAAGAGCGAACATAGAGAAAAAACATTATGACTACATCTACCACAGACAGGCGAATAATGTTAACATAGATTATATCTAACAGAAACTACTTTAAAAATCACCAGTCGAGTACAGATACCTTATCCCTGTTGATCGGGATCAACAAATCATCGTAACATAATACTACTAAGTATGTCACCATAGAAAGTGTAACGCCTTGTGTATTGTGGTGGGAATGTAACTGGTCATAATTGCCTTGGCCTAACACAATAAAATCCTTTATCCAGAATGTATTCATATCCAAATATGTATCCATATATATAGTTTAAATAGTCATGAATTTATTTTGTCATAATCATGTTAACTGGTGGTCGCCCAGTGGAGTATTAACTACAAACGCAGAAAATACGCATTCATTTTTCGGAAGAATAAAAATTCACAGGAGCTCGCACCGCGGCGGTCGTTGCAACAAATACGAAATATTAAAACATGATTTAAATATATGACGATACGTTAGTCCGTATTTGATTTATGTTTACAAAAAAATGGGAATTCTGTATGATTTACGTTTTTGTTTGTACCGATACGGCATTGAAACATCTAGAGTTTTTTATATTATTACCCGATTTGACTCGTTGTTCATGTTTTCACTTTTATCGTTATGTTAATGACATAAGCACCTTACTGTTCAAATTTACCACAATGATAAGAGAATCAATTTAGATAATATTGTCCACTAACTTCTGCCCGCGACTTCGTCCGCGTGGAATAGTTACTTTGGGCTCACGCTAATTTTTTAATTCTTGTAATTAATATAAAATCTTAACGCGTAACGCACGATCCATCTTTACATATTTTATCTTACGTCTGACACAGACAATCCGTTCCCCTCTGTCTCACCGCAAACTGTTTGATAGTGCAACCCGTGTTGGTAAATGTAACTGTTAGCAGCTCTTGTCATTATTATAGTTAACTTAATCATTACAATAACCATGATTTTGGTGCAACTCAGCCTTAATTACGTACATAAAAACACTGGTGATTATATATCCAGCCGTTCAGTATAGGATGCATATACAATGCAATATGTTTGTTTGCGATATAAAACCTCACTTCTTGTTACTACTCGATCTCGATTCCCATCATTTGCGTACAACTATATCATCATTACATAGTATAAAACAAAGTCCCCTACCGCGTCTGTCTGTCTGTCTGTTCGCGATAAACTCAAAAACTGCTGAACGGATTTTCATTCGGTTTTCATCACTGGATAGAGTGATTCGAGAGGAACGTTTTGGTATATAATTTGTCAAGGATTGTTTTATAATCAGGGCGGGACAACGTCTGCCGGGCCCGCTAGTATACATATATAAATGGATTCTTAGGGAGTAAACTCCAAATATTGGTTACAAAATAAACCATCCTACGGAATGTTTGTCACAGTATCTAATAAGTTCTAAATGAATGAGAAAAAGCTTAAATTACATCTGAATTAGGTTTAAGTATTCAAGAGTACTTTTGCGTTATCAATGTCAGATTTTCAAAGCAACTTATGTGAAAATGATAATTTAATCTATGAAATTACTGCGACGTTTTTTGAAGTAAATCTTCTTTAGGCGAGACTAGGAGGTAACTGTACGACAATGCAACGGAAGTCCATTACGGCAATATGGCGTTACGTTTCTGTACCATCCGGTTTTTAAACATTTTTGATTTTGCAAATAAATAGTTCATAAACAAATCAAATATTTTTTTTTAAAAGGATATTAAATTGAATAATAATAAAAATCATACAATAGAATTAATTATGTATATATGGACGCGCGACCGTGCTGCCATTATATTACTAGTGTTACATCATCAATAAATGCCTTTTTAAATTCTGATTTATGATGTATATATTTTTAACTTAATCGACATCTCTTATAACGCCAAAGAAGTTTTACTTCAATCGCGTGTGACGGTTACACGCACTAATTTTTTCTTGTTGTACTTTTATGTTTTAACGTTTAATCACATTCTCATCTGATGTTAAGTGACCACCTGGTCTAAGATGATAAGCACCCCAAACCTCGACGAATTGGTTTTTAAGGATTCGTACCTACGTCGATCAACGCGGTGTCCGAACACGCTACCTGTAACTCCTCAACGTAATTGGTATATAACATCTATACATATAATAATAATGTAAATCTAACGAATCTGTACTTTTCAGATGTCTGTAATAAAAAATTTTGCATGTGTCTAGGAATAAAAATTAAAATACATTTCGTTCATTTTTAGGAACTTCTGTCCGTCTATTTGCTTGTACAAATGTGACTGCCAAAGTAGCAGGTTCACGATAAACTCTAATGATCAAAATCATTTAGAATCTAAGAGATCTTATGAGTAGCTTCAGTGTCTCATAGAATCTCACCATATTTTAAGTAAAAATCTAGAATCTTATGAGTTATAATGGATGTAATGTAAAAGTTATAAGAATTAATGAGCACATGTTTAGATTACAAATATTTATGAGATTTAATGAGTGGATTACAAAATCGTAAAGAAGCAATCAGAGAGATTTAGAAATGATATTGTATTGATGGCTATTAATTTTTAATCCAGATGAACTATGTTCAAAAAAAGGTATTGATGAAAAAATTACCTGTAATAAAATAAAAAAAAAACGTTAATAACTGGTTCTGAAGATTGATGAAAGTTGAACAAATATATATACTCAACACATATTATTTATTAATTTAAATAAGTTAGAACAATAAATAAAAAAGTAATTTTAAACAGTACAGTAAAATGTTAATTCCATAGAAAAACTTTTTAATTTTGACATAAAGAATTTGAATTTTTTTGTTTATATACATAAATAATTTAAAACTGTAAATAAAAAAAATCAAAATGCGTTTAAACAGTATGGAAAAATATTAAGACTGTTGTCTTAAATCAATTTGCAAAACTGATCAATTTTTAATTTTTACTGAGCCAATATCAATTTATTTATTTATATAAATGAGTCTTCTGGTGGTTTTTTTTTTTTATTGTAGCTCGGCAAAGTGACTGTACTGTGCCTGATGGTAAGCACAGTACAATCCAAAAACAATGGCGACCACCAAAAGACATACTATCTATCGCCGGTCGCTGCTGTCATGCCGGCCTGAAAGCGACCCAGTCAGGGACAGCCCCCCCCCCCCCCCCCCCCCCGGTTGCTGGATATACACCGGCTGATCCCGGAACGCGACACGCCCAAACGTGTCACTATGGCGGCTGTTCCACCTGGTGTACGGTGGTCGGGTACAGACACCCTACCACCCCGCAAAAGTGGTCTGAAGATTTAGTCACTTTAACAACTTGGGTATGGTCCTCAGAAGCAGTTACACATATGCTTGCAGGTAGAAATCTTGTTAGATATGTTTGAGCAACTCCTCTTCAGTTTCTGTAAAAGAAAAAAAACTTTTTCATTATAAGTAATGTACATAAATTCTTATTGACAACCAAATGAGATTGCAATTCAATATATATTTTGTTACATTAATTCATCTTTAGTACTGTCCGATTATGTTTGCTGACAGATGAAATACAGATTAAAAAAAAAAGAATATTTAAAATAAGTCCAGAAGATCATATTGAGTTGGATTTTCTTCTGTTAGTTGGAGTAATCTTAATCATTGAAATATAAAAATAAAATAGTGATAAAATATAAAATTCTGAGTAATTAATAAGAAAAACAAATAGAAATCCCAAGACTATAACTGATTAACAATTTTTTCATAAAATTAGAATATCGTGTAAATTGATCCGAAAATGAATTTTATGGGATTTTATCTTGAATTCCGGGCCTTTTTAACGTATAGAATATTATAAGTTTCAGTACATTTTGATTTGTATTTGTCCACGGAAATACTCATAAATAGTAATAAGAATTTCAATTACAATTGCTCATAATTTTCTTATAAATTGTCGATAATTTCTTATAAGCTACTTTTCTTTAAATTTTCCACATAAAATCGCATAGAAATGCGACTTGAACTTTAATCTCGAAGTTCTCATAAAATCTAATAGATATTATTAATTAATGGAATTACTCATAAAATCTCATAACGACAAAGAAGTAATACTTTTATGAGAATCTATGAGTTGGTGAACTACTGATAAAATATCATAAAATATTTAAGAGAAAATTTTCTCTGACTCATACGTTTATAAGTAAATCATAAAATCTTAGATATTTTTTTTCCTATCATATTCTATAAAATTTTTCCAGCAGGGATATCATCTAGTAACATTTGGTCTTTGTTTCATTAAAATCGGTTCACTCTATCAAAAATTATTGTGATTTTAATGACTTCGACTTAAGTACGAGAGAAAAGTAAATGAATGGACTTAGTACATTCAGATGATTTTATTAGTCAGTTTCTTTACATTAGGTTCCACGCGGACGGATTCGCAGGCACAGCTTATTCTAAATAATATAATACGCTACTGCCATTTTTAGAAAGTGTTCTACCGACAACAGGATCGTCCGACGATTCAAAAACTTTCAGTAAATTCCTATAATTAAATTCCAACACTTAATACGTAATCACGAAATACGTCTTACAGGGGAGACGGGACTAAGTGATAAATTATTTACTTAAACGTTAAGACGAGCTTAAAAAGACCGAGTTCAAGGGAACAGGGGAAATTTAACTAATTAAGCGTAAACAAACGTAACAACTCCAAGGGATCGGGCGGACAGTTCACAGGGATGCCGTTTCACAATTCAGGTGCGAACCGAAATCGAGAAACACATTCCGATACATTTTAAATTAATTGATTATATAATATGCGATTAGAATTTAAATATGCCATATTCATTCGTTACCTCGTGTATCCTCGGCTTTATTATTAGATGGGGCCTTTTAATCATATTAAATACATGTGAGTTGTAATATTTCTGATGTTAAATATAAAGTGATGTCATTAATTTATCAGTTAGTTTAAGATCACAAGCTTATAATACTTACAGAGTTGGTATTTCAAATCGAATATTTTATATTGGGAAACCTGCAAAATACCTATAATATAAACCCTTTGAATAAAAATGAAAGCAATAAATTTAAATATCCGTAAATTAAAAATTAAGGATTTCTTTTCGCAATCATTTTTTTAGAATAATTTTTTTCGTCCACGACTGGACGTACGTACAACAATGCGAACTCTTCGAATTATTTTTTGTTTTATTTATTGCAACCAATTATATAGTTATAATATCATTGATTGCAACCGATTTTGTAGGTTATTACTGCCATTTTTAATAAGTATATTACAAGTTTCTTGTGTTAACTTCAACGTGGTGATCATCGCAATCGCAAGATGGTGGTAACGTCCTAATTAGAACTTTCTAGAAAATTTTATAGCATCTAATAATTCTAAAATTAAAATGCTACCAATTTTACAAAATATAGGTTCAAACAACACAAGATTACGAATAAAATATAAAAGTTACCTACATGCCAGACCAAGATTCTGTCAAAAACTCTTTCATACTCTTAATATGGAGAATTTCTAAGTTTAAACTTGCTAATGTCAGGGATTATCAATCTGTTATGAAAATAGATTTTTATGTTAGATAGCCCGTTTATATTGGACATTTTTGGGGATACATCTTTACGCCACGACTCTAAGGACCGGGGCAGTTAAGTACCTACGCATTACGTAAATAAAATAGGGTATATAATTCCAATGTAATAATTAGATTATTAAATTATAATTATATACAGTTTTATATCGTGTTTAATTACTAAAATTTATAACTCTATCGTCATTATGCTAATTTAAAATGATTATTTATTTTAGTAGATTCATTAACATTACACAGATCAAGTAATCATTGTATTTATTTAATTAATAACAGTATAATATGGTTTTAGTTATCCGACAGTAATAAAAATGACTATTAAAATTAATTTAAAGGTATACACAGCGGGAGGTCGTTTGTTAGATACTATGATGGTATTTTTGAACGTCGGTATGTGCATTAATAATTTTCTATAATTTACAAGGAATGAATAATTTCTCGTTCATGTTTCCTCTCAGCGTGTGAAAGATTGTATCATAAGAGAAGTGATGATGGTTCCAGTGTTTACCGTGTTCTAAAACAGAGTTATCGATGTCCACCATTCCGTTCCATCAGAGGACGTCTACGCCGTGATGGTTTCCATTCTTACGTTGTTCATATTTCCGTAATTCGTACGATGCGTTTTGCTTCCACATTCATTATAGGTACGGCTAAGGAGTGAAATTCGCTCCCGGCGTCTGTCTGCCCGCCATCTTATAACTTGGGAGTCTTCAAGAGTAGAGCTAACAGGCATGTAGTGGGTAAGCGCGATACATCGTCGACCTCATCGCCAATTACCATCAGGTGAGATTGTGACTAAGCGCGTATCTGTTGAACATAAAAAAAAAAATAGGTTTTAATTCTTGTGAATGAGTTTTTAGTAGTCGGTTCAGCGTTGCTCTACCACCTACACACCTATGGGTTTGTTCCGACAGCGGCACTTAAGAGCCAGTCCCTCTAGAGCTAGCGGGTTTACCATTTTGCATCTTCGACTTCATCGTCTTTTAACATCAGGCGAGATTGTGGTCAAACGCTATAAGCCATAAAAAAAAAATTAAGTATACAAATCACCTCATTTATAAAGCTATAAGCCTCGATATATAAAAACCCAAGAAACACAGTCTCGAATAAAAGTAGCCCTCAAAACCGGCCGCGAAAACTCCCCAATATACATACGTAGTTATAGTTATTCGATAAACATATGATTTTGCACATTCAACCTTACCTGAATGATTTAAAGTTGTTTGTACAAGGACACAAGCGACGCGAGACTATAGTTATGCGATAAACTTATGATTTTGTAAATTCAACCTTACCTGGATAATTTAAAATTCTGTTAACAAGGATGCAAGCGACGCGAGACTGTAGATATGCGATAAACTTATAATTGTGCAAATTAAACCTTACCTGAATGATTTAAAGTTGTTTATACAAGGACGCAAGCGATGCGAGACTATAGTTATGAGATAAACTTATGATTTTGTAAATTCAACCTTACCTGAATTATATAAAGTTGTTTTTACAAGGACCCAAGCGACGCGAGATTATAGTTACGCGATAAACTTATGATTTTGCAAATTCAACCTTACCTGAATGATTTAAAGTTGTTTTTACAAGGACGCAAGCGACGCGAGACTATTTGAAACTACTGCATAATGCACTCATTTTTGTGTGCCGGCTGTGAGACGTTAAGTGTGCATCTTGGATTTTTGTATATCAATGGCTATAAATAGAATATTTGTGGCCCCAAAACATTTTTTTAAACTGAACACTTTCACATACCAAGTAAAGGCATATTAGTATCGCAGCAATACTTTTTCTTTACTTGTATGTTAATATATTATTATATACTATCTATACTTCACATTATAAAGCTGAAGAGTTTGTATGCTTGAACGCGCTAATTTCAGGAACTATCAGTTCGATTTAAAAAATTCTTTCATTATTAAATAGCTCGAGGAAGCTTGCAAAATTAAATATGCTTAAAAATGCTTTCAAAATTTTAATTGGCTCTCCTGTAAAGTTTTGTATACGTTACTTAGCCAGTTTTTTCCTTTAACCCTTCAAATCTACTATGTGTTTATTTTATTTATTTATTAAAACAACTCTAAATAATATTGTAAATGGGAATGTGAGTTTGTCTATTACTCACGCCTAAAATACTCAATATAAAGTAAATACTAAATATTTCGTTTTAATTATTTTTGTTATTAATATTTCACTCTTTTTATAGCTAGTTTCATATTTAATTTTTTCAGGTACACCTCCTGTTAAATATCAAACGTTTTTATTTGTTATAGTGAGATGTAGTAGCGGTCAACCAATTCCAGACGGAAATGCAATCCACTATAATATTTAGTAATGGATTTCCGCAAAGTAACGCCTGCTTCAATCAAATAATTTTATACACCTTTCGTCATTTCCAAACAAAAACACATGCAATCTAATTAAACTTGAGATATTATGTTATATTATATTTATTTCAAAGAAATCATTCAAAAAGTGTTAAGAAACGTTTTGGTTAAAATCATTCTAAAGACCTACTACTGTATGGGGTCCTCACCAATAATACCACTTTACTTATATAGCATTGGTCCCTGCAATATCAAAGTAAATATGTTAGGAGATTATCCGCTCAGATGACCACAAAATCGCTAATACGAAAATACGATAAATATTGCACGCAAACACATAAAGAGACATTGTCAGCGATCGCCTTTCAACTGATTTCGGATATTAATTTCATGTATCTTATATCAGAGGCTTAAATATACGACCACCTTTTGATACGGCAATTTATTGCGTCCGCCCTGGTTTATTGAATTCCTTTTTGACGTCTCATAACCCGAGTTTATTCGCTAAAATATATTTTAAAATATTACGTAAGATTTTATGAGAGTTAATTTTTTTTTTATATTCCATAAATCGTATGATGTATATATATACAAACATAAGTTTATTTTTATTGTTATGATTGCCCTTACTGACATTATAAATGTGAATTTGAAGAAAAAAACAAAGAGTAACTAACCATCTTTTATCCTGAAAAACCGTACCCTATCTTCCCGAGGGATAGTCCAAATCTACATTAACACGAGCAAAATCGCGAGCAACAGTTAGTATTGATACAAAGTATAGAAAATTCTAAGTAGTCTAATGAAATCGTACAAAAGAGTTTTCGGGCGCTCATATTAGAAACGCTGGCTAAATCTTATAAGTACATAAACATATTGTGCTACAGAATTATGTATCTGATAAATGCTTACAAAAAAGTCTGCGATATATATGTTATACAAAAATAATTGATTATTTGCGAAGCTATTTTAACAGATAGGTATTATTCCTTACATATCATTTAAAAAATATCTTAGAAGATATCACATTTTTTAAATTATACACAAAAAACCGAGTTTGTGTGAAAACACACAATGTAGGTTCTATGTGTTAGAGTAATTATAAACGTCAAAGCGACAAAAAATGGATCAAGATCGTACACTTATGAGGTTATATCAGTACATAGCTTCTGCCCGCGACTTCGTCCGCGTGGAACAGTTACTTTGGGCTAACGCTAAAACGTAGCGGAAGCTCTCAAAAGGAAAAAATCCCGATTTTGAAACATTCTTCATTGGTGCTCCGCTCCTATTGGTCTTAGCGTAATGATATACAATTTATAACCTTTCTCGGCAGATGATCTATCTAACACTGAAAGAATTTTTCAAATCGGACCAGTATTTTCTAAGATAAGCGTGTAACCAAATAAATAAACTTTGTAATATTAGTAGATTACTACTCTTCTCTCGTACTTACCTCGAGCCGTCATTCAAATTACAATAACTTTGAGGTTTATTGTGAACCCTGTACTTTAGCTGTGATGCGTGTTCATACAAACAGACAGACATTTTCAAAAATGATTGAAATGTATTCTATTATTTATTCCTAGACAACTGCAACAATTTTTTTCACAAAAATCAAAAAAGTACAGACATGTTAGATTTACATTCTAATTATATGTATAGATATAGAATGCACTCGTGCAAAGTTGTTAATTAAAACAAATAAAAAAAAAAAATATGAATATTTTTCTTGGTTGCTTTAATTTGAATATCATAAAAGTAAAATGAACATGCTTAAATTAAAATTGTACTATAATTACTTTTTGTTTAAAATATGAAAATTCCAAAAATATAAATTACGTTAAAATCTGCGCAATCGCATCCTATCTCAAGATCAGAATGTGTGCGAGGGAGATATGGTTACAGAGAAAGAGACAGCACAGTCACGTTCTGTAGTTTACCGCGCATCGATTTAGAATTATTGTAATGAATATGATATAAATAAATTTTGTACACGGAATAAAGGATCGATGGAGTTGTATATTGTATAAAAAATATTTTTTTTAGATTAAGTATATAATTTTATATCATTAAAAACGAAGTTCCACGAATTCAGTATCCTAAACCCTGCCCTCTCAATACATTTTTGATAATTTAATGTATGTGCGTAAAAACTTTGAAAACCTACATTTTGTAAAGGACTAACATGTTCTAAATACTAGAAACTATAACAAACTGGTCGTCCCATGTTTCAGACTTAGCAAAACCAGTAATAGTTTCTTCGGTAATAGTGTTAGGTTTTACAATAAAGTCCCAAAACATATTACCGATTTGCCGGGTTTTAAATTTAAGCGCCATGTCAAGTAGGTTTAGTCTCGAAAGGCTATTATAGAGTGGATCAATATGTGAACGATTGTGATGTCTGGAATTGACTTCGCTCTGTGCATCCACTAAAAACGGTATTGTAACGTATAATGTATTCGAAATATATATATGTTAAAAAGATGTACTCGATCGAGTTTCTTGCGTTCGATGACTGGGTTGTTTTCCGAACCGGTGGTAGTTTTGACGTTCATAAGCGCCCTATTAGGGGCTAAACTGAATAAAGTAATTTCGATTCGATTTGATTTGAAACGATGATAGATTTATCGCCTTATATGCTACATTACTATGCCTGACAGAGCCACAAAACCCACTAACTTTCGGTTTTCAGCCATTATGTTTTTTATACTTCATAGTTTGACCACAATCACATCTCATATTTAATGACGAAATGGTCAACACATCAAAACTAGATATTATCCGATACGAAATATATATAAGAGTTGTTGAGGTATGTATGCTTGGTACACATTTTTTTTTTTTTTTTCGAACTGACTACGCTATTGACCTAGCAAGGTCTTAACAGCTTCACCGGACTACTAAGGCGAGCGCTTAAGGCACCCAGCCGATTTTTGTTTGGGCAACCAGCTCAAGGGTGCACGGCACACCTCGGCTTGGCTGTTGCCTGTTCGATGCAATACGCGACCTAACTTTCTTTTTTTTTTTTTTTTTAACGTGGGGAAATCCCTTATGGATACACCACCCTCTCGGGGGAGAGGGTGAGTTATGTCCGACTCGCACGGACTAAAACCCCACGGTGTACGTCTGCCGCTATAGTTGGGGCGGCACGAGATCTCTATAGACTTCATCGTGCCGCCCCAGCGGTTGGCCCAGCAGAGAAATCGCCGCCGCCGGGCCTCGTCTTGTTAGGAGACAGCCGGGTACACACCGGCCGTCTCTTCCGTCCGCCGGACCTGTGCAATGGGGAGATGGGCCCCCCAACCCATCTTCCCTGGTCCGGTTACAGTGGGAGGAGGCGGTCAAACTGACGCCTCCTCCTGCCCGTCCTCCGTTGGCGGAGACGGCCACTTTGAGGGTCTTGCTCACGGACCCTCTCCGCCGCCTCCTTCTGCGAGACGACCTCCTCGCAGAAGGAGGCCATTGCATTCCAGTTATCCTCACTACCGAGCATGGCCGCAACCACGCTCGGCAGTGAGAGATCTTGCCCTACCGCCGCAGCCAGAGTGCGACGTTGCTCCTCCCACGCAGCACACTCAGACAGAGTGTGCTGCGCGGTGTCCGGGTCAACGCCGCACTGATGGCATACGGCGGTCGGCTCCCTGCGTGCTATCCGGTGCAGGTACCAACCGAAGCAACCGTGCCCGGTCAGGACCTGCACCAGACGGAACGTCAGGGAGCCCCATCCTCTGTTATACCAATCCGGCAGGACCGGGCGGACGGCGTCGATCGTGTATCGACCGTACCGCGCGTCCGCCAGGTCCCGCCTCCACCTTTCCACTACTTCCTCCCTCGTCGCTTTTCTCTTTTCCTCTATTTCTCTGGGAGCTAGAGGCTCCCCCATCTGTTTCTTGACCGCCGTATATTGATATACGGCGGCAAGCACTTACGCCTCTAGCTCCCAGGGAAGGGAGCCGGCCAGCACCATGGCCGCCGCTGAGGACACCGTGCGGTATCCTCGTATCACCCTCAACGCCACAGTACGCTGCGCAGCTCGCAGCGCACGGATGTTGGTAGCGCTGAGGGCGTCGACCCACAACGGTGCCCCGTAGGCGGCCATGGATCGGATGACTCCCATATAGAGGCGACGGCAGACGGCGCCCGGCCCCCCCGTGTTGGGGAGGAGCCGTCCGAGCGCCGCGAGCTAACCTAAGTTAAGCTACACTATTCATACATATATGAGTTGTTGAAACATATATGTGTACCAAGCATACATATCTCAACAACTCTTATGTGTATTTTGTATCGGAAAATTTCTGAACTATTTCAGTTCGAAAAGGGAAAAAAAAAGTAAACCCTTCCACTTTTTTGTGTAAGCGTGTATGCGTGCACGTGTGTGGAGGTGATATGTGTAGTGTTGTTGCAGTGATGTAAATTTGTGTCACTGTATCGCGCGAGCAGCACACTCAAGGGCTCCACGCCGAGGGAACGGACCTAGGCTTGAGCCGCTGCCGAGGGGGGCCTAGTCTGGTGTGCGGGAGCGAAATTTACACTCAGACCACGGCGGCGTGATCTGAGGTTACGCGGGCGTGGGCGTGAGCACGCTCTGTTTGGAGAGACAGGCTGGTACTGATTGTTCGCTGCCGTTATTTCATCCGGACTTGGTATACATATATGTTTCAACAACTCATATATGTATGAATAGTTAGCTTAGCTTAGGTTAGCTCAGATAGGTCGCGAATAGCATGTATCAGGCAACAGCCCAAGCCGAGGTGTGCCGTGCACCCTTGAGCTAGTTGTCAAATAAAATCGGCTGAGTGCCTTAAGCGCTCGTCTTAGTAGTCCGGTGAAGCTGTTAAGACCTTGGTAGGTCAATAGCGTAGTCAGTTTGAAAAAAAAAAGTCGAAACTAGAGGGGCTGGCTCTCAAGTGCAGCTACTGGAACACACCAACAGACGCTTGGTGACTGATTGTCAACTTAAGGGTGATAGCTAGACAGGCGGACTTAGAGAAAACCCTACCACCATGCTATGGCTTCACATGTTTTCCTTCACCGGAAGATTTATCTTAGTTACAAGGAACCTACGTTCATCGTTTCGTAGGTGGCAGACCCACGCTGAAGCTATTACTGGTTTCAGCATGAATGGGTCGGCTCACTCCGGGTATTACCACCCTTTCACAGAAAACCGACGTGAAGTAACAACTGCATTGTTGCGTTTCGTTCGGTCAGTGAGAGTGCCGGAGATCCACCTCTCTTTCCCTCCCCACTCCCCCTTCCCCCCGTCCCACACAGGATGGCAACGCACTTGCGACTGGTGTTGACTATGGACGGTGGTGATCACTTAACATTAAGTGACCCACCTGTTCTTTTGCCTTTGTTTTCGCGGGTGAATCCTCTTGGAGATCTGCACCTAGCCGGGTAGCACAGTTGAGAATGCCAGATTTCTACTGACTAAACTCCCTCGATGTGCTTCTTGCACCATTTAGCCTGGTGGGCAGGAACGGCCTCTGTAGTGCTACTACCCAACCCGGCAACCTGTTCGTTTGCCTCCTATGACATAAAAAAAATCGAATGTCCGAACAAACTATCAAGTAAGCTATCATCGATTCAAAAATCAATGTATATAATAGTTAACTGAAAATTATTTTGTACCACGCATAGGAAAGAACTCAAAAATTATTTTTATTCAATTATATCTTATACTAGCTGACCCGTGCAACTTCGTCTGCACCAAATCGGTTATCACTGGTGCCAATTGTATTTTTAAACGCGAAAAATTTTAATATAGGTAACTAAAACCTTATTGCAGCCACACCATCGGTTTCCCATTTGTGAATCCAAACTATCAAGGGACTCAATCAAACATATACCCAGATGGTATGTGAGAAATCTTTTAAAATAAGCCTACAACCCGTTCGTAGCAACCAACATATATTGGTGGTAATGTGAAAAAAAGCTTTAAAGGTCTATGGACCCCCCAGTTTCTAACGAAGTTCCTTTCCCTTTTTTGTAGACGTTTACTATACAGTCAGTAGAGTTTACATTATAAAATATCAAGTTGATAGAGTTAAATTGTAAATTAAACGATAAAATGTACTTATTCATAAAATAAAATAATGATAAATGAAACACTGAATAATATCATAACTATTTTCAACTTGTATTAAAACTTTTTCACATTCCATTGTATTGAAGAAAAATATAAATATTAAAAAGATATGAGCACGACGCGTCAAATGTCACTTGCCTGTAACTATTTGTCTAAGAGCTAGCAACGGTTTCGAAAAAGAAAATAAGCCAGTTTTTATATATCTTTATGTTCTTCCGAACAGAGTGCGGGCTACCTGGCCGCCGGTAAACGTTGCGTTTATTAGTGCATATCGCACCTTTACAGGCAAAAATATTGATTTTTATATAATTTTTGAATGTTTTGTTTTTTACTAACTTAGAAATGCTACTAAAACATGAAATTATCACTGCCAGACATTTTTGTTAGTAACAATAATGTACCCGATGCTATTGTTTTTGTAAATAAAATAAAGTATGTCCAAACCATGTTAAGATAGCTGTAATTTAATATTATTATTATTTATTTTTTAATGAAGGCTTAGTCGCCTCTCGGCTATATCGCCTAAGTGACATACAACTATATAACAATAAGAATGACAATAAACTTAACAATAGCTTATATTAATTTTGTACAATTCTTTAGCATCTTTCGAAGTGGGGTCAGACAATAACGAATTGTACAAACCAGTGGATTAAGCCGAGATCTAATATCTTCGTTTCAAACACATTCTGCCAGGATGTGGTGCACATCATCGATGAGCTCACAACTCTGGCAGAGTGGTGATAGTACTTTACGCATCAGGTAGGTGAACTTTTGTACATGGGATGTATTCTGAGCGTAATCTTATTTCTGTGATTGCTTCCCGACGGCAAATCGTACTGTCATCAATCCATGGTGACCTTAAGGGGCGTGGCTGAATCGTTCTGTACCATATTCGTTTTGTTTTAGAACGCTCATCGAAGTATTCCTTCCAATGCGAGTAACAGCTATTTTTAAATACTGAGCATACAACCAAGTAAGTTGGTAAAATATTAATAGGAGCCCCTTCGGAGGATCCTTCTCTAGCTAAAAGATCAGCTCTTTCATTCCCAGTTATACCTATATGAGAAGGGATCCATTGTAAAACAATTACTTTGTTCTTTGCTTTGAAATCTAGTAATTGCATCAAAATAGTGTATGTACGCTATCGGTATTCCTCGAAAAGTCGAGGTACATCGCGCTACGTGTTGAAGAACACTTTTTGAATCGGATAAAATAATAATCTTAATGGACTCAGTTGATTGTGCAAATGATAAGGCCTCTGCAATTGCTATTAATTCAGTGTGCATAATTGAAATATTTTCATCAATTTGAAAGTTCATAAAAGTTTTGGAATTTGACTCAAAAAATGCGGCTTCTAAATAATTATCAGCTTTAGATCCGTCAGTGTATATTTTAACAAAATTTTGATAATATTTATTTATATATTGAAGACAGATATCTTTTATTTTAACAACATCATATTGACGCTTTGGCTTCCAAATACCATCTACATTTATTTTAATTATATTGTGCAAATCAATGTTATCGACCCAGGTGTGTAAAGTGAACATTTCATATTTTATACTTGTTTGACATGGAGTATTTTTATATTGAGAAAAAATAGTGGTCTTTTTCTTTTACGCCAATAGAGTGATTGGAAAGAGGTGGACAGATCTTCTGATACATTAGTTAGTTCGTTCTTTTCGAATGACTTAAAGTTAAATAGAATTTTGCCAGCTTAATATTGTCTCCTAAGATGTAACGGAAATATGCTCAATTCGCTTTCCATAACATGGATTGGAGTACTTTTAATGAAACCCCCGATAATTCTCATGGCCTGGTTTTGGACTTTTTCAAGTTTATAGAGGTTAACCTGAGCACTACTATCATAAAGAAAGCTGGCATAGTTAATTCGACTGCATGTAATATTGAAGTATAAACGAACTAAATGTTATGGATGAACACCCCAATTAAAACCGGCTAATGCTTTGAAAACGTTTAGAAACTTAGAGCTAGATACTGCAACTGCATTGATATGTTTACCTCATTTTATGTATGATAAAGATAGCGACAATTGTGGAAGTGCCTGTTATAGACGCATGTGTTCAAGATGACGTCAGTCTCAAGTCATATGTTTACGTCTATCGTTGTTTTTCGTATACGGTGAAATCTCAATATCATAATGGTTAATAAAATGAAATATGTTCTTTGCAATGGAAAAAATAAAATGGTTTGAAATGAATTATTTTATTTATAAAGTATATCATCGGGCATATTATTATCAATAACAAAATTGTCTGGCAGTGATAAATTCATGTTTTTAATAGCGTTTAAAAGTTACTGAGTACTAAGTTACTTTAAAAGTTCCTTAAATTATTTATAACCCAAAATTTTAACCTGTAAAGGTGTGATGTGCATTAAAAAACATAACGTTAACCGGCTACCAGGTATCCTGAATTCTGTTTGGAAGGGCATAATATATCTTCATTTTAAAGAACCAGCTTTTCTAAAATTCTCGTTCTTCCAACATTCCTGGCTCTTGTACTAAGGTGTCGCAAAAAAGTCTAGTTACATTAACTACAATGTATTGTCTTTCGTTATCCTAGAGAACCCCTTGCGTTTTATGAGACAAAAAGTATCCTAAATGTAACCATGGAATATTAGTTATTATTGTGTCAAGTTTCGTTAAAATCGGTTCAGTACTTTCAGCGTGATGCGTGTTCACAGGGACAGAAAGACAGACAGACAGAACAGACAGACAAAAATTGTAAAAAGATTATTTTTGGCTTCTATATCGATAACAAAGACTGCCCCGATCAAAATTTTCAAAAAATATTTAATGCACAGATTTGACCTTGCTACAGTTTTATTATAGTATAGATAGAAAATTTTCAAAAAATATTTAATGTACAGATTTGACCTTGCTACAGTTTTATTATAGTATAGATAGATGTCGGAATCGATGTACAGACTAATTACCTGTAATATACGGTACAAACTAATTAATCCTGTGTGCTATTTTAACAAGGGGTAATTTACTGCCGACGTTTACTGTTTCTCCTTACACGACCCTTCATAATCATAATATTATTATATCTGAGAGGCTCATGAGCGAGTTTGTTCCGCGTCGAGAATGCAACACTGCAAGCTGCGTCCGTTGACGCGAGCAAGCCCCCCTTCCTATTCACATCGCTACACTACCTCGTAACCAATTTAAAGTGTGTAATATCAGTATTTTCCGATAATATTACATCGCCATTTATTGGGTAAGCTTCGGAGGTTATGAAGTGATTCGAAGTTGTTAAGTTAATAACAAAATAAATACACACTTGTTATAACAGAGGACGTAAGTGAGAGTCTTCGATACAAACCGTTCAGTTTTCTATATTTACTCTATAAATGAGACTGTTTTCTTTGAACATAGAATGAGCGCCGGTCTACAACTAAAACTATAGAGTAATATAATAAACTAGCTGTGCCTGCGACTCCGTCCGCGTGGAACGTAATGTAAAAAACAGTGACTAATAAAATCATCTGAATAAGTTCAATCCATTTACATATCTACTTTTCTCTCGTACTTAAGTCGTCGTCATTAAAACTACAATAACTTTTGTCAGAGTGAACCGATTTTAATGAAACCAAGACTAAATATTACTCGAAGATATGCTTTATGATTTTTTATGCGAGGTTTTATCGCGAACGTAGTACTTTAGCAGTGATGCGTCTTCAAACAAACAGTCGTCTTCCTAAAAATGATTGAAATGTATTTTATTACTTATTCCAAGACACATGCAACATTTTTTTCACAAAAATCTAAAAAGTACACACGTGTTTGATTTACATTCTTATTTTATGTATAGATATGAGGATACCAGTTTACACACGGCCGAGAGGTTAAGGTGACCTATATTGCTTGTTAAAGTAAGTCGGGCGCATTTGCTATTTTTAGTAATATTAAGCTATACATATGTTCGTAATCAGAAGAAAAATATGCTTCTAGTAGTATTGTTTGTTCACATATTAGCTTCTCTTTTCAAATTGAGTTTAGACGTACTTCACTAACGGCGCAGGTTCCAGACTTTCGACTTTTCTCCGGTTTGCGTTGTTGATAAATATGGCCCTATTCATTATGGCAGCAAGTATATATGGGTATATACCCAACTGGATCGATACAGTAACTATTTTCACTCTAGTTTGTCATCATTTCTAGTTTTGTAATCAGCCAGTACATTATCAGATGTCGTAACGCTTGTAGTTCAGCATGATAGCTACGACAACCGATGGGTTGTAGTTCTCTGAATAGCCGGTGTTCTTTATGTGGCATAAATTACGTTATTAAATATAATGAGCTGTAATTTTTCATAAACGTTTAAAATAATCGTTTAATGTACTTAATTATTTATACAGATTACATACAATTCAGTCGTGCGATGGTAAACACGTTAAACTTAAAGAATCACTGGCTCCCAAATGCTACCAGAACACACTTGTAAGTGCTTTGCAACAGAATTTTAACTTGAGGTTGGTAGCTAGTCAAGCAGGCCTAGAGAAAACCATGCCAAAATACTATCTATGATTTTATAACAAAATTTCTTTCACCGAGACCCGCTCATTTGCAAGGATACCAACCTACATTGATCGTCACGGTCTCCGGAAACTATAACCACTGAGCCATCATTAAGGCTTATTGTCTACTAGCTTCTGGCCGTGACTTCATCCGCTTGGAATATTTACTTTGAACTAACCCTAACACGCAGCGGAAGCAGTCAAAAGCAATAAACTATTTTGAAACATTCCTCATTGGTGCTCCTCTTATCTTCCTAGCGTGATAATATATAGTCTATAACCTCCCTCGATAAATGAGCTATCTAACACTGAACATTTTTCAAATCGAACCAATAGTTCCTGAGATTAGCGCGTTCAACCAAACAAACAAACAACCCCTCCAGCTTTATAATATTAATATAGATACTATATATTTCTTCTTTGTAATAAAAGTAATGTGTATTATCCAAACACATTTTACAGTGATTAAAAACGACATTTTGACGAGCGAATTCGATAACGCGCTGTTGAATAGAACGCTTTACCGCGCGGCACTATATTGGCAGATAGCGTTGCCAGCGTATTTGATTTGCTGTATGAAGTATTAAAAATAGTTATTCAATATACATTATAATTATGTTTAGTATTCTAAGCTTGTTATAATTTTGCAATTCGTTTTCAACCAACATCAAAAAACGAGATTCTTAATTCGTTTTTTTTTTTATGTTTGCTACCTCAGAACCACTTTATTTATCAATCGATGTGGAAAAGTCATTTTTATTGGAAGGTTCTATTTTAATTTGATGAGTGTTGGACCAACCTGTAAAAACCTCTTTGATTTGTCTAATTAAAATTTATATAAAAAACAAGTAAAGATCATTCATGTCATTCTTGGAAAAAACAGTGTAAGAATAAATGTCTTCAATATTGCATATATATTATTTTACTTGTAAAATCGGCTAGTGACATAGAAATTGAACCTGAACCCAATACAACCATTACCAATTAACTCCGCAAAATCCGTTCACGTGTTTTTTAATATATCCAAGATTTAATTTTCATAGACTATGTCTCTATCCAGGTCTGCAAAATTTCAATAAGATTGGTTGAAAAGTTTTAATGCGAAAAGCTAACAAACAGACAGGCAGCATTACTTTAGAGTATATAATATTAGTGTGGACTATTCAATCCATTTAAATGTAAACAAAAGATTTAATGCGCACAATTTTTCACATCGTCCATTTTAATTGGATATAATTATTTAATAAGCGAAAAAACACATCGGACGTTCACTGTCTCATAAAGATAAGGAGGTTCAATAAAATGGAAAACAAGTATGATGTTGCATAAAATATGTCACACAAAATTTGACCTTTTTACACACTCTTTCCTCCCCCTTCGTCACAATTTCTGTGACCTTCTTTATCAATATTGCGTTACAAATGATTTTCTATCGTCAAAATAAAATGAAAGTAAAAAGATATCGAGAGAAAAATTGCAAGGTTAATGAACTGCGTACGTCACGTTACCTTAGACTCCCCATCCCCTCTTGTGATATTTTGTCACAACAAGAGACACCCTCTTTTCTCCCATAAGTGTAAACGTATTTTATGTGCAGCCCCGTTTTAGAAACTACTAAAAGTATTCATAGTAACGTGCTTTAATAGTGACTGAATTACGACCACGCTTAGGCGTGTTCATTATATTCAGATTGCTAAAGTTTTAAGCCGTTGCTACCAAAAAAATGGCGTGTGAAATAAGCACATTAAATCACGAAGTTATTCAGAGATATTCAAATATATTGGGAACGGTACTTAGGAGTCAAATGCGCAACACCTGCATAATTCTCCAAGTATGAGAGAGGCCCGCTAACCACTGCACACTGTATAGTCGATAACATCTAACACGCGTAGGGTTGAACACTGTAGTTAGATGAAATAATAATATACCTACGCTATATAATTTTTTACCAGCTGTTGTGGATCTACAACCAGTACGACATAGCCACCAATCGACTATAATCATATGAGAGGGTGATATAATATATTGAAGTAACTCATATTTGTGAATTTTTTTTTTGTTTGTAACTTTTTTTATTGCAGCACGATAAAGCGTCTGTATTACATTTAAAGGTTAGCACAGGGCAATCCAAATACTACTGGCTGATTATGAGAAACAAAAAGAGAGTCACTATGACTGATTTATCTATAAAAAAACAAGTTGAATCGTAAAGAGTAACAGTAGAAATGAAACATTTGTATCACAGGGAACATTTTTATTAAAAAAAAAAAAAAACAAAAAGTCAAAAGCAGTGTTCCTAAGCGGTCACCCATCCAAGTATTGACCGCGCCCGACGTTGCTTAACTTCAGTGATCAGACGAGAACCGGCGTTTTCAACACTATACCCGACACAGTGTTTACCCCCACCATTTGTCGTCACACAGAAAGGTCGCGAACATCCGTTCAGTCGCTTTTAAGCTTATCGCGAACAGACAGACGTGGCAGAAGACTTTGTTTTATAATGTGTAGTGATTAATGTAGGTACTATATATGTACGAAATTATGAAAACGTTCCAAAATGCAGAGTCGGACTCAGCAGCCCTGCGTGTGCGCGCCGTTAACTCGCTTGCGTTATCGCGCGACATCGCTCGAGGTCGCACGCTGTTGTGACACCGGTAAGCGTTTGCCGGCGACATGTTGCCTGACATCCAACAACCAAAATGGATTCTGTAAATTTACGTATTTACTTCGAATAATATCTGTTTTTCTCATTCATAGGACACTATAATTTTGCCTTTTACTTTATTATAGCATTTAGATGCTACTTATCTCCCGTTATTCATTCACGATCTTGAAAAATAGCAAACATATCTGAGTTTTTCTTTTGTGGAACATACCTGTGTTCCGTTCTTCGTTCTTCCTATAACATGAGCTCCGTATCAAGCGTAACGTGAAGAGGCATTTACGCAAGCCAGCATCACAGCGGCGACCGGCGAAGTGTGATTCGCCCTCGGTGGTCGCCGTTGTTTTTGATTGTACTGTGCTTACTATTAGGGCATAGTGCAGTCACTTTACCGGACTACAATAAAAAAAATATCTAATAGCAAAATGGACAATAAAGTGACATGGATGAAACAAAATCCATTTTATATAAGGATTCTGACTTCAATATACATTGTAATAGCCAGATTGTAGAATGTGTAAAGTTGTTTGACTCGATCACAATCCCCGTACACCGTTTGTAAAACCTGTCATAATTTCACGCTTAAGGATCAACTCTGTATATCCAGTAACCAAGCAAATTGGTAGGATGTCTGTACCTGACTGCATCCCTACAACCATAACAATAATGATACTCTATCAAAGTTACTTACTTTGGTTCATGGCGTTTTAGTCAGTGTATCTCATGGAGTGTTGAGGTAATTGGAAGTATCTAATATAAGTCTTTATTAGTTGTGTTTAATCGCTACTGTCTATACTAATATTAGAAAGCTGAAGAGTGTGTTTGGTTGAACGCGCTAATCTCAGGAACTACCGGTCTGATTTGAAAAATTATTTCAGTGTTAAATAGCTCATTTAGCGAAGGAAGACTATAGGCTGATAGGTGATATATATCATCACACTAAGTCCAATAAGAGCGGAGCATCATTGAAGAATGTTTCAAAATCGTTTTTTTTTTTTCATTTTGAGTGCTTTCATTGCGCGTTTACGCTAGTCCAAAGTAACAATTCCACGCGGACGAAGTTGCGGGCTGAAGCTAGTATATTATATAGCAATTATTATGACTTGAATTTACAAATAATTTTATTCGTTATCTATACTAATATTATAAAGAGGTAAAGTTTCTGAATTTGTGAGTTTGTGTTGTTGTTGTTGGGGTAATCTCAGGAATAACTGGTCCAGTTTGAAAAATTCTTTCAGTGTTATATAGCTCATTTATCGTGGAAGGTTACAGGTTATATATCGTCACGCTAAGACCAATAGGAGAGGAGCACTGATGAAGAATGTTTCAAAATCGGTCTTTTTTCCTCTTGAGAGCTTTCGCTGCGTGTAAGCGTTAGCTCAAAGTAACTATTCCACGCGGACGAAGTCGCGAGCAGAGTCTAGTAATTTCATGAACGATAAATCTGCTATAATAACAACGTATTCAAAACGAAATACTAAGAATATCAAACGAAAACGAATTACATTGGTTAAATACTTAGTTTCTATAAACCGATTTAGAATTCAGCGTATTGTAGATATTTACGTTTATTGCTACAATAATGATTGGTTTTATTATTGTAGCAAAAGTATTCTTTGAGAGTAAAATGTGATAAATCGCGTGTATTAATCGAGTTTCATAGGTCGTTATAATATCTATCTCTTTAATCTCAAAGAAGTTTCTACCGAGATATATAAAATGAAGAAATGAACATATACGATGTAATTAAAACATTCTTAAGAACAAATACAATATATTTTTTTGTCAACCATCGGTATGTAAGCCTTTATAATATACTAATGATCACTTAGTGGTCAAATCTGATCATACTTTCTTAATTTTTCAATTAACTTCATTTTTTTATTTATTTTTCAAGTTTCAAGTATAAACAATAAGGAATGTAGGAAATCGGCAGAGAAACAGAGGAGGCAGATGTTCCTAACTGTTTTCCCTTTACCAATTTATATACAGATAATTCTTTTTTACGTATATTTATCACTGAATTCACTCACTCACTTGACTCACTAAATGACAGGACAGATTTCGATTAAATTTATGTATTTGAGTGGGCCCCCAGATTCATAATTAAAATTGGTAGGTGGTATTATGAAGGCGTCACAATGTCATTCAGGATCTTTTTTTTTAAGCAGGACGACATCTGCTTGCCGTGTCTACTAGTCTATACTAATATATAAAGCTGAAGAGTTTGTTTGTTTGTATGGTTGAACGCGCTAATATCAGGAACTAAAGGTCCGATTTGAAAAATTCTCTCAGGTTAGATAGCTCATTTATCGATCATCACGCTATGACCAATAGGAGCGGAGCGCCAGTGAAGAATGTTTCAAAATCAGGCCGTTTTTACCTTTTAGCTGTGTGTTAGCGTTAATATTATATACGTTACCATGGTAACGTGGTAACTGTCTATCGCAAACATTTTTAAAGTTTATTCTTTGTTTCTATTTAACATGTTTATTCTGCGTTTGTTTTGTTTCCAATTGCTTATTTGTAACCTATTACGTATTATAAAATGGGAAGTGTGTGTATGTAAAAATAAATAATATATAACACACACGGTTCTCACGCAGTTTGTGACAACTTTTTGGTGAATGGATATGGCTACAAATAACAAAAAAAATATATTTTTTAAATATTGTTGGTATTTTATATTATTATATTTTGTTTGTTTGTTCCGGGTTATGTCCGAAATGGCTGGACCTATTTGAACAGGAATTTTACTGGGAGATATCCGAAATTATAATGGGTGACATTGACATATTCTATTTTATTTGTTGAACTGTTACCCGTCCATTCGTGTGAAATTAATCAAAAATATGTTGTTTATTGTAAACAAGAGCGTGAGACGTGCACTTTACTGGATTTCAAAAATAAATATACATCATTGAAATTTATATATTTGTATGTAATTTTAATTATATTATCTTTTTGATCTATTTGGCAGCCATTTTGTTTTATTTACTGCGCTTGCTTCTACATAACTCAGTGATTATTTATAGTAGAATAACTTAATTATATTGACAATATAGGCATATTATATCTATATAATAAACGATTTAACACAAATTGTTCGATAATGTATAGCCTAAAATTTTAATTACTATCTTATATAGTCTAAGTGAGCACTGAGGGTGATATATTGTAGTTAAAGTTCCAGGTATTTTGCTGATGATAAATCCCATCCCATTCGATACACTGTTATTATTCACATATCTAATGTACGCGTTACATGTTACAGTAGATGGCGTGCGTATCGTACTTACAAATGTTTTTGTAAAGGCATTTCTGTAATGTACACACTTACTCATAATTTTACATTTCTTCAATACATTTTAAAAAAGCGCGTGCGGAGCCGCGCTCCACATCTAGTATATAGTAAAATGATAAGCGAGTTATTTATTTATTATAATAACATACACTTCTCCTTACCTCAATAGTCGACATTGTATATTTAACAGCCTTGCAGGCAGACATGACAACAGCCATTGTACGATATAATTGGAGTATTTGGAATCTATACTATTAAGATAATAAAGCTGAAGAGTTTGCTTGCTTGAACGCGGTAATCTCAGGAACTACTGTTCTGATTTGAAAAATTCTTTCAGTGTTAGATAGCTTATTTATCGAGGAAGGCTATTGTTGTGTATGATACGACACGAGTAAAACAACAGCTAGTTGAATACGCACTGACGTTTATTACGAGAACTAACAGTGAGCGCAGTCACTGTACGTGTACATATACATCAATACATACATAACAGCTATAAGCTACATATCATCACGTTAATAGAGCACCAATTAAGGATTTTCATTTTAAGAGCTTTCGCTTGTGTTAGCGTTAGCCCAAAGTACTATTCCACGCGGACGAAGTCGCGGGCAGAAACTTATATTACTTATAGAGTATTGTATAAATACATAGAAATATAGTACCTTTGAAGCTCAATCTCGTCAAAACTATTTAACGTGTCAGTACATGACTATGATCATTCCATGCGCAATTTTTCATAGGTATAGACGCTATATATTTTTTGGATTCTATTGATACTTTGGCATTTTTTTAAATTAAAAATTTGCTGAATTCACATCGATGCGGGTGGTTATATAAAGCTAGTGCTATAACAACAAATAACATATTTGTTTGTGATCATCACTACATGTGATACGTGCAATAATGTATTAAATCCATAAAGAACCCTATAACCTGATTTTCCAATTGGCTATCGTTATAGCATGATTGAATAACAAAGATAATTTGCAGATTTATAATAGGATTTGGAAGGTATTGCCGACGATAAAGGAGTGTTCACATAGACCGAGCGGAATTCGCTTGTCTCAACCCAACGGTAACTGAGTTAGGAGCACAATCACGTAATATGTGTATTCAGACGCATATAACGGGGGCCAAAAGTTTTCTAATTTCCTTTATAGTCGTTATTGGTGCTCTCGAGTAAGTCATTGATGAATAGATTTTACATTTACGAGCGCTTTAGTTTAATTATATAGTTGAAGCTTAATTTTTTGATCCATATGGAATATAATTTATAATTAAAATCTTCCGCAAGTTTACTGAACCAACAAAATAAAACATGACATTAATAAGTTTCAATTTTACCTATTTTTTTAATACTAGCAACTGCCCGTGACTTCGTCCGTGTTAATTATAATACATGTTGATGACTATGTCCGGTACCACTACGACACACCCGAGAGGCGAGACTACAACGCCACCCGGGGAGCCACTATTAACCTGCGATACCGCGATATTGACTTTATCTGGGGTGTTACTAATGTCTTCAAACGCTATTGGTTGAAGTTATCGGCTGTTCATTATTCACCCCAGTGTGAGACTACTTTGGTGGGAGTTCGGCATATAAAAGGCAAGATGTCGCTGATCTGGACGCACTCCTATGTGGAAGTTATTATAAGGCGAAGCTCTGCCTGGATAAATAGTCACAGTGCCTACAGAGTGTTATTGTTTTCCCTGACCGACCGGTCGACTATACGTATTTTGTAACATACAACATTCAATAATAATAAATTTATAAGAAATAATTTAGCTACCTAATAGTAGAATACTTTTTTAAATCAGCCTTGTAGTTCCGAAGAGTATTTACAACAAACAGACTACCTTATTTTTTGTAATCAGCGTGCCTAGTGGACGTTGTCCCTTTCGCGTTCTGATAATGAAAATAACCTTGACAATTTATATACTCAAACCTTCCTTATGAATCACTTTATCTACTGGTGAAAATAGCATGTAAATCCGTTCAGTAGTTTTTGAGTTTATCGGGAACAGACGGACGTGGCAAAGGACTTTGTTTTATAATATGTAGTGATAATCATAATTAAAAAGATTCCGCAAGGTTAGTGAACCAACAAAACGCCCACACCTTCCTTCGATTTGATTACGATACAGTACTTAACAATCGTAAAATATATAAGAAACAATTTAGGTTCCTAATAGTAAAATCACTTTTAAAGTCGGATCTCTAGTACCGAAAATTACTCACAACACACAAACTATACCTTTTTATAATGATAATATAAGTTTTTTTTTATATCGTAGGAGACAAACGAACAGGTGAATCACCTGATGTTAAGTGATCACCACCGTTCATAGACACTTGCAACACCAGAGGAGTCGAAAGTGCGTTGCCAGCTTGTGTTTGGGGGAAGAGGGGAAGGGGGAGATGAGGTGGGCTTCCGGCGCTCTCACTGACCGAACGAAATGCAACAATGTATGCACTGTTACTTCACGTCGATTTTCTGTGGGTCAGGTGGTACTACCCTGAACGAGCCGACCCATTCATGGTGAAACCAGTAGTAGCTTCAGCGTGACTCTACCACCTACAAAAAACAAAAGTATCAAAGATACATTAGTTGTTATTTATCACAAATACTCGTATACTGTTATAGAATTGTAAAAGCACTGTATAGATTTTGATGTTTTATACTTTACTGCTTAGATGCTAAGTCCTCAACTAAAACAAAATTATAACGGTATCTCCATTTAATACAAAAATAATAAAGTTTTAAGAAAATAAATATGATTTTTTGTGATGTGGGTACTCTTGCTGTGAAGTAGGTAGGGCAAGCGGTATGTTACGCATACGCAGGACAGAACAGATGAAGTCGCGGGTATCAAGTAGTTAAATACACGATATATAATTATCGTACTATTGTAGTAACAAAATGAAAAATATTAAATAAAAATTATAATTTCTGGAAATTACCTCTGTAAGTTACTTTCGAATCCATTTAATCTTAAACAAAACATTAATCACAAAAAATAAAATTAAATAATTTATGCCCCATTAAGTTTACTAAATACATACCGTATAACTCTATGTCGACATACGCAAGCAACGGCCTCTTGCGCCTGCGCAGGTATCAACTAACATGCGCTGACCCGAGCTTGGTAATTAATGTTTCCTATTTTATACCTTACTAATTTTAATATCAACGGTTGTTAATAATAGATAGTCATTAAATGGAAGCAACTTCTAATACCATAAATGAATAAACAAATAAATAAATTTAGTAGACGATAATCCCTCATTTTAATATTGTATTTAAGCTGCAGTAGAGTTAAAACAATGCGAGAATAAAGGTGCGGAGCAAGAATTAGCAGGAAAAAATAACTGACGATAGTTGTATTGCGTAGATTATGAATTATTTGGTTGAAAACGATAGAATACGTCGTATAAAACCGTAAGAGATATACTCGTAAAAGGTATAGGAATATTCTAACACATTTCTTGATTTGTTTATTATTTAGTAAAACCTGCCTAACAATAAAAAAACATTGACAAACTATATACCTAAACTTTCATCATGAATCACTTTATTAATTGGTGACAACCGCATGAAAATTCGTGCAATAGTTTTTGACTTTATCGCGAACAGACAGACAGACGTGGCAGAGGACTTTGTTTTATATGTAGTGATCAAGTACTTTTACGTGTTACATAGTTATATAACGTTGTGGTCAACGATTGTAAATACTCTAATCTTAAAGATAGCTTGGATCCCATCTATAAGTGATAGATATCCAACTCGAAAGTAGTAGCTAGTAACCCTATAATTTGATGTCAGTACTATGTCTTCCTCAAGCGAAACTTTCGGCTCATAGCAAAATTCGAATCTACGTGGTTCGATACAGTGACCAAGCGTATTACAAGTGAGCCATTATGGCAAAGTAAATTATTATTTGACACGAGGAATGATTATTGTAAACGTTATTATTACTAACCAGCTGTGCCCGTGACTTCGTCCACGTGGAACCTGATGTACAAAACAATGACTAATAAAGTCATCTGAACGTATTTAGTCCATTTGCTTATCTACTTTTCTCTCATACTTAAGTCGCGGCGCCATTAAAATTACAATAACTTTTGATAGAGTAGACCGATTTTAATGAAACAAAGACTAAGTTACTCCCGAGGATATGCTTTATGATTTTCTAATATGAGATTTTATTGTGAAGGCATTACTTTAGCAGTGACGCGTGTTCATACAAACAGACAGACAGACAGACAATTCTAAAAATGATTGAAATGTATTCTATTACTTATTCCTAGACACCGGCAACATTTTTTTCACGAAAATCGAAAGAGTACAGACACGTTAGATTTACATTCTTATTATATGTATAGAACTTGTAATAGTATATACACTTATACTCGACAAGTTGCCCATTGGTAGCATCTCGAGAATTATTTTAAATGTTCATCACCTTTACATAAATAAATAATATACCGGATTATGAACCACAGTCGTATCGGGAATACATTTTTTACTTTCATACCGCACGCAAAGAAGTCATTTCGAAAAAAGAAGTTGAAAAATTTACTGGTTTTCCTAAGCCCGTCTAACTAAATACCACATGAAAATTTATCGCCAAGCGCCTATAGAAGCTGCACTTAAAAGACAGTCCCACTCCATGTTTTAGCTTCTTTACTTCTTCTTTAGAGTGCATCTTCATCTAACATGAGATAAGGCTCACAAAAAATATATAAGTGTATTTTCTTTAAAATTCTTCTTGTAGATGGTAGAGCCACGCTGAAGCTATTAGTGCTTTCAGCATGAATGGCTCGGCTCGCCCGGGGTACTATCACCCTTTCATAGAAAACAGACGTGAAGTAACAGTGCTTGCATTGTTGCGTTTCTTTCGATCAATGAGAGCGCTGGATAACCTCCCCTCTCCCTCGCCCCTTCCCAACTCCCCCTGCCCCAAATACAGGCTGACAACGCACTTGCGACTCTCCTGATGTTGCAAGTGTCTATGGACGGTGGTGATCACTTAACATCTGGTGACCTGCCTCTTCGTTTGCCTCCTATGATATATAAAAAAAAATCTTTAAAATACTAATAGCAAAATATTTGAAAACGATTTATTCATCTAAGAAGGACTACCTTTATGCCTGAACAGTATCAAAAAATTACATAGCATATTTATATTATATCGAATGTCATAATAGATACAAACGAATATATTATCGCAGAAATGTGTACTGCTAAATGTTATTGAAAAGATTATCTAGAGAATGTGCAGAGTAACTAAGTGAAATTCATTAAAATGTTTTACGTCTCATTTCGATGGTGTGAATTAGGAGTAACGTTAGGTTAGGTGAGATTAGACTTGGGATAGAAATAAGTCGAGCTTAGCTTAGGTTAGCTCAGATAGGTTGCAAATTCGGTCGTTTATGGGTGGTTCTTTCTGGTGGATCTTGTTTTTCTTTTTGACCTTGGCTTACTCATTGACTCCGGACTTGTTTGTGCACCCGACTTGGCTTGTTTTTTTGGATTTTGTGGATTTTCTCTCTGTTTGGACTTTGGCGTTGTTTTTCGGACTGATTCCTGTATCTTTGACTGACCTGGCTTGTTGAACGGACACTGTCCTTTTGCCTCTTGGCTTGCTGGTGACCTTGGGTCTCCGGTAGGCCATGAGTGCCAAGAGGATCACGAAGAAGCGCGTGAGCGTGGCGATGGACTCCGACACGGAGGTGGAGGAGCGGGCGGCTCCCAAGATGAGTACCGCGAGCAGGGGGACGACGAGGCGGATCAGCCGCAACGTGGGTGGTCGCGGGGTTATGGGGGAGGCCGACGGGTCATTTGACCGGGCCTTAGCGGGTAGTGTGAGTGCGGCGGAGTCAATCACAGACTCCGCTACCGGCTCGGCCGCTGCCTCGGCTGCCGGCTCTAGGGCCAACTCCAGGGCTGGTGCAGCCACTAGCTCGGGGTCGGAGGCGGAGCCTCCTGTCGATGTGGACGCCCTTGACGCGTTCACGCTCAAGGCTCTGGCCGGGGTCAAGTTCTCTGCCATAATTGAGACAGTTAAGAAGTCTCGCAATATTTCGGGCCCTTGCATTAAGGTCCTGAAAGAAGCTGCCAGGACCCTAAAGGAGGTGGTCGAGACCCTGGCCGAGCGCACAGAGTCGGAGGAAACGCGCAAGCTCCAAAGGGAGACCAAGAACCTCCGTCGCCAGGTCGAAGACCTTAAGGCGGAGGTGCTGGCCTGGAAGGAGGAGGCAAATGCGAAAAAGCAGATGCCTCCCCCTCCGGCACCAATTGTGGTGGAGTCTCCCGCCAGCCAATGGGAGCATACTCTCGCCGAGGCAGTATCTCGGCTTGAGCGATCTCTCCAGGTGTCGTTCGGCAACATGCTGAACGCACGCCTGGAGAGCCTGGAGAGCCGCCTCCCGGAGGTGCCCGTTCGCCCTCCATTGGCGGGGGATAAGAAGAAGGGTGGAGCAGGGGCTCCACCTGCGAGGCCGGCGAGGTCGGCACCTGGGCCTCAAGCCCCGATCGCCCCTCTGGGCTTCAATTGGGCCGAATTACCGGTCCCGGCGGTGACAACGGCAACTAAGGAGGTGGAGTGGTCTAAGGTGCTGGGTCGGAAGAAGAGGGCGGCCCCTGCCACGGTGCCCAAGGCCGCAGTCGCAGTCGCAGCGCCCCCGAAGGCGCCGCCAAAGCCGCCCGGGCCGAAGCTGCCGTCCGTCCCCCAGTCGGCTGCGGTCATCCTGACTCTGCAGGATGCCGCAGCCGACAAAGGTGTCGGCTACAGGGAGGTGCTCGTAAAGGCGCGCGAGCACGTGACCTTGCCCGACATGGGCATAGGGGAGGTGCGGGTGAGGCATACCGCCACGGGGGCCCGGAAGATTGAGCTCCCGGGTCAAAGTAGTGAGAAGGCCGCCGAACTGGCCCGGGAGCTGAAGACTGCACTGGCCGGAGTCGCCACGGTAGTCATTCCAACCAAAAAGGCGGACATCCGGATCGTCGGGCTGGACGATTCGGTGTCCGCCGACGAGATCGAGTCGGTCGTGGCGGCGAAGGCCGGTTGTAAGATAGCCGACCTAAAGGTCGGCGAAATCAAAAGGAATTGGGGGGGCCTCGGAGCGGTCCACGTAACCCTCCCCGCGACGGCAGCTCGGGAGCTTGTCCAGGCGGGCAAGCTCCTGATCGGCTGGAGCGTGGTACGCGTGCAGCTGCTGGACGAGAAGCCCATGCGCTGCTATAAGTGCATGGGCTTGGGGCACACCCGCCCCACGTGCCCCTCCTCGTCCAGCAGGGGAGACGGGTGCTACCGCTGCGGCGCGGCGGGCCACAAAACGGCCCAATGTAAGGCGGAGACGGCCCGCTGCGCCGTATGCGCGGATGCTGGAAGGCCCTCTGGGCATATAATGGGGAGCCGCATTTGCAGGCCCCCCACCACGAAGGGTAGGGATTCCCCAGCAGTGGGAGCTAGCCCGAGGGTGGTCGCCGCCAGGCAGGAGGAAGTTGCTATGGACCAGTGATGGAGCACACCATACGCAACTTCCTCCAGGCGAACCTCAACCACTCCGCCGCTGCACAGGATCTTCTTGTGCAGTCAGTGGCGGAGTGGGGCATCGGGCTCGCGATCGCCACGGAGCCTTACTTCGTTCCCTCCCAGCCGCAGTGGGCTGGGGACCGGAACGGCTCCGTGGCGATCGTGGCGGGTCGAGGTTCGTCCCTGGCGGTGAGAGAGTGTGGGGCCGGGTTCGTGACGGCCGTCTGGGGAGAGTACGCCATTGTGGGGGCGTACTTCTCCCCTAACAAGCCCCTGCGGGAGTTCGAGGCGTACCTCGGCTCCCTGCAGGGAGCTGTCAGACGGCTGTCGCCGCTTCCCGTGGTCCTCATGGGGGATTTAAATGCTAAATCGAGGACCTGGGGAGCGGCAGTCACGGACCTGAGGGGCATGGCCGTTGAGGAGTGGGCAGCCGAGTTGGGGCTGTCCCTCCTCAACCAGGGGAGCGTCCCCACGTGCGTGCGATGGAACGGGGCGTCGGTGGTGGACGTCTCGTTCGCCACACCGTCCGTCGCACGCCGTGTCCGGGGGTGGAGAGTGCTGGAGGAGGTGGAGACCTTATCGGACCACCGATATATCAGGTTCGAGGTCTCCACCTCCCAAGGCGGAAGTGGCACCCGCCCCCGGAGGGGCGCGAAGTTCCCCTGTTGGGCGATGAGCCGCCTCAACCGTGAATTAGCGGAAGAGGCGGCCATCGTCCAGGCCTGGGCGATGCCCCCCCCCCACAGGGGCTGATGTCGACGCGTCCGCAGCCCGCCTCCGTGCAGCCCTCACGGAGGTTTGCGACGCGTCGATGCCGCGGAGCGTACACCGCCCAGACAAACGGGCGGTGTACTGGTGGTCGCCGGAGATCGCCGATCTCCGAGCGGCCTGCTCCGCGGCCCGGCGGCTGTTCGGGCGCAGCCGCCGACGCCGGCACCGGGACCCGGAGGCGGAGGCCCGGCTGTATGGCAGCTACAGGGAGTGCAGGAAGACCCTGCAGGCTGCCATCAGCCGGGCGAAAGAAGCAGCGTGGGAGGAGCTGCTCCAGACGCTGGAGGGGGATCCTTGGGGGCGCCCATACCGGATCGTGCGCAAGAAGTTGCGATCATGGGCGCCCCCGGCGACGGAGACCCTCCGGCCGGAGGTGGTAGCGAGGGTTGTGGGAGAGCTATTCCCCGACCCTCCGATGCTACCGGCTCCTCCCATGCCTCCGCCTCGCGAGGTAGTCGAGGAGGTGCGCGACGGTCCCCCCCCTCCGATAACGGAGGAGGAGATGGGGAGGGCAGTCGAGCGCCTCCTCAGCCGGCGTAGAGCGCCCGGCCCTGATGGGGTCCCGGGTCGGGTGCTCGGCCTCGCCTTGGGCCAATTAGGGGGGTGGCTTCGGGAGCTGTTCGACCGGTGTCTTTCGGTCGGGCAGTTCCCGAAGCCCTGGAAGCTTGGGCGGCTCTGCCTCATGGAAAAGGCAGGCCGCCCTCCGGACTGCGCGTCCGCGTATCGGCCCCTCGTCCTGCGGGGCGACGCCGGGAAGGTGCTGGAGAGGATTATCTCCTCCCGGGTCGTCCAGCACCTAGAGGGCGTGGGGCCGAATCTGGCGGACGCGCAGTATGGCTTCCGGACAGGGCGTTCCACGGTGGACGCCCTGTCCCTCCTAAAGTCGCTGTCTGCGGAGGCGACCTCCCAGGGGGATAGGGTTTTGGCGGTGTCCTTTGACATCGCCAACGCCTTCAACACCCTGCCGCATGGGGTCATACGGGAGGCGCTCCGGTATTTCGGAGTGCCCCCGTACCTGCGGCGGGTGTTGGAGGCGTACCTAGAGGGTAGGGAGGTCGCCTACGTAGATGGCGACGGGCGTATGGTCCGGCGGGCCACAAGGCGGGGGGTTCCACAGGGGTCGGCCTTGGGGCCGCTCCTGTGGAACATGGGCTACGACTGGGTGCTCCGCGGCGTGCTCCCATATGGGGCACGCCTCATATGTTACGCGGATGACACCCTAGTCGTAGCCCGGGGGGGGGGGGAGTGGAGGGAGGTGGAGCGCCTGGCCACGATGGCCACAACCCTCGTGGTCAGGCGCATAAGGAGGTTGGGCCTCAGGGTGGCCCTCGAGAAGACCGAGGCCCTACTCTTTCATGGGCCTCGGCGAGGGCCACCACCAGGGGCCCACATAGTGGTGGAGGGCGCCCGGATCAGGGTGGGGACCCAGATGAAGTATCTGGGCCTCACCCTGGACGGGCGCTGGCGGTTCGAGCCCCACTTTGCGGGGCTCGGACCGCGAATTGCTGGGGCGGCGGCGGCACTCGGCCGGTTGCTCCCGAACATAGGGGGGCCGGGCGCCGGGTGCCGCCGACTCTACATGGGAGTCGTGCGAGCAATGGCCGCCTACGGGGCACCGGTCTGGGCCGACGCCCTCGGTGCCGCCAACGTGCGCGCGCTTCGTAATGCGCAGCGCACGGTGGCACTGAGGGCGATCCGGGCGTACCGGACGGTGTCCTCAGCGGCGGCCTTCACGCTCGCCGGCTCCCTACCCTGGGAGTTGGAGGCAGGAGTTCTCGCCGCCGTGTACCAATTCACGGCGGCGAGGAAACGAAGGGGGGAGCTTCCGGCTCCCAGGGAGGTAGAGGCGGAGCGACGGCGTCTCAGAGGAGACGCCGTCGAAAGGTGGCAGCAGGACCTGGCGGACGAGCGGTTCGGACGGTTTACCATAGACGCCGTCCGCCCGGTCCTGCGGGAGTGGATCTCCAGGGAGTGGGGCTCCCTAACGTTCCGGATGGTGCAGGTACTCACCGGACACGGTTGTTTCGGGTGGTACCTGCACCGGATCGCACGCAGGGAGCCGACCGCCGCCTGTCACGAGTGCGGCGCTGTCGAAGATACCGCGCAGCACACTCTGTCTGAGTGTGCTGCGTGGGGGGAGCAGCGCCGCATTCTGGCGGCGGCGGTGGGAACGGACTTATCGCTGCCGAGCGTGGTTTCGGCCATGCTACAAGGTTGATTAGCTGGAACGATCCCTTGCCGCCCCCACACAACGGTCTGTCGGTACACCGTGGGGGGGGTGGGATAGAAATAAGTGCAAGCAAGAAGTAACGTGAAAAAGTCTTGATTCCGCACATTGACGGAATAATTCAGTTACTCTGCAGATTAGCTAGATAATGTGCACACCGGCTTTCCATCTTTATCTCTAACATATACATGACAAAACAAATGCAGTAGAATTTTTTTAAAGTTTGTAACTTGTTAAATAGTGTAACTTTTTTTAAATTAAAATAACACCAAGGTCCCGCAGAATTGTAACAAAACATTAGATTGTCTTAAAACATTAGAATTATTATTACTAAATATAGCTACCCGACGATCGCTTATATTGAAACACGGCGGCAATCTACATTGTGCCCTAAATAGGGCCCGCAGGCAAATCTAATCTAGAGTTAGCCCTAGAAGAGATTTTATATTGCGGCAAGCGCATCGCAATGTAGATCTGCAACCGGCAAGATGCTGAGTTGATTTTGATGTCGATTTAAGTGCTAGATAGTGTGAATTATAAGGATAAGTTTCGACCAATATGGGTAATAGCGTGAATTCCCTTAAATTCTATAAAATTATTTCCAATACTAGAATAATATCACTTATAGCTTGACTCGCCTTTGATTTTTTTTTAAATTTTGAAATGCTTTAAAGAAATTGGGTAAGCTTAAACAAATTACGTATAAAGGACGACTAAGCTATACGGTGTACTACCTCACTGACATAGGCATTCACAGTTTTGGTATATAATTTGTCCCGGATTTTTTTATAATCAGAGCGGGACAACGTCTGCCGGGCCCACTAGTAATATATAAAAGAGTAATTTATGAGTACATCTGAAAAAGGTATTCAGAAAAATCCCAGATGTTATATATGTATCTCCTCTAAATTATATTTATGTTTTACCATTTTATAAAAAAAAAATGTGTGTGTACTTATGTACACGCGTTAGAAGTTATACTTCTTTGGCGTAACAAGATAAAAATCTTTTCAAAAATTGTACATTTCGCCTTTATTCTACGTTTGTAGAAAAAACGACACTAACAATAGAAAAAAGGTATTTAATACATTGAAAGTTTTAATACAAAGAAATACAAAGAAACAAAATGTTTTTCGTGACGGTGTGCGCGCGCATCGTAAAAATTTCCTCTCATCATTTATCCCTAACGAGCCAAAAGAAGTATAACTTCAAAAAATACTCGTTATTTTCGATGTTATTTTAATATATACTTTATTTGAATCCTTATCCAATTATATATTTTCGTTATATGCGATGTAATGGTGGTCGAGTGGAATAGCAAGCCTATGTCCGCAGGTTCGAACCCCAGCATATACCAACGAATTTTTCAGAATTCGCGTACAGCTAGCTACTTATTTAAATTAGTAACACTATCGGCGGATAGTATTGGAAAATATCACGAAGAAACCTGAACCCGAGAAATGTTTTTGTAATTGGAATCCCACTGTATTGGTCTGGGAAATCATAGAACTGTGGATTTATCGGAGTTTGAAATCGCAAATACGGTGTGTCCTAGAGTGGTGACTCTATACCTTCCCTCGTGAAGAGGCCTATGTCCCTTCAGTAGATCTCATAAAGGCTGATGAGATGATCATAAGAACTATATAGTATCATTTGTAAGGTGGTAGAGTCACCCTGAAGCTATTACTGGTTTCAGCATGAATGGGTCGGCTCGCCCGGGGTAGTACCACCCGATCCACAGAACACCGACGTGAAGTAACAGTGCTTGCATTAGTGCGTTTCGTTCGGTCAGTGAGAGCCCCGAAGGCCCACCTCCCCTCTCCTCCTCCCTCCCTCTCCTCCTTCCCTCGCCCTCCCGCAAACAAAGGCTGGCAACGCACTTGCGACTCCTCTGGTGTTGCTAGTGTCTATGTACGGTTGTGTCCACTTAACATCAAGTGACCCATCTGTTCGTTTGCCTCCTATGATATAAAAAAAACAGGGGTTATACTAATAATAATATAAATCAATTTGTCAAGTCCGACTCTTTACGAGGTCCCACAGTTCAGATTGTGTTTTATAAAAGTTTTAAGCAGAATGCAGTTGCAGCAACAAAAAATTATCTAAATAGTTATTATTTACTAGGCAAAGCCAATAACTCTGTCACGTTTGTACAGTTTTACCAAAATTACATATATGTATAAGTCTGTATGTATATCTATACATAAGTACTTATATAATACATATACTTTTATAAAGAATGAAGAAACTAATTACAGCACTCATAGTGTATCTGTAATCTTAAAAATCTCCCACACGAAACAACCTAATTACAAACAAACAGACAGCAGGTACAGACCACGTGACACTTGTTTCCCATGTAAAGTTTAATTCGGTTTATTTAGTGCGTCGGTTATATAATTAATGTACCTGCTAGGTACTAGACTTTAATTAGCTGTTGGTAATACACGTTTCTAGACACCGATAGTTAGGTAATGTACTGTCAAATACAGAAGTGTTAAGAGAGTATAATTTATAAATATAAATATTTTAATGCTAGCTAATGGTTTAATGATTTTGTCTAATGTTTTTCAATATTTACTGTTATGTAATTATAACTCGCTAATAATTTCTACCACGTCTTACTATAACAACAAAACATTTGATTTTATTTCTTCGAGGTGTATTTGAAAAAGTGATATCCGACACTAGTAACAGAGAGAGAGAGGGAAATATTAAAAACTGAAATAATAAAAAGAATTATTAATAACACGTTTCTTGGTTGACTGTTGACAATGTTAACTATGAAAAATATATTATTAATGAAAATATGTTGCAGATAAACTTGTAATAACCAATCGATTACACGTGTTTCGCTCCGTCACGATTACATGCGTTATCTATTAGTGTGCTTTATTTGTCAGGTTAATAGGTTAGGCAACGTTTTTTGAAGTGAAACTTCTTGTGGGATGACTTTGAAATTCTGATCTGCAAACTTTTTGTGTGGCGAAAAGTGGTGGGGCTAAACACTGTGTCAGGTAGAGTGTTGAAAACACCGATTTTCGTCTGATTATCGAAATAAAGCAACGTTGGGCGCGGTCAGTACTTGAATGGGTGACGACAGCCTGGGAAAACCGCCTGTCGTTGGCTTTTTATTATTACTAATTGTACATTTTGTAAAGTCACTGAATTGATACGAATTGGTGTGTATTTACGTTTATTTAATGTGGCCTTGTTCAGGACTCAGAACTAAGTCGGTCAATACAATGTTGGCATAAGGTACCACTATACCATCATCGCATGAACGATTTATCATGTCATAAATAGGTATAGATTTTTGTAAGTGGTAGAGCCACGCTGAAGCTATTACTGGTCTCAGCATGAATGGGTCGACTCGCCCGGGGTAGTACCACCCGACCCACAGAAACACCCACGTGAAGTAATAGTGCTTGCATTGTTGTATATCGTTCGGTTAGTGAGAGTGCCGGAAGGCCACCTCGCCTCCCGCTCCTCCCTCTTCTCACCCCTACTCCCCTCTCCCCCAAACACAGGCTGGCAACGCACTTGACAACAAGTATTTATAGACGCTGGTAATCACTTAACATTAGGTGACCACCTGTTCGTTTGCTTCCTATGATATAAAAAAAATCCAGACAAGGATTATATTTAAAAAAATGTTTGAAAAATAGTACGGAAAAGTGAAAATTTTGGAATAAATAAAACTCCGTATGGAAAATTTGAGAATGACTGAATTAGAAAAGAGTAGATAGTCCAGTTGATTATTTGCTATTTTTTATCACACGGTCCCACTGTAAATATTTGATGTAATTATCGTAGTTAGTACATCTGTGTGAAGCCGGGTGGACAACTAGTGGCAAATAAAAATACATAGAGTCTTTTGAAGAACAATGTATTGAACATTTGTAGTCTTGACTGTATCATACAAGAACGTCTCAACGTTTACACCATCCCAGGTCGTAATGCCACTAGAATATCATTAAACTGTGTTGTATATTTACGGATATTTTGTGGAATAAACCTATAAGCTTACGTGTATAAGGCGAGAGATCAAAGTTACAGCTTGCGCAACCGACAACTGAATTGACGGTTATCTTATGGTTGATATACTACAAACAATTACATTTTATTTTGTTATATTTCGTAGTTAAATAGCAAAGATATTTTATGTGAGTTTTATAGCAAATCAAGTGTTCATTTATACCAGGAATTTGATAGAAGTCTTAATTCTAGTAAATGTTCGTATTACATTAAACTTTATGTTACGATCAAATGGTGAACAAATTAATTTAATTGCCTCGATACTGATATTACGGAATTAAATTGAACTGAAACTATCAATAATAGTACTTAATTGCACTATCTACATATTCTAGTCTCTATTTTAACCAATATTATAAATATAAAAGTCAGTTTGTTTGTTACGCCTACGTGTTTTATATATTTTACAGACACTTTAATAGAAAATTACATAGGGAACTTTTCATTCCAAAAAAATATTCGTGAAGATAGATAGATGTGATAGATGAGAGTGAAAGTTATTTTTTTCTCTTTGAAAACATATATGCAAAAATTCATGACCATCTGTTAAATAGTTAAGGCGTTAAAGCGTAACAACGTCTTGCATCACGTCGAGGTCATAACTATAGAAGCCTCACCATCACGTCGGGGTCACCACTGTAGAAGCCGCGGCATCACGTCGGAGCCACTACTGTAGGAACTTCGGGATCACCACTGTAGAAGGCTTGTCATCACGCCGGAGTCACCACTGTAGGAACCTCGGTATCACGTCGGAGTTACCACTACAGGCACTTCGGTATCATCACGTCGGGGTCACTACTGTAGGTACCTCGGTATCACGTCGGAGTCACCACTGTAAGCACTTCGGCATCATCACGTCGGTGTCACCACTGTAGGAGCCTAATCTAACTTGGAGAGCGTGAAGTAAAACTCGGAGTGTGTATAAGAGACTGTTTAATTTTAACTCACTATATGGTATTCACAGCTACCAGAGTTCTTTCAATTGCTTGAATGACATATTCTATTTACAATAAATACAAACACAACATGCAAACAAGCGAACTTACATTCGCATTTATAATATTAGTAAGCATATGTAGATAAGTATAGTGTTTTTTTTATTATACGAATATATTACGTAGAGAGGAAACATTGTAAGGAAAGTTGGCTATTCCTGAAATAGTATATGATTTAGTGGACAAATCCACAGAGCCATTATTATAAATCTAACGTTTAAAATATTGCAGAATGATACAAAGAAGTCTAAGGATACTTTATAATCTTCAAATACTCGAAGCGCACTCTAAATTTGTTTAAACAATTAACAGAATGTTTCTGTTGGTCTATAACAAGTGCATACAGGATGTTAGCGTAAGCATTTATATCCTTTTCGGGTGAGAATACCAGTTGTGCTCAGGAGGCGCCGTGTTCAAATAAAACTATGTTTGAATAAGGTGAAATGTATGTTATTGAATTATCTCGGCCATCAGTATGTGAGGCCTTGTTTACTAACATTCACTGTTTTTTTTTTCTGTTTCTAAATTAGTCTTATTGGACTCTGTAGTTTACCTGCTTTCATTAATTCATAAATATATAGAGAAGCGATTGATTGTGGTTTCGCTAGATTTTTGGTGTCGAATGTGGTTATAAATGGTAACAAACTGGGACTCGTATAACGATTGTATTTTAAATAATTTATATATCTAGTGTAATCCTTACTAATGTTGTAGGTGTGAATGTGAGTTTGTTTGTTTTGTTACGCTTTCACAACTTAACTAGTCATCCGATTATCTCGAAATTTTACATACACGTTCTCGAAGCAAAAACACAGGATTCCCTTCATCGAGAAAAAGAGTACTGTTCCCGAGAGATACAGCAAATCCAGCCCAACCGCACCCAAAAACTAGTACACCAATATATCGATGACAGCAGAATAGCCTGACAGAATATGTCTGTATCACAAAGATTACCTTAGCCGACATTCCGAAGTTTTTTTCTGCCATATAGGATTTAGCGTTTGATCCCTATCTCATCTGATATTAAATGACAATATTGTTCAAGATGGTAAACACGCTAAACTATTCTGGGCTGGTTCTCAATCGCAGCTACCGGAACACATCACGATGTTTCCTTCACCGAAATCTTCAACTTATTCGCAAGGATTCTAACCTACGCCGATCGACGCAGTATCCGAATACGCTCACCATTGAACTATCATCGCTTCAACATGATTTATTCTACGGGCCTGTTTTCTTCGAGCAAAGAAGTGGCATTGTAGAACAGATATCATTGTAGGTAGTGCAAATAGAAGCGTTCATAAATTATTACTATAAAAACATTTAACATATCACGTTTTCAAACAAACCAAAATTATAAAATATACTCTTCTATATTCTAGTTTGTTATGAATTTATGAATTAATTGTATGAATTTCTAATAACTATGAATATATGCAAGATTTAAAACGGAAAATGTTCAGCATGCGCTTTACTATTTTCGCATTTACTTTTTAGTGTTGCGTGTGTAGAATTTCTCATTTATTTGTTTATATCAGATTCTTTTCATTAGATCCTATATAAAATTAGTTTCCTTTTCTGCATTTTCTGTAACTGCCATCCTATCTTAGGTTCTGTTGAAAATTTTAAACTTATCAGAAAAATCGTATAATCAACTACAAGATTCTACCCGAGCAGATCCAGAACAAGGGAGATACGAAAAACGTAGTAAAATTAGGAATGAGAAAGCGTTATGTCTAACAATAAGATATAGATAAGTAGATAATGTAGTCAATATTTGACTGGAAGATATTTGCAGGCTGATTCCTAATAATTTAATATGAGCATTAGGAATCGAGGAGAGCTGTCCTAGCACGTTCGTACCTACAAACGACGCTTTTTGGTCAAGATAAGGGGGCATCCATAAATTACGTGAGGTGTTTTTTTTTTATTTTCTGTCCCTCCCTCCCCCATCCCCCAATCTCACGTGAGATTTTTCAAAATGTGGATTTCTTACGTAAACGCGTTAGATTGTTATTGTAAAAAGAAAATGAAATTATTTTCTTTCGAACGAATTAGTGAATGATCTTAATCGTATTACGATTACGCTTAATATTAAATCTTAAGCATGTACAATCTGGATTAAATGAACCAAAACAGTATTTTTTTTTGTTTTAATCAGAAAAAAAATTGCGTGCTATTTGCCGAGACCCCTCCTCTCTCCAACTTAAGATTAGATGAGATTTGACTCGACCCCCTCCCCCCCTTAAACATCTCACGTAATTTATGAACGCCCCCTAAGCAATAATTAGATTTATCAATTTTCCAAGAACAACATTAATGCAATGTAATAATACAGTCTTTTAAATCAAGTCATTTCGAATACAATACGAAAACAAATACGTTTGAAATCAAAAGCATTAGAAACTAGTGCATAACAGTAGCCTTTGCAAATGTTTACATTATTATAATCAACACTTGTTTTAGCTTCTACATAGAAATTACGAGTTAAGTTTGTTTCCTACATTTTATAACAACTGTAAGTAATTAAAATAACTGAAAGCGAACACCGCTTTCCATAAACATATACAAATAAATCAAACCGTCCGTTTTAATTGTACAGAACAATATCTTAATTATTTCGGTTCTAAACTAAAAGCACCGATTTAAGTACTTGCATTAGTTTAACGTGAATGCAGAATACAACTTACATTTAAAGATTTGTTTTGACATTTGCAATGAGTTTCTTTGTTACTTATTAATAAATTACGACTCGCCTCGAATTCGCGTGGGTGCAATGTACTAACTAATGTGGTGTCACTTGCTGTCTAAACCAGTGGTTCTCAAACACCGTGTCGCAACTCATTGGTGTATCGTAAGCACGGAATAAAGAATACAGTGGAAGTGCTTTGGAACGTTTCTTAATTTGTCTTCGTTTCCATTGGTTGAAATATTTTTTTACATTAAAAGTCCTTCAAATTATCATTGTAAATTTTTTTTATGAAAAATGATGAGTTTTTACAAACGGTTTCAATGTCTAATTATCCATAGTGATCACCTCATAGTAAAGTAATTATATTTAAATTCCATCATCAAGTGGGGGTCCACTTGACGTGATCTAATCCAGAAGACAATAAGAAGGGCATCAAAAATATTGACAGAATTAGCAGATGTAGGTGGTAGAGCCACGTGGAGGTGGTAGAGCCACGTGTAGGTGGTAGAGCCACGCTGAAGTTATTATTGGTTTCAGCATGTATGGGTCGGCTCGCCCGGGGTAGTACCACCCTCTCATAGAAAACCGACGTGAAGTAACAGTGCTTGCATTGTTGCATTTCGTTCGGTCAGTGAGAGCGCCGGAGATCCACCTCCCCTCCCCTTTCCTCCCCTTTCCTCCCCTCTCCTCTCCCTCCTTCCCTTTCCCCCAAACACAGGCTGGCAACGCACTTTCAACTCCCTTGATGTTGTTAGTGTCTATGAACGGTGGTGATCACTTAACATCAGGTGACACATCTGTTCGTTTGCCAGTTATGACATTAAAAAAAATTATCGTTCGATTGTAATTTTATTTCATTACATAGTATGACTATGTACGATACGAATGTATGATATATTAAGGAAAGATTTGGTCTATTTTCTTCGTTACCTACTAACTCCTTTACTACTAAAAAGCCGTGACGGACTAGAAATAAATTCTTAAACAAACATATATACTATAGGAAATACAAACAATCGGAAACTGTTTGAAAGTTTGACTTCAAAATCTTTCTTGATAAAATTCGCGATAGCAAAATCCAAAGTAATTTTGCAACCTGCAATCAGTCGTTTACTAAATATAATTTAAATTCATAACGTCTAATGACTGCCTCGTATCACCTAATGATACATTCGCGTGTAATTCATACATACCTACATAATACAGACGAATTAATAAGACGATCAATCTTCATTACGCTTCTTTAGTCATTTTTTATTTTATTACAAAATTAACTTCTATGCGAGATTCCTTCAATGTCATGATGGTCTAGTGCAATGGTACTCAACCTTTTTTTTAAACGGGCCACAAATACGTTTCACTCATGGTGTCACGGGCTACAAACTACAAATATTTAGGTATTAAATAAAAAAACGTAATTTCAAATTAACAACGAATTAATGTAGTAAAAAATAGTTGTCCAATAAAACAAACTTGGTATAACTCTTGCACACCGTGCCTGTTTGAAGAGTGACAACCTTCAATCGTATGATAGTTCATGCTCACGTTTAACATATAAAATAATAATATCAAAACAAATACAAATAAACAACAAAGATAACATAAGTTAAAGTTTTTTGTAAGACTGTCAACTTGACTATAATTTTTGTATTTTCTTGAAAATGAGGTCAAATATTAAGCACCTATTTTTTTAATTGATTTAGAACGAGTATCAAGTACTGAGTGTCCTGGAAAAATATTGCTAACGAGTAATCAGTCACCCAGTATAGTAAGGAACGCATCGCGGTCCGGTTATCTGGGATCTATTTAATTTACTTAGCGCACTCATAGTTTTTCTGATGGGCATGAAATTTAAAATAATTGACAATAAAGTATAATCGGGTGGGCCAATTACAAAAACCCGGCGGGCCGTAAGTTAAGTATAGCTGGTCTAGTAAGTTCAAACCCCGACACGTACGAACGAAATCGCGTATATTTACTAATTTAAATTGGTAAGACTCGTCTGACGGTATAGGAAAACATTGTGAGGAAACCTGAATTTGAGAAATGTTCATGTGAAAAAAATAAGTGAGACAAATATTGAACTGTGATAGATTTGATGATTATGCCTATACCTTCCTTCGGGAAGTGACCTATAGCCCTGGAGTAAGCCTCTAACATCCTGATGATGATGAAATAATCTCAATTCACCAAAAAATATAAAAAAGGTATTCCATAAATTTACACCAACACCTAAATTCTCATGTTCGCATCAACGGCAAGCTAATCCTGCGAAATTCACGTCAAGCTCGAATCTCCAAGTCATTCCATTTTATTAGACAAGAATCCGACCTCTAACAATAGAATGTACGAAAGATTACATTATAAATATTTATACTATATTACCGAAAATAATAAACCTAACTAAACAGTGTAGTTTGTTTTGACATTTCAAAAATATATTTAATATTAAAACAATTATTATCTAAATTAAGAAGTATCTCAGTAATAATTAGTGTATTCATTTATAATCTATACTTAATAATATAAAGAGGTAAAGTTTGTTTGTGACGTTGTGGCGTTGTAGGGGGTAATCTCAGGAACTACTGGTCCGATTTGAGTAATTCTTTCATAGCTCATTCATCGAGAATGGTTATAGGCTCTATGTCATCACGCTAAGGCCAATAGGAGCGGAGCACAGATGAAAAATGTTTCAAAATCGAGATTTTTTTTTGTTTTTGAGAGCTTCTGCTGTGTGTCAGCGTTAGCCCAGAGTAGTAACTATTACTACGCGGACGAAGTCGCGGGCAGGGGCTAGTGTTATTATAAAGTACGATATCTAAATAAGCTTTAAATTACAGATAATAGATATGATCTAACTGCCAGAATTAAGTGTACAGCAGTGTACTATAAATAATAAAATATGTTGACTATTTTATTAAATAATAAAATGTGTTGATTCGATTCTAAAAGACTGCGCAGTTAGACTTCACTGTTGCTCAGTTTCGGCTCCAAACAGAATAAGTATATGGCACACTCGCACCACTTGAGACATTTTAGATTTTGGTATGCTTTTTCTAAATTACTCAAATATTTGATAAAGTTGACATTATACTTGACTTCTAATTATTTTATAGCTTTAAACTACATACTTGATTATGGTACGTGGTAATTTTGTCGAAAATAATAACATACTAATGCGCTTAGGAACAGATTTACAACTTAGCATAAATGCTAATCGCAGGAACACTAAAAACGTCCAAGCATCTAGGAGTTATAAATTAAGAGTAAAGAAAATATATATTAGGTCTTTACCTATGAAATTGCCGTTTTGTATGAAAAAATTTAAACGATTTTTTTTTCATGTATTTTTTATTTGTATAGTAATCACCCATGCAATCAATGCATCTTTGCCAACACAGTGGCACTTTATTGATGTCCTTCTTAAAGAAATCAGCTGGATGGGAGGCAACAAATTCTTCAAAGGCATTTTGTACTGCCTCTCGGGTATTGAATTTTTTTCCCGCCAAGGAGTTATCTAAATTCTGGAAAAAGTAGTAGTCTGTAGGCGCAAGGTCTGGTGAGTAGGGCGGATAACGGAGAACTTCCAACCCCAGTTCTTGCAACTTGGAGACCGTCTGCTGTGCAGTATGAGGTCGCGCGTTGTCGTGCAGGAGTAGCGGAGACGAGCGATTGACCAATGCTGGTTGGAGATGTGCCAGCTTCTCCATCATTGTGTTCAGTTCTTCATAGTACACATCTGCAGTAATGCTCACCCCGTTTGGTAAGAAGCTGTGATGAATCACACCGGCGCTAGATCACCAAACAGTGACCATTACTTTTCTAGGGGTAAGTTTTCGTTTAGGACATTGTTTAGGTGCTGAACCAGGTTCCAACCAACTTGCTAAGCGCTTGCGGTTATCAAACAGAATCCATTTTTCATCGCAGGTAACAATGCGGTTCAAAATTCTTTCATTTGTGTGTCTGTTGAGCAATGCACGGCACGTCTCGACGCGTACTTCGCGCTGGCGATCATTGAGTTCGTGGGGCACCCATTTGTCAACCTTTTTTACCTTGCCAATTTGACGCAAATGGACCAATACTGTTTTGACGCTAACGTTGAAAGCTGCTGCTAATTCAGCCGTAGATTGTGTACCATCAGCTTCCAATAATCGCCTTTAATTCGTCATTGTCGACCAAAGTCTTCGGACGACCGCGAGGTTCTTTTTTCAAGTCGAAATTCCCAAAACGGAAGCGAGCAAACCAATAACAGGTGGTGCGTTGGTTTGTAGTGTTAGCTCCGTAAACGTCGTTGACGTTGCGTGCCGCTTGTGCCGCGTTGCTGCCACGACGGTACTCATATTCCATAATTACTCGAATTTTTAACGTATCCATGATGACAAAAAAGATTGAAATGCGATGAAAATGTAACACTAATCAATAAACAAATGACTACTTTTGGAAAAAGAATTCCATATTTTTAAAATAAAATTAATTAGAAATTAGAATTCTTAGCCAAACAAAAATTATTTTGATTTGAAATGGCCAGTACTGTAGAACGGCAATTTCATAGGTAAAGACCTATTATTAATTTTTTTATGTCATAGCAGACAAACGAACAGGTGGGTCACCTGATGTGAAGTGATCACCACCATCCATAGACACTGACAACACCAGGGGAGTCAAAATTACGTTGCTAGCCTGTGTTTGGGGGAAAGGGAGGGATGGGGAGAGGAGAGGGGAGGAAACGTGGGCTTCCGGCGCTGTCGGTCGGTTTTCTGTGAGAGGGTGGTACTGCCCTGGACGAGCCGACCCATTCATGCTGAAACCAATAATAGCTTCAGCGTGACTCTACCACACACTAAATTGCTTATATTATTATTTAATACTTGCTGGTGTTTATGGACTTATTCGAATGAATATAATTACTACATATTAATAATATTATAACTAAATATCATTGCTACATATTATAATACAAAGTCCTCTGCAACGTCTGTATGTGTGTTCGCGATAAACTCAAAAACTACTGAACGGATTTTCATTGTCACCATTATATAAAGTGATTCCTAAAGAAGGTTTAGGTATATAATTTGTCAAGGTTTTTTTTTATTATCAGGGCAGGACACCGTCCGCCGGGCCTGCTAGTGTTACAATAAAGCTGTGTCCTAGCTAGAGTTAAATCGTTCTCTTTGTTATATTTTTTAATTAAAATTTTATCATTACTGCTTACATGCCGTTGAAAAGCGAAATGATACTGAGATAAAATAAGATAGAAAAAGTTTTTTAACATCCAATGTCTCTCAAAATTGATACAACCGTTTTAAAGATTAGCACGGCCAATTAAAAAATAAAATATTGCGTGCTTATGCTTTTAGCAAAACGCAAATTACTACGCGAACATAAAAAAAATAGTTCGAAATTACACATCAGACGCATATCCATTTCAAAAGTTCTGAGTTCCTTAATTTTGTTTGTGTGCCCTCTCGCTTTAGGCATATTTAAACTTGAATACACACTGAAACTTTGTTTTAATGATTTGTTTATATGAACAAGACTAAAGCAGAATCAACTCAGTATAAACATACGGTCGGCCAGAATGACATGTACAATGTATTTAAAACGTAACTATATAACTTTAGGACAAACACATAAAATATGTAAATTATACACATTGCAATGTGAATTTAGAACTGAAGCAAGTATGCAATGCTAGTTTTTGCTCGCACTTCACTCGTTTTAATGAAGATTTGACCTATCACTTGGAGATAATACTTTTTTTTTAATAAAATGAAATCTATGTCATTTTGTTGTATCCCTGACAACGTCTATACAAAATTTCATTAGATCGGTTGAGTAGGTACGGCATGAAAGCGAGACAAACACAAAACAAGCATTTGTAATATCATTCAAGATGTTTCCAGATGATTAAAGATGACGATGAAGAACGGATAAATCAGCACTTTTGGCACTATATTTTTATAAATAGTAACTGATCGCAATTTCGAGTACATAATTTTAACGAGATTATTAAATTATTTCTATTACATCGAAAATATAAGCCATTCAACACACCTGTGGAAATGCTCTTATAGACTCTTATAAAACTGATGTTTAAAGTTATATTTCTTTTGGCGCGTTTGGGAAATAAGATGAGAGTAAATTTCGTTTTACAATGCGCGCGCATACCGTCACGAAAAACCAACACCTTGAAGTTATTACGATGCGCTCGCACACTGTCAAGAAAAACCGACACCCTGAAGTTAGCTGTAGTCAACTCTTTCTATTGTTAGTGTAGTTTTTTCTACAAGCGTAGTATAAGGCGAAAGATAAAATTTTTGAAAAGATTTTTATCTTGTTACGCCAAAGAAGTATAACTTCTAACGCCTGTACATGAGTACACACACACTTTTTTTTTAATGAATCTGTGAGTTCTAATAGTTTCCACGAGATTAGAAAAAGTCGTCATACGCATTCTTATAACAATTTATAAGTATTAGAATTTATTTTTTAATGTTTTTCTATAAGGAATCGCAAGTATACTTCTATAAGAAAAGATAAGATTCTTTATACATACAAAAGGGTAATAGACTAATGAACCACTGATAATATCTGCAGAAAAGTTGGTCTAAGATAATTTTTCCACGAAACACATATCTATTTTATGTGATAACTGTCCATAATTCAATTTTTTTATTATTTAGAGTTAGATTTTCAAACAAATAAAGCATCGGCTTCGGTCATTCTAATTCGATATCTCTGCATTAATTTAAGATAATGTTTTACCGTTCAGAAAATTGTCAATACTGAATTTAAGGTAACTTTCCTCTTCGAACTACGCTATTGGCCTGACGAGCCCTTACAGCTCCACGTTTAAGATAACTGACATATTGATCTAAAAACGTTCGCAGTGGCGCAGCGGTAAGCACTATGCGGCGGAGGAGCGAAAAGCGTACTGATATTTTTTTTTTTATTAATTTATTTTTGGCAATTATTCTTCTAGTAGATTATTAATGCCATTGTCGAGTAGGTAATGATATTAAAAGTTTCTTGCGATCATTTCAAGGAACTAATAAGATGGTGGCCGTCTTGTTAGAACTTTCCAGGGAGTTTTTGTCGTAAGTCAGAATCCATGCTCCGTGGTATTATTTCCGATCCATTTCACTTATACACAATAACCAAACCAAACACCACCAATACTACATAATATAGAGCCAAATAACACAAGAATATGAATAAAATATAAAGTCTACTATATGACATTCCAAGATCCCACCGAAAACTCCTTGCATTGATGTTGCCATTGTGTTTTTTCAACGACGAAGCACATCTTCATCTGTCGGGATGCATCAATAAACAAAACATGCGATATTGGAGTAGAGAGGCCCTCGAGAAATTCATGAGCAACCCCTACATGCAGAACGTGTGACTGTTTGGAGCGCGTTATCCAGAATCGGCATTATTGAACCATGGTTTTTTGAAGAAAGCACTAAGGCGGTTACAGTCACTGCTGAGTGCTATCTCGAGGTAGTGAAAGAATTTTTCCTTCGGGAACTTGAAAAAAATGCTATTGAAGATGTGTGGCGGCATAATATGGCGCCATGGCTCACACGGCATAAATTTCCATCACTCTCTTGCGTGAACACTTCCCCGAACCTCTTATCTCTTCAAGGAGGGACTTAGAAGTGGCCACCACGTTCGCCATATTTAGCACTCTGTGATTTTTTAATGGGAATATATTTTTAACCCTGAGTGTATACTAATCGTCCGAATACCGTCGATTAGCCGAAGAATAATATTCGTGATGCTGCTTCCAAGATCGACCTAGAAATGCTGGACTAAGATAACCAGAACTTCAGATTTCGACTCTCCCAATGTACTTCAAGATATCATTTTCAAAAAGCTTTTTTTTATGATGTAAACGAACTGGTGGCTCACCTGATATTTAGCGATCACTACCGTCCATAGACACTTGCAACACCAGGGGAGTAGCAAGTGCGCTGCCATCCTGTGTTTGGGGGGAGAAGGATGGGTAGATGAGGTAGTCCTCCGGCGCTCTCACTGACCGAACGAAACGCAACAATGCAAGCACTGTTACTTCACGTCGGTTTTCTGTGAGAAGGTGGTACTACCCCGGGCGAGCCGACCCATTCCACCACCTTAAAAAAAATATTTCTTATTTTATCACTGTTTTAAATAAGAAAGTTGCCGCGCCGCACCTTCTATAATAAATGGGAGATAATACAAAATAATTCATTCATCAACTACAAAGGAAACTGTGAACATAATTAAACGTTTGTAAAATACTTTATCCGAATAAGTCGGTGCATAATTCTCTATTAGATTCGTAATAAATTAGCAGTAATATATCGGTTAATATTATAAATGGCAGGCCGTAGGGCAATACTCGCTCAGGATTGTAGGTGTAGCTAGATTACGCGATGTGAATGTAATCAACGGGGTTATAATCTTAATGCGATTTCAAAACCATATAATATAATAAATCACTACATATTATAAAACAACAATATCAATTTTGATGCAACTCAAATGTTAATTACAACAAATAGCAAACGCGTCCATGCAGACATCTAATACTAATATAAACCCATACCTTTACTTCGAAATTCCATATTAATTATTGTAAGATAATATTTTGAAAAATTAAATTTATTCAAACTCATCACAATTACTATATTTTCTAAGACATTTTGTAGCATATCGTTGCTGATCTGCAAATACCACGATATAATTCACTAGCTACTAACGGCTAACAAAATGAATTAATGTAACAAGTATATAAATATATAAAATAAATAATAAATATATAAAATAAAAATATGATAGTAACAATTTTATAAACTCAACAAAGACCGAACCCCTAATACGTTCCTTGAATCTTATCACTAACAAGCTCTTGATAGATTAAGATAGGTTGGATATTTTTATTAAGAAAACACGAAACTATTACTTTGTTAGTCTAAAGGACTGTAATTATTTCATCTCTTTGTATAACGAATGTCTTATATAAAACTACATATATTTTTCAAAACTTATCTTCTGTAAAATACATTAAGAATTTAAGACTTTACACAAATATAATTGTACTAAAACCCTGAAGACTTCCTATTAACGGGTTGTAATATTTAAATAATTATTAAACCGATATAATAAACAAAATACGTACAAAGACAACCGACTTTCAAGAACTGTTATTTATCAGCTTTAACCAAAACGTATAGAGACACTACGGAAGAAAGCCGATTAGATAAAGAAGCAGACGATAGACTCGATGATATATTTTATAACCCATAATAAAAGATAAAAGTAGGCAGTCTCCCAAACGTCCATCGGAACTTGATCGTGGCAAATTGCATTGCGACGCGCGACCGTCCAACATGGCGGCATAATCTCCGGTCAGTCATTACGCGGTTTATTATACCTATTCGTTATCTGCCCACATAATGCACTGTTATTATACTATTGCCTATTACTGGTAAATGCGATTATGAAAGCATTTACCAGTTACGATATTTTATGTAACTGTGGTGTTCTATGTTAAGTGCCGTGTTGGAAGGAATTTAGATTGGTTTATAGTTTATATGTGCAGCCTGATTCAGTTTAAAAAAATACATGTGGTGATACAGCAAAACGGTTTTATTTATAGACCAGCTTGTGCTCGCGACTTTGCTCACATCAATGTATTTTTTTTTAAATAAAATACTATAATAACCCGTGACTATTTAATATAAAATAGTATTTCATAAATAATTGACTGGCATTGGCAAATGCTTCTGCGTTGTCAAAATAATAATAAAAAACGTGTGCGGTCAGGGGAACACTGTGCGGTATGATGTTCCTTAACATAAAGTAAGAAATAAAATTAAAAGGTTTCATCTAATATTCTAAACAGAATACTGATTTATTAGATAATTGTAAATTATATTAAAAGATGCGAAATAAAAATAAGCTTTGTCGAAATTTCCACGCGTACAGTATTGAGGATATACAACCGGTAACGCACGAAGCTCGTCTGTTAAAATTTTAATGCTTACACGCTCACACACTCGTATACAATAGAAAGGGACATCGAGAAAGTCGCATGGAGGAGGCATAATGCATTTTCCTTGCGTGACAATTTCTAACAATCAACTTCTACCGCGACAGGGATTAAGGAATTCGCTCCAAAAGTTATATAAATCTCTATCTTCTATATATATATTAAGAATGTAAATCGAACGTGTCTGTACTTTTAGATTTTTGTAAAAAAAAATGTTTCCGGTGTCTTGGAATAAGTAATGAAATACACTTCAATCGTTTTTAGAAATGCCTGTCTGTCTATCTGTTTGTCTGTTTATTTGGCCACGCATCATTGCTAAAAACATATCTTTAAGTAGCATTTAGTCTTTGTTTCATTAAAATCGGTTCGGCCTATCAGGAGTTATTGTAATTTTAATGACGACGCGACCTAAGTACGAGAGAAAAGTAGATAAGTTAATGGACTTATTACATTGAGATGATTTTATTAGTCACTGTATCTTTACATAAGGGTTCACGCGGATGAAGTCGCGGGCACAGCTAGTTTGTAATATAAATAATGTCAAGCCATAATTTCCAGTTAACATTACCGAACATTCCAGAGAAAGGATTGTAACGGTAGCAATCGTCGGCCTCATAAAGAGCAACGAAGCGGTCCTCGTGGCGGAATTAACTCCTCATTATGAGGACGTCTTCGGTGATTGACTGACAATATAATGCCTCCATTTGCGAAGTACGAGGCCAATTTATTAGGAATCTTAACTAGTAAAACGTAGAAATACACTTTTAATAAAAGTTTTTCTATAACTCACTGGCATTTTAAAATAAATGACCAAGAATAAGGTTCATTCACTTTTAAGTAGAAACCGGATAATAACGTTAATAGAAAAACTTGACATATGCACGAAATATACTAAAATATTATAACACTTGCTGTTATCCGTGACGTTGTCCTATACATGCGCACCATACCGCTTGCCCCATTTGACTACGGCAAGAGACTATACATCGCTGAACGCGTAGTGCTTACAAAATAATAGTATCTCAAAATATATATAACTATATATTAAATGAAGTTATTATGATACTTCTTGGGTTAGATAAGAACCAAGTGTCTAAGAGATAAATCTAATATATTTTTTTGCATGAAGCACGCACGACTGCATATCTATATCATATTATTTATATACAAGTGGTCTCGGCCGACGTTGTCCCGCTCTGATAATAAAAAAAACCTTGACTTATATGCTAAAACCTCGTGAATCACTTTATCTACTGGTGAAAACCGTATGAAAATCCGTTCAGTTGTTTTTGAGTTTAACGCGAACAGACGGACAGACGTGGCAGAGGACTTTATTTTATAATATGTAGTAATAACATAAAATAGTTCATGTTTAGTTTAGTTTTATTTTAAAATCAACATAGAATTCGATAATTAATAGAATAAAATGACTTATCCCCATTTGAATTTCGATCCTATTTAGCACTTCGTAAAAGTTTTTTTTTTTCCAAAAAAGTTACAGCTTTCGCCCTCGAATTGTGGTCCTGGGCGGGGGACTTCACAAAAATAAAGTTAAAGGACATAAACTACACTCAAACATAGAACAATCACTTGTGGATCATGCATATAACTGTCGTGTGTGGGATTCGATCCCACTACACTCAGCGCTGTATTCTAGATATTAGTTGTACTAGAATATTCTATCACTTTTGGGGGCATTCTCACAAAAGGTAATTTAATTCCAAACTAATCATCATTACATATTATAAAACAAAGTCTTCTGCCACGTCTGTACGAATATCTGTCTGTCTGTTCGGGATAAATTCAAAAACTACTGAACGGATTTTCATGCGGTTTTCACCAATAGATAAAGTGACTCGTGAGGAAGGTTAGGATATATAATTCGTCAAGGTTTTTTTTTATTATCAGGGTGAAATAACGTCCGCCGGGCCCGCTAGTGTATGATTATTACATATCTGACAAATACTAAAGTATCAATTGTTATCATACAAAAGTTTATCCTGTGCGGAAATCATCAAGACCCACATCTTTCCCTTCTATAAACAATGCACCACTTGAGCTAATTTCGTATCAAAGCACCAAAAGATATTTTGCCGTACACCTCTATAGGAAGTTTCAAAAATGTCTTCCAAGTTCCACTCAACTATGACAACAGGAGAAACTTACTGCATTATGCATTATAGAAAACTAATACTTAATTTCTGTTGGTATTACTAAGTGGTGACGTAATAGCCGTAGGTACCTGTACCTCGCAATTTACGACGTTCAGATAAACACAGCTGTTACAAAATCTAAATGACATCGCGACCCGCCACTCCTCAGTTTGGTCTGGTCTGCAATGATATATCGCTTGTTGATATTTGCAAATATGACCAGTTCTGAGGAATTCTAAGTAGAAAATTTGCAATAACTTTGAGAGTATTATTGCATTAAATCAAGTGAAATAAAGTTTTGAATCTCGTTCAATGTTTAGAAGCATCATCGTCAAATATTCTCTACTCTACAGCACTGTTCTGTGTCTTTAGTAGTAGACAATCTTGTGACTTTCAGTTACAGCTTGATACTTTGAAAAACCACTGACCAGAATTTGGGGTTCAGGTGATAGAAAACTACATACTAAAATCGCTGTATATAAAACAATTGACCTTCCAGTATTGCTTTATGCCGCTGAGATATGGTGTCTTTATAAGTGCTACAGTAGGTAACTCGATGTCTTTCTTATATAATGTTTACGATCAATTCTTTGTGTAAAATGGCAGGACCATATCTCTAATTCAAAAATTGTAACGCACACCATGCTCCACTGTACCACCCCAGTTGACGGGCAATATATCGATGCTATAGCCTCTATAGCATCGATATATTGCCCGTCAACTGGGGTGGTACAGTCACATATGACGCTTGAGTGACTCCAGTTAATACCTGAGTATATAAAAGTGATAGTTTATGTATCCTAGGAATAGAAATCCACTGCAATCTTAATCTACGGGACCACATCAGAAGCATTAACTCTGCAACATCTAGAAAACTGACATATTATATATATAGCACTGAGTTATATAATAGTCTTCGTAAGTTCTAAAGCTGTAACTTCTTATTTTATTCTTCTGAAAATTTGGCTTACTGGTAGAAAATAACCATCAAATACAGAGCTCTTCCATGACTGTTTTAGTAGGTACTATAATTCGTATATTCGAACTAGCCAAGTCAGACCTTGGGCTTCAATATTATCCCAAGTTATAAGCAAAAATGATATTTTAAATTGTTATAACATATTTTATGTTATAAATAAATTTAAGGACTGACCATTGAACTTTTCACCCATTTAGATCTCACTTCGTTTGTCGTTAAAGTTAACAACCAAGGCATATATCATTATATTGAACTTGGCTCTCATTACATATTTATGTTTTTGATAGGATATATTATATCGAAATAATCCATATTTAGACTAAAAGAATGATAGTTTATTGTATATAGCCATGATAACTAAGTATCAATAGCTATCGATGTAGGTTCGACTCCTGCAATGAATCGGAGCTTTTAATGAAAGAAAATACTGTTAGTAAACTGTAGCATGATGATAGGGTTTTTTGTATTAAAAATCTACAACCGATCAGATATCATTTAATATCGGGTGAGATTGGAGTCAGACACTAAAACTTATATTGTATAAAAAATTGTTTAATAAATAAATAAAACGAGTTACAATTTAGTTACAATATATTTCAAAAGGTGTCATTTATAGATTTACGTCAGTTTTACAGGTAAATATTTAATATGTCAATGTCACACACACATTATACGTTGTATCCGTGTACCCACGAGCTGTTTGTAAATTACATAAATCATGCAAGTAATCTTTTGCGACGTTAATCCAGCTGTTGGTCTCCTATTACTGATATTTCGACTTATACTCACAAAGCAAATTTCGAACGTGTGACATAATTAGAGTTGCCAACAATATTATAATATGGAGTTTTTGGCGGGATCTTGGAATGTCAGGTAGTGGACTTTATATTTTATTCATAATCTTGTATTATTTAGTATATAATATTGGTGGTATTTTACATAATATAGTTTGGTTATTGTGCACAAAGGGATCGGAAATAATACCACGGAGCATGGACTCTGACTTGCCACAAAAACTCCCTAGAAAGTTCTGACAAGACGGCCACCGTCTTGTTAGCTCATTGAAATGATCGCAAGAAACTTGTAGTATCATTCATTACCTATTCGACAATGGCAGTAATAATATACTATAAGATTGGTTACCAAAAACAATCATTATATTGTAATATATAGCTAGACGTACTTTGCTATATTACTAGAAGTGTAGTTACTATATTACTGTAATTCACTTGGATAAGTACATAGATCCTATGATATTAGATAAACAATTATTAAAACACGCAAGACGCTTTTTTGCATGAAATACCAAGTCTTATTATGGAAATGAACAATAATTTTTGTAGGTGGTAGAGCTACGCTGAAGCTATTAATGGTTTCAGCATGAATGGGTCGGCTCGACCGGGGTACTACCACCCGACCCACAGAACACCGACGTGAAGTAACAGTGCTTGCATTGTTGCGTTTCGTTCTGTCAGTAAGAGCACCGGAGGCCCAACTCCCCTCCCCTTCCCCTTCCCCCTCCCATTCTCCTTCCCCCCTCCCCCTTCCCTTACTCCTCCTGCCCCCCAAGACAGGTTGGTAACGCACTTGCGACTCCTCTGGTGTTGCAAGTGTCTATGGACGGTGGTGATCTCTTAGCATCAGGTGACCCACATGTCCGTTTGCCCCCTATGATATATAAAAAAAAGAACTTTGACAACCCGAGATATATATAATATTAAGCCTCCAACAAAAGAATTACCATCACAATCCCTGTAATAAAGAACATTGCATATTACTTATATTTTATATATCGTACGTGTTGAATATAACAAACATTTATTAGATATCTAAACATTTACAGCACATAAATTTATGTTTAGACGGTGTTATTTCTATATAGATGATTTATAATAATACCCTACACAGAGAGCTGTACGCGTGCCATTTCGTATTCAAAACTTGATTCCTAAAATTTAGTCCTAAATTGTGTGAGAATTATATAAAACCATTTCGGTGTCGGTTCGGTTTAATAAAATTTAGTGAATCTCTTATTTAATCATATTATTATACTTGGAATTAGGTTGTTAATATACGTAAAAAATTACATGTTCTTATGACCACAGTTTATAAGTGAGAACTTATAAAAAATTCACAACTTGAAGTTCATACAGTTTTATCCATTTTGATATAAAAATAAACAATAGTGATATTTAAATACGCACAATATATATATACTTAAATTAATACACTGATTATAGGTATATGAAGCATAGATATTACTATAATATTATTTTAATGGCGATGTAATTATTGGAAAAATGCACTCCTTGTTGATAGTAAACGCGGCCGATGACGGCTGGAACCGAGTAGCCCGATTCAACTTCACTGACCACAACGTGACGGTTTACTTTCAGTCACTGTTTAATTCGCCTAATAAGTTTTCACTTAATTAACAATATAAATAATGAAACTATACCGACGCTATACATTTAAAAGGCGTTTAAGAAAGGGCTTTAATATCAATAGTTAATCATGTTTTCTGATTCAATAATTGTCGTCGTAAACCGTTCTCAGTTATTCTGCTGTTTTTATAATATCGCAATTTGTAACAATGACACGATTGTGAAATAAATACGGTAGTCCGGTGAAGCTGTTAAGACCTTGCTAGACCAATAGCGTAGTCAGTTCGAAAAATTGTTTTTTATAGATTGGAATAATAACTATTAGCATTGTCGATAACAATAACGTATAACAAATAATAAACCACAAAATAATTATATTTTTAAATAACGTGTTATCAATTTCGTAAAAATAATCACCTGTTAGAATAATTTGTAAAATACATTTTTTCTCTTCAGATGAATTATGTTAACAGCTGCAAGTCAGATTAACAGATACATCGACATGTAACGAATAGTTATATCGAATGCTTGATAATATCGTTAAGTGATAAATCAATAGTTTTATCTAGATTATCTATAGTCTTAATATCAAAATATGGGTGCATAACATATTTAGACTTATTTTAAAAACATCACACACATATTGTTTGCAAAACCTAAAAGCAATAATTAGAATAATCTTCAATTTTTCTCATACTGATGCTGGGAACGTATAAATAGTTATCATCGGAAGGGCGAAACAAATTATAATAAGGAAATAGTTTTTTATTTGAACTAACTAACGGGCCTTTACAGCTTTACTGGACTTATTGGTGGAGCCTTTCAGGCAGTCAGTCAGCTGTATGGCAACAAGCTCTAGAGCGTCTAAGTAGCCGAATTTTTGGACTGTTGCCTTGATTGCAACATAGCAACCGTTGCATAAGAGGGTAAGTGGGTAATAGAAAAGAAAAGTGGCGGGTTATATTTTTATTTATTTATTTATTTATAAGACACACATTACAGATAATAAGTAACTATGTTTACAATTACAATGTATAGTTTATTTTTTTGTCTGCTATATTATCCAAAATATATGCATGCACATCTATGCTTAATAAATACAATCATGAAATCCCGTACGAGTATGCTAACTTAATTATATTTTATTAATGAGAGAATCTGTGTTTATATACCAAATTACGAAATTTCCTCAGACTAAGATGAAATATGTCTATGTTGATATCGGTACAGCAGGAGACACAGCCAGTAATAGTATTGTATGAGCGACACATGTTAGCAATCGGATTATTAAAAGAAACATTATTTATATAAAAAGGAATATGAAATAGTCTATTGCAACGACCCCTAAAATGTTAAAATTAAGCAAATATAGTAATTGTGGACAGTCTATAATATAATTCACTATTTTATATAGGTATGTTAATTCACTTGCTTGTCTTCTGCTGGACAACGATGATATTTTAAAATATTGAACACGATCAAGAAGACTAGGGAGTTATATGCCAGCTTAACCTTGTAAATAAACAGAATAAAGAAGATCCCAAATAATAAAAGCGTTATCGACCTGCAACCCAACAGCCGAAGCCGTAACTTGCAGTGGCAACAGCTCAGAAAAAAAAGACGTCGTACTGTGGCATTATGTAACCACTTTAAATTCAAATAAATATTTTTAATAGCATACTTATTATACAAAGAACAATTATATATTTTATCTATCAAACATTTTATCGTGCGTAACGCTAATAGAGTTATTTATTTTGTTACCCACAAAACCATCTATCAGAGAGGATTTCATGGCAAAAAGCTGAGTATTGTTTCACGCTAAAACGCTTCAATATTTTACTCTTCATGGTTTTATTTTGATAAAATTTACAACAGATTTATAATCCGACATTGAAGTATTGAATTGAACATTTCTGTGTACGTCCAATGGTCTAAATTCGACCATAATAACCTTTACAAACGTTTGCTTAACGTATATTTCTATATAAAAAAGTGGTCGTGCAGTGGTTCAAATTGGACCACAATTAATTTTAAAAAATCAGTATTATTGACGTTTTTTTGACAAGGAGTGTAATACAGTATGTCCGCGTCAAACTTTTTAACCGCTCTGAAATATATGCGCAGAACACAAATTTATGACATGGAGTGTATTATTGTAAAAATCCGCGTCAAACTTTTTAACCGCTTTGAAATATATGCGCAGAACACAAATTTACGTATCAGAGGGACGCAAAAGTCGCAGAAAGGGGAGCAGTATCACCCGCGCACGTACCTCGCCCCTATTGCAACCCACGTTGACACACGTCTCCTGTCATTACTAGTTGCAGTACAGTCGCAATCAGAATAGTTTTGTTGTTGTTAATTACGTGTTATTGCTATTTCCGTTCTTTACTTTTTAGCCGACTTCGAAAAAGGAGGAGGTTACTATGTCCAGTTGTATGTATTTTTTTAAAATGTTTGTTAATCGATATATTCGTCAATTGTTAACCTATTTTAATGAATCTTTTTTTATTTGAATGGGTTATACTCATTTTATTTTATATTTGTTATTATTGGAAGACCCATCCACTTCAAAAAAATGATGTTTCTATGAAGGGCGTTGTTTATTACAAAGTATTTATTTATTATGATTGTATTTTATTTACAATAACACATGTATACATATATGCTACAAGATATATGCCACAGATAGTAACAAATACTGCATATCATTGGGGATCATTCAATTAAAATACGCGATCACCCAAAACTCACCAATATATGTTATTTGGATTTAATTATAACTGACAAACACACGACGTAGCGAACTGTTAATATTCTAGTTTTGTCTATTATTCTATTGTTCAGCTACCATTGTCCATTTCTAGTTTTTACTGTTGTTTTATTACCTCAGTAATGATTTATTTTTTATTATCTGTTCATTTTTATCTCTTATCTTTTGCAAATACAGTCAAAATCTGTTATAACGACATCGAAGGGACTGCTCATATTCAGTCGTAAAAACCGATAGTCGTAACAACCGGTGATGTTTAATGTGTATCGTGCAAGTACAAACAAATCGATAGGGAATTATTGGAAAAATATATTTATTCAACTATGTACATTTTGTTTATTACACATAAGTACAATGCATATTATTTTTCTGTGAGCATAAAATCTGTAATTTTGGTCTGTTTGGAACACTTCTGTCGTGCATAGATATTTTGTAATTCACGTTGGATTTTAATTAACGTATCGTCATAATTTTCATTTATTATTAATTATAATTCATAATTTGTTTTTCATAATGTGTTTTGTTAATTCATAATTATTAATTCATAATTTTTTTTCTCTTTGCGACATTTTGAAAGTTTCACGAATAACTCCACAAAGTTTTGGTGCGTCTTGTGTATAGATAAGTAACAAACTAACTGAAGAGATATGAAGAAGCGGGCTTTGACTCTACTGCATGCACGTGTTTTGTTTCTAAGAATTAGAAAAGACCCTACACTAAACTAAATCCTATTGTTTTCTTTCCTGATTTTAATAGCCATTGAAGACAAATGTGGATACCTATTCAAATTGTTTACAATACAGCTTAGCCGGTCCTTCTAACAGATCTAATTCTCCGAAATATTAGTTAAATGTGGTCGTTTTATGAGGTATGTCGTTATTAGCAATGTCGTATAAAGCAATGTTTTTAATAAGGCGGTCATATAGCATTCAGCCGGGACCTTTGTTCTAGGATATTATAACCGGCATGTTATTCTAAACGATGTCGCAGTAAACGGTTTTGACTGTATTCTAAATTTATAATATTGAAAGAAAGATTTTTTAATGTCAATGTTAAATTCCTATATTAATATCTTCAATTTGTTTTGTATTCAGTTCTTGACTGTACTATGCGCAAAGAAGAATTCAAAGCTATTATATTCAGAGTGGCCAAAACATTTGTCTCGGACTGGATTAGTAGACCTAAGGACCGTGAAGGTTTCGACTTATCAATCACAAAGAAATAAAAAGTATTCCTAAATTTGACTGACAATATACTACGATAGAAACCATAGCTACTAAACAAAACAAATAAGGTTAGAAAATTCATATACAGATAATATTATTCTATAGAATTCGAATATATTAAAATAACCAATACAAAACACTACAATTTAGTGTGACTGGGTTACGACAACGTTGCATCAAGTGTAGTAAAACCAGCCAACACAGCATGCTTTATCATATCACATTTAATAAACTAGCTATATTTATACTCAAGTCTAGTGGTAGGATACCTGTACTCGGCTAAATCGCTACCACTACAAAAGTATATCGTGATACAGTCACAATGTCTCTTTCAATTTGTCACATTTCAAGGTCATTCAATGTCTATCCCGCTTCGAAAGGCTTACTAGCGGAAACGACAACAACAACTGGCGATGGATTACCAATCTATCCGTGGTTGCCCCCGCTCTTGGATTATACTGTGCCTACCAATAGGTACAGTGCCTTGCTATGCTGTTATTAAGAACAAGACACTATTTCATCAATTGACAGTTAACATTTTTTTCTACGATGAAAGTCATGTATTTAAACGTTATAAGAAAAATTCGTCGAGTTGTTATATACCATTATAAAATTATGAAATAAATAGAGAAACTCATACTTTCAAATATAAAATGACCTATATAAAAGAGACAGGGTATTTTATTAGATTCCCTCAATTTTTAAGCAATACGATGCTCAGCGCTTTCGAACACCGTACCGATATACGTAAATTCGAATACTTACGAATACGCAGGAGCTACTTTATTACTACTACAGAGCGCTACAGAGAGCTTTTAGTGAAGGAAACATCCTAATTAAGCCATAGCATAGTGGCAATGCTTTTTCTAAATCCGCCTGGCTAGCTACCGCCCCCCAGTTGAAAATCCATCGCCAAACACTTGTTAGTAATCCAGTAATCCAGTAGCTATATTTAAGAGTCAGCCCCCATTTAGGTTTAGCGTGTCAAACGTTAAAATTGATTGAGTATAAAAAAAATGCTAGGCATATTTTCAAACCAAACATATGCCGCTAACTGGTTAAAGTAATTCTAATTCTATTATTAAATTCATCTATCACCAAGCAAGGTTGCTATGAACAGTTGTATAAACTAAAATGTATAAAGAAAAGAAATCCGTATACGCTACTCTATCCTATACATAAAATTACGTAAAGCCCGACTATATCCAGTCATTTCCAGCGCACCGTACCATCACACGAGGTTGTCGAAGTTTACTTGGAATGGCCGATTTGAACCCGGCAGCTCTTATTTAGCGCGCCTTTCCCGCCTGCACCTATATTACTTTATGTTTCGTTTCTTTTACCAGAGCTGTATTTAGAATAAATTGAAATAAAGCTAAATGTAATAAAAGTGTGGACGCATGTGAAAAATTATACTTCTTTGCTGTGAATATAATCTTTATACATATTTTATTGGTTTCCAAGAAAACAATATATAGTTTCAGTAAATAATATAAATAATATAAAATAATATTTATATTGAAAACTAATTATTATATTCCAATAAAATATGTTTATCAACTAACTTCATGGTGTGTTATACCAACGATTTAATAAAAAATAAGTATAAAATTAAAAAGTAAGCACAAAATATATTCCCATATGAACATTTATATTTATTATAATGTATAAATTATCTATACATAGTATAAAACAAAGTCCCCTACCGCGTCTGTCTGTCTGTCTATTCGCGATAAACTCAAAAAGTACTGAGCGGATTTTTATGCGGTTTTCACCAGTGGATAAAGTGATTCATGAGGAAGGTTTTGGTATATAATTTTTCAAGGATTTTTTTTATATTCAGGGCGGGACAGCGTCTGCCGGGCCCGCTAGTTATGTATAAATCTATTTAACACAATGTCAGATACATTTTTAATTTTAGGTATTTTTAATGTACACAATAACAATATTCAAATGTATAATAAATAAAAAATATAAGCGATCATTGGCTTCTATTTATATACTTGTAGTTAGAAAACATCGTTAATTACAAGATTTATAAGTAAGAAGACATAAGTCGTGGAAGTCGAGTGGGTTGACCGATGGAATATCTATTCGAAGTCCGCAGATTCTAGCCTCTGTCTATACCAACGAATTTTTAGAATTCGCGTACAATTACTATTTTTAATTGGTAACACTATAGGCTGATGATGAAAGAAAACATCGTGAGGAAATCTGAACCTGAGAAATGTTCTTGTAGTACTGCCATATGTGGAAAAATATAGAAGTAAGGAATTGTGGAAATTTAAAAACACTAATACATTGTGGGTTGATCTGATGATTATAGGAATTATATGGTATCATAAGGGTTATACTAATAATAATAAAGATCAAAATAAATTATTCAAGTCCGACTCTGTACGAGGTCGTACAGTACAGATTGTGTTTTTCAAAAGTTTTAAGCAGATTGCAGTTGCACCAACACGGCATCAAAAGTTACATTGTCGTTTACCATGTAAGAACATTCAGAAACATTTTATACAAAATGTACTGTCTATTAACCGAAAGTAGAGCGTATTCTGTATTTATGGTAAATTCAGATAGAATTGTTAAAAAATTGAGCTGTCACGGGACGCCTGGCAGATGTGAAACACATGTGTAACGTAGTAAATAACACTGTATACACTATAGGTATGCGAGCTCAGTGCGGCAAGAAAGATTGCGCGCAGTCGCGTACGCATGGCATCGCGTCGCCACGTCTCGCCACGCCAACAATCAGGTTTACCCTCGCCTATAGATGTTTCACATCAATAGATATATAAGTAAATATGGAGAATATTAATTATATTAAGGTGAAAAATTAACGAAAAAAATGGAAAATACAAATTAGTTCAGGCTAAAAACGTCGAAATGGAATTGAAAATAATATTAATACATGTCTTTATTGAAAGCTAGCTTTTTACTCGCGGCTTAGCTCGTTTTAATGTAAATCTGTCCTATACCTCGGGATAGTTTGTTTCTGGATGAAAGCTACTACTGCTCTATGATTTTTTCTGTATCCCTGAGCGTATATCTAAAATTTCATGAGAATAGGTCAAGTTGTGATGGTGGCCCGATTATTAAAACCTTCCAGGAAGTTTTTGTGACATATAGTATACATATACGAGTATATAGTATGACACACAGTTATACTCTGTTTATTTTTTTCACTTCTTTTATATATTACTAGCAATTAATTACCCGCGGTTTCGCGTCCACTTTCTATACAGCAATTATTTTCGATTCTATATATCATATTTAAACATATTAAAGAATAACATACAGTAGCAGACAGTCATGTTGGAAAAATTACGGGTTTTCATGTAAAATTTCATCATTTTTTTCTACATCTTAAGGGTTGAATATCCAACAATCCTAAGTGCTGGCCTACAGCGTAAAAGGAACTCTCATGCAAATTTTCACGGCCTAGTCGTTTCGGATATGCATTAATATGTCAGTCAGTTAATGTTGTATATTAGATAATCAGGCTATATTGCGTAAAGGGCCACCAAAATTACTCATTATAGGATGAAGTAACGCTAAATTATGAATTAGTCCACTACATAGCATTAAATTCTCGCCGAAAAATCAAGAATGACCCTTAATAATCATTTTTATTCCATAAATAAATGTTTTAATATTCGAAATAAAATGATTTTTCAAAATATAGAAAAGTCTCCGGTATAGATTATGTATGTAGTTTCACAGAAAATATTTTTTAGGCGATTTTAAATTAAAGCAGTCGTGCTAGGAAAATAAATGTAGAACAAAGGCAACAACGCTATACAGCCTAACAAAGTGGCCGCGATATTTCATAAAATATGACCGTAGAATACGTGGTCGTAGTTGTGGCTACGTGAAAATAATAAGTTACGGTATAACTGGCGCCCGCGCTCATTTCCGCTCACATTGTTGACCCACTTCCCTAACTTCCGTTAAATTGTTGCCACTCGATACACTTCTTTCTACTACTGAGATATACCTCACGGTACATTTTAAATTAAGATTATCGTCGGAATTTAAATGCATTAAGACTCTGAAGATATTGTATTGCGCCTTTGTTCGTAGTCACTTAGAATATGCTTCTCAAGTTTGGAACCCTAACTATAATATATACATCTCACGTATTGAACGGATTCAAAAACGCTTCCTACGATATTTGCAATTTAGAACTTCTTATTACTTTACTGATTATATAGAACGATGTAAACACTTCCATTTTTTGCCACTTTACGAGCGACGTAAAATAGCCGATTTAATTTATTTAAGTAATATAGCCAATGGAATTATAGACTGTCCAGAATTATTATCTAGAGTTCAGTTATGTGTCCCCACAAGTACATTAAGAAATCCGAAGCTATTACATGTGCCACTTGTCAGGACGACATATCGCCGAAATGCCTTTCTGATCCGAGCATGTAAATATTTTAATTCTTTAGACAATAACCTAGATTTATTCACAGATAGTATATCATGCCTTAGACAATGTTTATCTAGAGCTTTTTTCCATAATATTAACTTTGTGTATGTAATCATGTATTTATTTGTTCATCTATATTCATAGCTGTCTTTTCTTTGTATATTCATAGTTTTTATAAGTGAAAATTTGTAATTAGCCTTTGTACGTTATTTATTTGTTATTTCATTAGTATTAGCTGTAAGTTTTCCTAAATAAATAAAATAAAATAATAAAAAAAAAATCTCCAATTTTCTATGGTGTCAAGGCAGGTTCTATTCGGCCAAACTCACGGCCGGTTCGTTCAAAACCCTGGAATATGCTAGGGCAACAATATGAGCATAATGTCTGGTGATGATTGTTATTTAATATGAACTCGTGGTCCGGTAGCCTTAATCACAAAAATGTGTTGCGAAAACAACACATAACATTGTTAATTACGTCAGGGGTTACCAATTTTAAGTACTTTTTAAAGAGGACATATTATATGTCATTGTGATTCGAAAAAGGGTATGAAAGTAAAACCGTATACTTGCAAATCTATTATTTTATTTTACTATGTGTATATCTTCTAACCGGCTGACTAAAAACATGAACCTAAAATTACAATTACATTGGGTATGAAGTCAAAGTCTTTCACTAATATCGCTATTGCTAATTTTTATTTAATGCTTATATTTTTGTATATAATTATACTAGCTTCTGCTTGCGACTTCGCCCGCGTGGATTAGTTACTTTGGGCTAACGCTAACATGCATCGAAAGCTCTGAAAAGGGAAAAAAATCCCGATTTTGAAATATTCTTCATTGGCGCTCCGCTCCTATTGGTCTTAGTGTGATGATATATAGCATATAGCCTTCCTCGATAAATGATCTATCTAACACACAAAAAAAATGTTTAGTTCCTGAGTTTGGAACGTTCAACCAAACAAACAAACTCTCCAGCTTTATAATATCAGTATAGATTACTACTCTTCTCTCGTACTTAACTCGGGCTGTCATTCAAATTGCAATAACTTTTAATAGTGTAGATTGATTTTAATGAAACAAAGACTAAGTTACTCTGAAGGATATGCTTTATTTTTTTCGTGCTGAGGTTTTATTGTGAACCTAGTGCTTTAGCACTTTTGTGTTCACACAAACAGACAGACAGATAGACAGATAAACTTTTGTAAAAATGATTGAAACGTATTTGATTACTTATTCCAAGACATCTGCAACAAATTTTTTCACGAAAATCGAAAAAGTACAGACACGTTAGATTTACAATCTTGTTATATGTATAGATATAGAAGATGTATATATAATGCTTCCTCAAAACTTTCGAATATACTGCTGTCTACACAATCAATTGACTCAGGAAAGGAATGTATAATTTATTTTTATTCAGTCAGATTTTCTACTGTTACCTATAAAATAATTCTGTATTCATTTCTTAAACGGACATTGGCCCTCCAATTATCCCTTGGTAAGCTAGAAAACATCGAGACAAGTTATTAAAGATTATATCAGTAATAAGACTGCTTCTTATCTGTTAATAAGTACATAATTACATGAAGTTGGCAAATTTTCATTAAAAGTAAGTCTGTCCGAGGAAATCTAACTTTTGTAATAATTTATTATTATTGCATATTAAAGGAATTTTATCTCTAACCGCTGGCGATTTCGTCTGCGTTAAATTACATTATAAGTAATTAATTCCAGTAAGTAATTGCAATTGGAGTAAGTTGTTATTTATGTTTACCATAAAATATTCAATAGCATTCAATAAATTAAATTGTAGTTATCGCATAAAAAAAACTATAAATCATCATTACATAGTATAAAACAAAGTCCCCCACCGCGTCTGTCTGTCTGTCTGTTCGCGATAAACTCAAAAACTACTGAACGGATTTTCATGTGGTTTTCACCAGAGGATACAGTGATTCATGAGGAAGGTTTTAGTTTTACTTTTGTCAAGGTTTTGTTTTATAGTCAGGGCGCGACAGCGTCTGCCGGGCCCGCTAGTTTGCATATAACATTCTTGGACATTATACATACTATAAGTTTTTTTTAAATAAAATAACATAATTTCAGGTTTTCCATTTGAAAATTTCTTCAATCAGCTTTATACATCTGATTTCTTGTTTATATTGAATGGGAATACAAAAATATATTCGTCAGTATTATTCGATGAAAATCCTGGAATTATAAACTCTAAACGCAAGAATAACAGTATATCAGATACGTGGGTGAATCAACTTTTTAGACGAAACATTCATGTCCTTAGTAACAATGTTATAAAATATACATTAAATAAGTTTTAACGCAAAAGTTTTACTTAGAGGGGTTACTTAGTTTTTCCTCTCAATACTCTTAGCCCGCACCTATTTCGAATTTCGTTTATTACCAAAAAAAAATGTTCTATACTAATATTATAAAGAGGTAAAGTTTGTGAGTTTGTGGGTTTGTGAGTTTGTGACGTTGTGGCGTTGTAAGGGGTAATCTCAGGAACTACTGGTCCGATTTGAATAATTCAGTGTTATATAGCTCATTCATCGAGAATGATTATAGGCTACATATCATCACGCTAAGGGCAATAGGAGCGGAGCACAGATGAAAAATGTTTCAAAATCGAGATGTTTTTTTCTTTTTGAGAGCTTCTGCTGTGTGTCAGCGTTAGCCCAGAGTAGTAACTATTATTACGCGGACGAAGTCGCGGGCAGGGGCTATAGTCTATATACTAATATTATAAAGAAGTAAAATTTGTGAGTTTGTGATGTTGTAGGGGGTAATCTCAGGAACTACTAAACCGATTTTGAATATTTTTTTACCAATAGAATGCCACATTATTTGTGAGTGTTATAAGCTATATATCATCACGCTAAGGGCAATAGAAGCGGAGCAACAATGAAAAATGTTTTAAAATCGGGGCTTTTTTAGCTTTTGAGACCTTCCACTGCGTCTTAGCCCAAAATAAATATTCCACGCGTACGAAGTCGCGGGTAGAAGCTATTAACTAATTATATTATCTATAATCTATACTAATATTATAAACAGGTAAAGTTTGTGAGGTTGTAGGGGGTAATATCTGGGGAGTCGGAGAAAAATGGTCGAACGAAAACGTTTCTTACGAACGCTGCCTTAATTATGAGATATATATGATTGATTTCTAGAGAAAAGTTGTAGCTTGATAATGCCTATTACCGCCCAACGAAGTGGGCACGGGTCGGCTAGTTTTTTATGTAATGCCCTTTTACAGTGATCAAATTATTATAACTAGCATCATAATCAGCTAAAAGCTATGTTAGTATGTTGGCTTTTCAGTTGAGACTATAGTTTTTATGGCGGCTTCACTATTTACGGTGTTTAAAAAGTTACATCTATAAGAATAATTTTCTCAATATTATATCAATTGTTTTCATTTAAATACCAAGCTGTTTCCATGGCAACGCGGTTGACAAACAATCGTATCGTATCCATACAAATAAATCTAGGATATTTGTCGGATCATAGGAGTGTCTTTAAAGTTACTTCACCCATGTATAAATATAGGTATTAATAAATATACGTCGTCGTTATATTTCAAAAAAGCTAAATTCAATTTTAGCCGTTTCTAATATTTTACATTATTTATCAAGATCTTCAACTTCTACACGTAAAACATAAAGATCATAAAAGAAACTAAAAACTTTATGTACGGCAAAATTTAAACTTCGTTTTCGGTGAATAAAATTAGGAATCTTAAAAAGTAATCATGGTATGTGAAGATTACATTGGATTTAGCTGATTTTAAAATGTACTCATGTATGTATGTATGTATGTAAAATAAATGACTCGTATACAGCGCGACTGGTTAGTCGCCAGCAATGTTTTTACAGGATAATCATTAGTCGATTCTCGTTCTAAATCAATAAAAAAATAGGTGCTGAATATTTGACCTCGTTATCTCGAGAAACGCAAAACTGACATACACTCAACATCAAGTGATTTACGCATAAACGAACTAGTTTAATAAATACGGAAACGAATGAATCACACCGTGCCGCGCAGTCCCGCCCGCATCCCGTATCTCGACCCGTGCCCCGCTTCCCTTTGTTCGACCGTGCAGTATTCCGTCGATAAGCAGTTACATAATGATTAAAAACGCCTCTTTAATATTGTTTATTGAACCTAGATGTGATTTTTTACGTTTGAAAGTATCGTTCCCATACTTTTAAAAGTTTTCGAACAAACTTCAACTAAAGTTCTCTTTGTTGTTTATTAGTATCTGTTTTGATATTGTTATTTTATATGTTAAATGTGACCATGACTACCACAGGATTGAAGGGTATTAACCTTTAAACATTCGCTTGGTATACGAGTTTAATAAACTCTAACACCGATCTTCCGATCGCTATGAATTTTGGTATGTCTTAATATTCAAACACTAAAAATATTAAAACTAATGTTACTCGCGTCCGCAGGAAGTGTTCCTCTCATTCCCTTGCACGTGCTCCCCGGATGCTGCTAAAGAGTAAAAAATTTTTGTCCGCTGCACTCTTCCATATAAAATGACCTCGCAGCGACAAATAGAATAATAAGTCGATTGATCGATTGTCGATTGACAATAACACTATAATAATAATTGGACACTCTATTTACCCATACGATTAAATAGAACTAAAAATATTTACGATTTTGGTATAACTCAAATATTTCTTACAATAAATAATAATAAAGAACAACGTAGAAGCGGGCATAAAGATTAGAACAAGAAAATTTAAACAAATAAAAATCTTCTCTAACAAAATGCACCAGAATGTTTTTGACCACGGTAAAGTGGGTACCTAATCGTAACCTACCAATATCCCAATAGAAATACGTTTCCTATTCGATTTTCAAGAGTTCCCCGGTGTATCACTGAAATCCAAGGTCTAAAACTAATAAAATTCAAATAGCAACCCGTTAAAATTTTCCAAATCGTTTCATAAATAACGAACTTCTGAGGAAACAAGCGTTTAAAAATATACGACGGTATTGAGAAGTTTTTTTTAAACTTTATCGGTGTTATTACAAAAAACTTAAATACGCATTGAATACTTGCTTTAAAAAAGTCTCGTATTAAATGCACTGCGGTCGCTGAATGTTCGCCATCTTGCTCTTTTGTCTCGCTTAGGTTAGGTAAGGTTAGACTTGCGAAAAAGGATACACTAACCTTTAACTTACTACTATACTTAACCCTTTTGGCACCGATTTCCAATACATTCATATGTTTTATTTAATTTGGCTAATTTGATAAACTATTTATTTTCCGCTTTTTAGTGCCTTATGGGTTTTGATTGATATTGAAGTCGGTTAATACATTTTTTTGAAAATTTACTTTATTAAAGTCGTAAATGAGTTGGTGACTTGTTAAATAGCAGCAATAGTTTCACAGGTTACTGAGTAGTCGTTTCTGTGTCTAAATCAATGAAAAAGATAGGTGCTATTTGACCTAATTATCTAGAGAAAAACTAAACTGATATACACTAAACATAAGGTGATTTACGCAAAAACGAACTGGTATAATAATAAGGAAAGCAATGAATCACACCGTGCCGCGCAGTCCCGCCCGCATCCCGTATCTCGACCCGTGCCCCGCTTCCCTTTGTTCGACCGTGCAGTATTCCGTCGATAAGCAGTTACATAATGATTAAAAACGCCTCTTTAATATTGTTTATTGAACCTAGATGTGATTTTTTACGTTTGAAAGTATCGTTCCCATACTTTTAAAAGTTTTAGAACAAACTTTAACTAAGTTTCTCCTTGTTGTTTATTAGTATTTGCTTTGATTTTATTATTCTATATCTTGAATGTGACCATGAACTACCAAAGGATTGAAAGGTGTTAAACTTTAAACAATCACCTAATATATACTATAAAGCAGCAACCTGCCTACAACATATAAATCTTTTAATAAACATAATCCCCAACAGCAATAAAATATTTATTCGCATGCTCAACCATATAAAATAGCATCGACTTATTAAAAATGTATTATCCCATCAATCCATTATTAAATAACGTAATAAAAGTGTCAATATCTCACGCGTTTAGGACATAATAACGCCCACGACACTCACAAGCATGATTGATGATATAGCCCATAATATGACCATAATTATGTAAATTGATTAACTATTTTGCTGAGAAAATCACTAGTTATTATGAGGTTAGAGACCTGGGCAGCCACCACAAGTTTTAAAGCTTATTTCACACTCGTCGTTTGACCACAGCGCGACCGCGAAAGTGCTTTTTGCTGCCTCTCGTAAATTTAAATAAAAGAAGCATATAAAAAGTGCCCGAGGCAAAATTCGGTAAGTAATTTATCGTTTTTAACGTTTGATCGCAATCTGGATTGTCTTTAAGTGATGGTTCTTAAGTTAATTTGTTCGAACACAGCTAACTTGACAACAGCTTTGCAAATTAAAGGCGGGACGTTTTTAAAGACTCGGGGCTATATGATTGGAATTCACGTCAATCGTCACGTGATCAATTTGTTCAATGAAATATTAATTACTAGTTTTTACCCGCAACTTCGTCCACGTGTAATTTAGCAAAAATATTGTTCAATATAAAAGCTTGTGAAGGACGCTGATGACAATTCACACTGCTTCTTTAGTTTATTAAATTTGCACGAAACCTTAATTTGTTTCTAATATAAAGTAGACTTAGATTATTGTCATAACAGCTAGCTACCAGTGAATTCCCGTGAAAATTGGGTCAATTTTTTCGGAGATTAGAGCAAACAGACAGACAGACAAACACATTTTAAAAATTAATTTGTTGTTAGAAGTACCGTATATACTTTCATACTCATCTAGTAAAAAGCTGTTGTAATGCAAACACACACTTCAATATTTTTATTTGTATATATGGTACTTAATATAACTATTTTTCTAATTAAATCAGAATTCATTGAAAAAATATTAACAAGTACTTAATAGAAAAAAACGTTTTCTTAATACATTGTCTCTACATCCAATTTTCAACAAAACTATCTATTTTTAATACTATATCTCTGGCAAACCCGTCGTGCGGTTGCAATTGGTAATTCTTCATATTCCTTTATTTAAGAGAAATAAAACCGAATTAAAAGAGATACTTTGTGGAACTATGCACACATCTACTGTTACCTCCCACTATATTAAAAACAGTAGTTGCTAGTGACCCAACACTGAATATATTAAACTATAGACACAATTTCCATTCTAGATTCAAGCACCACCTATGATGACGTCATTGCAACAGTATGAAGTAAAATTAGGCGATCTTATTACATAAACAAAAATGAACACGAGTATAACACGAGTTTTACTAAGCATTACTTTTAAGCAGTATTTTTGTTCATGTCTTCAGTAAAAAAAATTCTTATTATACGTTAAATTGGTTATCATTATTGTGATATTCTAGTTAAAAGAAAATGATGTGTAAAATAAAGAAAATAAATAATTTATAAGATTTATAATTACGTCAAAGTGCGTAAGGTGGAACATCAGTATAATGACAGCTTAAATTCACTGTCAGATGTCAATAGTATCAAATAGTAGAGTTATGATTTACTTGTGAATCCCTAAAATTGCTTAATTTATGTTTTATTCCAAATTAATTATACCCACGAAATTCATAATTTATTACGAAATGTCTTTTGCCGGCTAATAGAAAAGTAATAAGTCACAACAATAACATAAGGACTTTCAACTTAGAAAAGTGTTAGAGAATATTTAATATCTAATAATATCTATCTGTAAACAGGGGTAAATCGCTCTTTTGTGATCAAACTTTTTTTCAGTAAGAGTTCAATGCGTATTTAACTTTTTTGTAAGAACACGATAAGTGTAGACGTGTCTAACAAATTCTTTTAAAAATACTTTGGTTGAGTCAACCCTAAGACGTTTACGAAATTTTATTTTATGATTTTCATTTAATTTACGACACAGTTTGTGTACTATAAAACATACATAATAACACCTAAATGCGTCCAAGCATCAATGAAATGGTCATGTCGTTCGGTTAACAATCAAAGTTTCATTTACATTCGTAAATGCGGACATTTCTCTACGTATTTTATTTTTATGTTGATTAAATGCGGTACAAAAACATTTCCTATTCTTATAGATTTTTTAATCATATAAATTGTCTTATTACATATTTCCTTAAGCATCGAGGCTTCTTAATTAACCTCATAATTTGACAAATTGATGTCTGAAGTCAAATATTGAATGATTTTTTTTATATTGAAGAAATCGTTTCTTTGCGGAAATCCATCATTAAATATAATAGTGGACGTTACTTTTTTTTTTCTTTTTATATCACTGGAGGCAAACGAACAGGTGGGTCGCCTGATGTTAAGTGATCATCACCGTCCATAAACACTTGCAACATCAGGGGAGTCACAAATGCGTTGCCATCCTGTGTTTGGGGTGAGGGGAGAGAGGGAAGGAGAGGTGGGTATCCGGCGCTCTCACTGACCGAATGAAACGCAACAATGCAAGTACTGTTACTTCACGTCGGTTCTCTATGAGAGGGTGGTACTACCCCGAGCGAGTCCACCCATTCATGCTGAAACCAGTAATAGCTTCAGCGTGTCTCTACCACCTACCGAAACTTTGCTCTTCCGCCTGGAATCGATGGACCACCACTACGTCTAACTGCAACAAAAATCGTTTTTTACTGTAAAAAGGTCACATACCAGCAGTGTTAACCGCCGCGCCCTCAGGTTCAATCAAGGAACGCAGTTTTGATTATTATGATGATATAATAAAAATCACTTTTTGTTGCAATAAGACGTAGTAGAGGTCAATCAATTCCAGGCGGATATAATATTTATCGAATGAACATATTAAACTGTAGCCACGTACAGTTCATCTTGGTATATTTAAAGTTACGTTCAAAGTTACTCAAGTGCATGAAAGAAATGTAACATTATTTCTATCCGCATTTTGTATTATTTCCAAACAAGGAACGAAAGTGAACCGACATGCTCAGTTCGGTGACGGTGAATCGTGTTTACTTATGCATTATAATGTATTTACATGTGTAAGGTATGTTCGATTTTTTCTTCAGGATAGTCCTGAATAAATTACAAAGCTGTAAAAAAAAATCATGCTAAACTGCAGGTCTTAATTTTAAAATTAACCCGCAGTCACAGTTTTAAGTGGAAACATAGGAAAAGTTCTGTTATTACGTTAATACATTTTTTTTAAATATATTTTTTTAATTCAAACATACCCCCAAATAAGAACCACCCCAATATAATACATATATATACAATGAAAATACTTTGGGACTCAATCTGGCCATTTTTTCTTAAATGGTTCTAATTTTTGGATTCGCTTGACATAACCGAAAAATCAGAAGAGTACAAAACATATTTTCAAGAAGAGTAAAAATCATACGTTGCATTCGATACACCATAAAGTGTAGTCCAATGGATGCTTATACAAATAATCGAAAACCGATAATGAATTTTCGTGTTACCGGAAAATCTACGGAGAAAAGCGCTGGAAAGATAAATCCTGAAAGATGGAGTTCAAAAACGTGGCATTATGGCAGATTTATTATCACGTGTAAAATAGGAACACAGTTCGAGATCATCTTTGAAAAATTATAGATAAATATCATTTATTAGCCATTAGCTTATGATAACCATACAAAAAATATTAAGCAAAATAAAAGATTTATGATTAATTTTATCGTTAGGAAAAAGATATATAAGAACTTTTTATATATATATCATAGGAGGCAAACGAACAGGTGGGTTTTTTTTTTTTTTTTCTGCAGACTCTTGGTCCGCACCATTTTTTTTGCTATCGCTTTTTAAGTGTAAGTTAAGTTAAAAATCGTATCTGTGAGCATCTATTGGGTGTTTTTTTTTTTTTTTTTTTTTTATTTATATAAAGACGTTATTGCCTTTATGGCAGTTTCATTCCGGTCCTCTATCGCCATCTTTAAATTATAATCCACAATATGCCGCGCCGGAGCGTCCATGGCCCGACGGATAAACCTACTAACCGCGTCATCAGTCACGTCGGTATAGTAGACACAGGTGTGGGTGTGTCTGGATACTGCCACTATAGCATGTGAAACACTATCGTGGATTTGCATCCTTCTGCTCTTTGTTTGCAGGATCACCACCGATTTGAAGGTCAATCCCTGGGATTCGTGGACTGTCAGAACGCGCGATCCTTCCCCTACCCCGTAGCCCTTGTTTATCAGGGCTTTTTTCTCTTCTTGTGTGTGTACCAGGAAGAGAGTGTCGGGGGTATGGGAGGATATTTGTTCGCCCTGATAGCCCCTGATGCTCAGAGATCTCACTATCGGTTTCGGTGAGTATATACCGTCGTATACTTGACTCAGCGCATAGGCTACATCCATCGGGTTCCTGTATGTGCAAGTGAGCTGTTGGTCAATACCAGCTACGGCCGTTGGTCTGCTGTAAACCATCCGAAATAAGTTTTCTCGATCAATGTAGGGTAGTTGGTTGAAATCTCCGATGAGGAGAATTTCGCTTGCTTCCGCCAGCCGGCCGGCAGTCAGGATGGACCCGAAATGGTTCATGAGAGCTTCATCCACGATTAACCTTGGACGCTTATCGTGCTCTCTGAAACCATTTACTAGTATGGACGCCATGGTGCGCACCCGCTTTTCGGCTTTTTTGCCGTGTGCCTGCACCAGTTTCTCCTGTAAGTCTTTTGCCGCCTCGGTTGTGGTGGTCGCCACAGCGTCCCTCTCCACATCGAAGTTTTTAATTAACCACGTAGTCTTTCCACAGCCTGGGACCCCGTTCGTCCATTTGATCTCGGGTGTCAACTTGGTGCTTTCCGCCACTGCTAGATTTAGAACCCTCGAGGTGGTTTTTACCCTCTCGAGAATCTTTTCTTCAAGCATGATTCTTGTGCACCGAGCGACTACTACGATTGGATCCTCCGGGGGCGCTTCGAACTTCTGAGGTTGAGTTGTTTCTCGTGTCTCATTTTCTTTCCCTAGTACGAAACCGCTGGTGGAATTGTAAGCGGTCATGTAGCTGCCCGTCATTACTCCTGCTATGACTTGGGCAGTGTCGTTGTTATAGATGGCCGCTTCCGCTTCCTCTAGTCTAGCATCTCTCAAGTCCACGATTCCCAGATGGTGGGCCTCTAGGATTTGTGTACACGTCAGTGTGTTGACTTTAATCGTGGCTTCGAGTATGGCTTTGAACTCGAGTATAGCATTTTCCATATGATCCAGTGGTCCCGTGACAGGAATTTGGACGGGTGGGATGACTTGCCCCATGTCCGCTCTGGTTTTCTGTGACTGCGGTTTAAATTTTGCCTTTGGGACTCTCCTCCGAAGACGGTTTATCGCTTCCTGTTGTGTATTTCTGGTATGTCTATGGGTTTGGGACATCATTATTTGTGTTATTGCTGAGGATGAACCTCTGTCGGGTTTTCCTTCTGCGGATGTATTTGCGGCCTCTGCTCGTTCGGCTGTTATTTTTGCTTGTAAGCGTTCGGCTCCGCTTTGCTCAGCGTTCCCGAGGTCGAAAATAGGTTTATCTGTGTTGTAAGTAGGGTTTTTCCCGGGAGTCTTTTTGTGCAGTAAGAAGTCCAGACAAGCGCCTCTGTCCTCGTAGGCAACTATTTCATGGTACTTCGATGCGTTTATGCAGCCCAGTAAATCGGCTACTTCGCCCTTCTCGTATGTGACTGCCATAGCGTCGACACTAATCCTGCGAGATGTTATATGTTCGCTTGATCCCACGTCACCGATTCGGGATAGCAATATACATGCCTGTGAGAATGGCGTTTTGTTCGCCCATGCAAGCAGTGCTATAATCTTGTTTTTGATTCGCACTAGCCTGCATGTGAGACCCGCAACCATGGTCACTGGCAAAGCGTCAAAGGTTTTTCGCTTCATTGCTATTCTGGATGTGCTCCCGTTTATCAGCTTGGCAAGACCGGGCGAGACCGCAATGCGATTTCGGGAGCTTACTATGCAGAAGCTTATGCCGAGGGTTTCGTAGTTGTTGTCCATGAAGAGGGCCACCCCCCGGGTTCTGATTCCTGGTACCCCTCTGTCGCCGTATGCCAGAAGTTGCCCCACTGACAAGTGTTGCGTAAGTTGAGGCCCGAGTGTGGGATTAGGATTATTGGTCGGTATTGTGGGCGTCTGTAGAGGTTGCGCCGGTGTGCAGCTTTTGTTTGCCTTGGCCGCTATTTGGAATATCTTCTCCGCAAATTGGAGGAATGTGGGCCTGCTATCCTTTTCTGCTAGGATGGCATGCAGGTTTGGCAGATTAAGAGTAATGTCCAATTGTGTTTGGAGATCCTGCCTGGCGGCCGAAAATCTTGGGCATTCGAGTAGTAAGTGCCACACTGTCTCCCTCTCTTGGGGGTCACACACACAGTTTGGGTCATCTTTTAGCTTAAATCTGTGGAGATATTCTGCTATTCCTCCATGTCCTGTCAACATCTGCACATGAGTAGGGGACCACTTCACTTTCCTCGTCAACCGGTAAGCCTTGGCTATGTCCGGGAGGAGGGTCTTTGTGATCACGCCTGTGCTGGAGGAGTTGTATCGGTCCTGCCATATCTGAACTGACTCCTCTCTGATCTTTCTTTTGACATAAGACACTGGGATTTTTTCGTAGTCGTAAGGTGCGCCTTTCAGCGCTGCCGATTTTGCAAGCTCGTCTGCTCGCTCATTCCCGGCAGTTCCGACGTGAGCTCTTAGCCAAAATAGTTGAACATCCCTGTTAGTTTCCCGTATTTCTTCTATGCAGTCTCGTACTGCTCTCTGTAATGGGTGCGACAGCTTTGAGTTACTCACTAGGTCTAGGGCTGATCTAGAATCGCTCCATATCGAGACCCCAGTTTCCCCACTGAGCTTGACCATCTGTGTCGCTTGTAAGAGCGCGTATAGTTCTGCTTGGAATACCGTACATGCTGGGTGCAGGCTGTATTGTGAGAACTTCGTTTCCCTGTTTCCTTCCCAATAACTGACTGCAGCTCCTACTGTCCCTTCAATCTTGCTGCCATCAGTATAAATGTTTGTACCGGTGGTTTGGTTGAGGATAGTTGTTTCGGAGTTTAGATTCTCATGCAGGGAAAACTCTATTGTAGTGAGTTCCGCTGGGTGTGGGTTTTCCGCAAAGTTCGTGATTTTCTCCAAATTCGTCCCAGGTGGTAAATAGTCCTGTGATATTCCCCGTTTAACCTTATATAAGGCTGCGGCCTCTCTTATCCTCAGGTCTAGTGGGAGTAATCCGGATAGCACGAGCGCTGATGTGAGGGAGACTGTGCGGTATGCTCTGCATACTTTTTGCGCAAAGCCTCTTGGGATAGCGTTTAGCTGCTTTACGATGCCGGTGAGATGCGTTTTTTCTGACCATACGGCCGCTGCGTACATGATGATGGGCTCTATTACTGACACGTATATTGTCCTTGTTATCTCACTATTTAAGCCCCAAGTTACCTTCGCGGCACATACCAGTTGCTTGTAGATGTTCGTTGCTTTTTTGCAGACTGCCGCTATATGTTGATTGAAGGTGAGCTTTTTGTCAAGGATCAGACCTAGGATTTTTATTTCGGTCACCAGGTTTAACTTGATACCGTTTAAATACAGATTGGGTGGATCGAAATTACGCTTTTTGGTTATCACCATGGCATTTGTCTTATTTGGTGCAAACCTTAGCTTATTTCGAACCCCCCATCTTGATACCTGCTGTAGGATATTGTTTGCAGTTTCTTCCATGGGTACCGTTTTTTGGCTGGATATTACAATGACAACATCGTCTGCGAAGGCTTGACAGTATACCCCCTCCTTTGCGATTAGATCAAGCAGTGAGTCAAGTATGACGTTCCAGAAGGTCGGCCCACTGATGGATCCTTGGACACAGCCTTTGGACATCCCCTTTTCATATGCTTCTCTCGCATAGTTGATGGTGATTTTACGATCTTGGAGGTAGGAGCCCACTAGTCTGTACAGGTTCCTGGGTGTTTGCTTGACTTGTAGTTGATGTTTTAGAGTTGGCCACCATGCGTTATCGAATGCACCCTCTATGTCTAGTGAAATTACAAGCATTGCCATTTTGTTATCGATTCCGGTCTTGATGTGTTCCACCAGGTCATACAGGGCGTCCTCAGTGCTGCGATGCGGCATGAAACCATATTGTCTACGATTTAGGGCTGGAAGGAGATGCCATTTCAGACGGCCTACAACCAACTTCTCTACTATTTTCCCTAGGACCGGTAACAGTCCTATGGGGCGGTAAGACTTGGCGATGGCGTAGTCCTCTTTTCCTGGTTTCCTAAGTATTATGACGTGAGCGATCTTCCACAGCCTGGGAAAGTGCGATAGGGCTAGGCATTTATTTGCTAGTTCCAAAAACACTCTCCTATCGCAATTAATCGCTGCCACGCAAATATCAGAGGTTAGGCCGTCTGGACCCGGGGCTTTTTTCGGGTTTTGAGCCCTAAGCACTGAGTCCAGTTCTACAGGTGTGAAGGAAGGGTCATCCTCTGGAAGGTCACCAGGTTGGATGGTCGCCACCATTTCTCTTACCAGCGTGTGATGTTGGCTATCGGTGGCCTCTGTATCATCCGGGTAGAAGGTTTTGGCTAGCAGTTCTGCCGACTGAAGGGGGAGAAGTGTTTTACCTGCCGGGTCCTTCAGAAGTACGTCCTCCTGTCTCTTCGACGACTTCCTGATGACCCTGTAGATTTTATCCCACATGCTTTCTTTCTTTTGGGTCGTACAGAACTCCCTCCAGCTCTCCGTTTGGGATCTCCTAGTCTCTGCAGCATATTCGGATTTCAATTGAAGATACTCGTCAATGACATTTGGTCTACGATGGGGAGCAGCGTTTCGTATTCGCCTTTTCCTTTTTAGAACTTCTTTCTTGAGGTCGGTCAACTTCTTTGACCACGATGGTGGAGTGGGATGTCCATTCCATTTGCCTGCTCTTGGGATGGTCATTGAGCAGGCCACATGGATGGCAGACGTGTAGGCTTCTACGGCCGCCTCTAAATGTTCTGGGGTCTGCGATTTCATTATAATACCTCGGATGTTCTTTTCTTCCAACTGTCTGTTTAGGAGCTGAGCGAAATCTGACCAATTAGCTTTATTTGTGTTGTAAATGCGCGTGGAAATTGAGGGCAGTGCTGTCAACGCTCGTTCCAAGCGTATTGTAAAGCGTATTGCTTTGTGGTCCGATGTTGTGAGATTTCGTTCCACTCTCCAATCCTCTATTTTTCCCAGGAGCGAACCACTGCACGCGGTAACATCCACGATGCTTGTGTACAGTCTGTCGCCTCTGAGAGCCTCGAATGTTGGGGTATTGCCAGTGTAGAGGATTTCCAACCCCATCTCGTTTAAGAAGGAATTGTAGGCTGCTCCTCTGTTGTCCTCCAATCTGCTGCCCCACCAGTGGCTCCAAGCGTTCACGTCTCCTGCCACGATAAGGTGTTTGGTTCCGAGTTTGTTACAGGCCCTCTTAATTCTATTAAGGAATGGATCGATGTCCTTGTCTCCTTCGAGGTAGATAGATACCGCTCCAAACTTCAATCCTCCACCTTCCAGTTGTACTGCAGCTTCGGTCTCCGTAACAAGCTGCGGATCGTGTATAACGTTAAGCTTGTCTCCGAAAACTATTATGGCTGCTTTCACTGGTTTTTCTTGGCTTCCGGTACATTGAATTATCCGCATGCCGGGATATTGTTTCATTGTGCCCATATTTCCCACGTAGGGTTCTTGAACTAGGGCAACTGCTACCCTCGTGTCCTTTGCCACTTGTAGCAGTTCGGCGGTCGTGGTTTTGGAGCGATGCAGGTTCGCTTGGATGAATTGCAAACCTGCTCTGTCTATCGTTCTGTGAACTGAGCTGGTGGTGGTTGAGGTGCCCTTAGCAGTAGTTTATTCGAGATCTCGCTATAGCGTCCCACTTCTGGCGTTCCCGGCACGCGTCACTAAAGGCATTGTGTGCTAGGTCCCCCAGGGATGCTTTTTCTGCACTGCAGTTTTTGCATTTGGGTGGTTCATTATTCTTTCTCTTTTGGCATTTCTCCCAACTGTGCTTTTCGCCGCAGTGGCTGCAATTATGGAATTCTTCTCGGCACACGGTTTTTGTGTGCCCAAATCCCAAGCATTTGGCGCATTGCACCAGAGGGGAGTGGTCCATGATAGGTCTTCTTTGTAAACCCACATAAACCTTGCCGGTTTCTGACAATAGTTTGTGCAGTTTGGGAGTGACCTCGAGAACTGGATGGCATTCGAGCGGATTTCTCGCCTTTTTTCTATATTTAACCCTCATTTTGGTGTCTTCTTTATTTAATTGTCCCAATATTTGTTTATTTTGCGCTAAAATGTTTTCCGTGATATCTGAATTTGTCATGTACGCCATGACGTCTTTTATTATTAGTAGGGGATTGTTACATTTTGCAATTTCCGCTTTTAGACCATCTCGGAGGGAGAGCCGTGATTTGACGAATTTTAGGTCCTCTTCTGTTCCGCAGTTGAGGACGACTTTCTGGTTCTTCACCTTCCGGAGGCGGTCTATTTTTGCCCCTGTAGACTTTGTGTCTAGAGCAACCTTGATATTTTCTATCAACGTATCCCCTGTATCCAGTGGATTCGTTGAAGACACTATCAAGGCGTGGTTCGGTCGTCTTGGGGGTGACGGTTTAGATGTTGTATTTGCATATGTACAAGGCGTACTGTTTACATTAGTCTTTAGAGTTGGTTTTCCGGCGCTTAGTTGTGAGACCCCCTCTTGGATAGTTGTGAGGGCTGCCTTAACTTCTGATAGAGTTAATTCCGTCTCGATGCTTATTGCCGGTGTTGATGTTGATTTTTTATCATGTAGTGTTCGTAGGTCCGATGACATTATTTCTAATCTCTCCGCTATGGGCTGGAGTTGGGGGGTAATGTCCACTGCCTTAGGAGAGGAGGGACGGGTAGTTTGTGGCCTCTCAAAGATCTTTTGCGAGAGTTCTCGCACTGCCGTCACCCCGTCCTGAATTCGGGCAAGACTGGCTTCCGGGAGTTTTGTGGGTGATGGAGTTTTGTCACGGATACTGTTTTGGTATGTCTTGAGGTCGGTCTTTATGGTTTCTACGGACCTTCTCAGGGTGTCTAGTTGGTTAGACAGCTGCTTGTTATTTATGTTTATTGATATGAGCTCCTTCTCCACTTGCTGCCATTTTTGGTCAGTTATGGTTTTTGTGGACTCCGAGAGCGGCTGTTGACTCCCTTGGGATAACCTTGTTTCTAGCAGTTTGATGGTTTTGCTGGTGTGACGAATTTCCTGAAATGGCTCTTCCATCTCGGTATTAAGCCAGCTTCGAACAGTCCTGACCTCCTTTAATGCTTCTTTTAGGTTTTCTCTTGCTAGGGATACTTCCTCGACGAGGGTTTGTCTCATCGTCGTAATTTCTCGGGAATGAGCTCTCTCGGCTATGAGAAGTTCCTGTGCGTGTCGAGAGCGTTCTTTCTCGAGATTGAACTTGTGTCTCGAGCGGGAGTCTGATAATGACAGAGTCGTTTCGAATAAGCCCTGCAGACACTCTAGTACTGCGGCCTTGTAGTCCTGCCTCATGTTTCCCACTTGCTCCAGAATCGCTTTCCCTTTTTGCAACAGGTCGTTTGCCACTGCTGTGGCCTGGTCCATGACAACGCCCGTGCGCTTTCCCGGTGTGCTGTAGAGGAGGCTCTGTCTCTCTCTTCTAGACATTCGATTTGCCGACGAGGCCACGGAACTTTCGTCGTCAGACAGAATAGGACGTGGCGGCGAAATGACACACTTTTCCCAGTCTATAATATCCGCCGCAGAAGTCACCGCGTACTCACGGGGCGTTGATGCCTCAGAGGAAGTATCTGTGACGAGGGCCTCCTTGAGAGGTGTGATACGACGTCTGGTGTCCGGTGCAATTTGGTTTTTAATGTCCCCGGTCTCTGAGACTGTTTTACGCTCACCTGGATTTACTGGGTTGGTTGAACGCTCCGGTCTGTCTGACCTTGTGGATTTGACAGACGCAGTTTTTGTTAGAGTTTTGATTCTCAGCGACTGGCTGTTCTTAGCGCTTGTTGGTTGTGACATTTTTATTTATTGTAAATGTTTTAATTTGATATGCTAAGTTATTTCGAATATATTATCATTAGTGAAAGTGTTAGTGTTAATGATATAGGTTTTGCAATTATAATCTAAGTTAGTAATTATCTATACTAGGTTATTTGCTCATGCTCAATCTCTCTCAATGCTCATCGATCGTAGGAACCAAAACCAATGTGGTTCTAAAACTAACTCGTCTCGATCGTTGGCAAATCGTTCGAATAATGACGTCAGCCTTCTAGAGTTTACCACCGCTTATTGAAAGGTGTATAAGAGCGCCGCTGTACATGCAAATAGAGTTCTTTCTATTCGGGACATCCAAGCGAATACGAAAAGGAATAATATTAAAGCGGACTGCGACTACAGCAATATAAGGTGTAATTGTGTGCTAATGCTTAGTAAGAATATCATCAGATATTCGGGCCTATTATAAACTGACACATAGAGAAAAGAAAGGAGAATAATACTTAATAACAAAAGGAAAGGAGCGATAAAAAAAACAAACGTATTAATTTCTTTGACATAAAATACAGAAATAAAACAACGCGTGTAACTACAATCTTGGTTGCAAAAGTCTGCGATCGCATATCAGAGGACTGAATAGCATAAATATATTTAAAAAAAAATAAAGTAAAGATTTCAAACATAATTAATATTAATATATTTTTTACTTTGCACAGTAAAGTGAGATTTAATTCATTTGTCCTAATTAAGCAGAGGCAGTTAAAAATAAAATTGCTAACTGTTCAAACAAATCACGTCTCAAAGTAATAAACAGTGTATTTAGTTTACGTAATAATATTATTTTAAACTAGCTGTTACCCGTGACTTCGTCTGTGTGGAATTTAGCAAAAATGTTGTGTTCAATGTAAAAGTACGCGTGTGATGCGCGCATTTTTGGATACTCTTTCTTTAGTTTATAATATTTGCACAAAATCTTGTATTATAACATCACCCATCAGTCAATAGAAGTCCCGTCAAAATCGGTGCAACCGTTTCAGAGATTAATCGCTATAAACAGACAGACAATGTACTTATCATTTACTTATAAGTACTGTATATACCTTCATATCAATTTAATAAAATGCTTTAGAAGCAGTAATATATCTTCAAAATCTAGGGTCCAATGCCAAGGAATTATGGGATCCCTTGACAATATTCACTTTGCAATAAGAAAAAAATCCTAAATCGGTTTATAAATAACGTACTTCTGAGGTAACAAACGTAAAAGAGAAATACAACACATTTAAGCACCTTCTACTTTTTATAACATGTTTAAAAAAAACACTTATAATCTCTTTTTCATTCTCACCGGATTTCATGATTTTTTACCATTTCTTATCATTCCGCGAGGAATATATGTCATTATATGATTACTATAGTGTTACATATAGCGGTAATACTTTTAAAACCAATTTTTATATAATGAAAACAACAACATAAAAAACGCGGGCAGAGCCGCGGGTAGCACTTGTTATTTATGTGAACAAAACTAAAATACTACACTACATGATTGGCCCTCAAAAACACTATACCTACACTATACAAACATATATAGATTACATACTGATATCAAGTTTAAATAAACCGTGATATTGAAAGACTTAAAATGTAAACATTGCTTTAGAAAAGCTTATTAGAGTTGTTTCTAGTAGATCTGTCGCAGATCTGTCTGTGCTTGCGTTGTGAATTCAAGGGCTTAAATATATCCTTTATTCCAACAATGTTATAGGATTTAGTGCTTTAGTGAGCTCAGATGAAAAACTGCTGGATTCAAGCATATTTTTACGCTAACTGATAAGGGATTACAGAGTGTCTAGCAATATTTAAGTTCTTAAAATGCTTTAAGTTTTTACTTGTTATATACTTATGTTTTTATTATATACCGTCTTAAATTTATACTTGTTTATAACCTTACTATCTTTTGTTAGCGACTTCGCTTGAGTTTATGAAGATTTAGCTTTTCTCTGGAACAGTATTTTTTTCTAAATGAGAGGTACTTTAAAGTATTACGTTGGAAATAGATGTCTCAACATCACCGTACAAGCCCCGAGGCCTCGCGGCAGGACAAAAAAACGCTCACTCGACGTGGGTGAAGGCGGACATAAAGGAGAACAATCTCACACCAAAGGATGCTGAAGACCGGGAAAAGTAGAGGAAACTAACCAGGAAAGCAGACCCTGGCACCAGGCCGGAAAAACGCTAAGAAGAAGAGGAAAGGTACGCTATGTTCTTTTCATCACCCCTAAAGTTTATGCATAATTTCATGAGGACCGGTTGAGTAGTTAAGGTGTTAAAGCGTAACAAACAAACAAACACACATTAGCATTTATAATATTAGTCAGGATACAGGATGCGAACTAGAAATGGGTATGTCAAAGGAGGTTTGGAAATAGTACGGGTGACAGAGAAGTTGAGGAATAAATATTTAAAATGTAGTAAGAGAAAGAAACTTTGGTTGGGTCACTTGGCTTTTTTACAAATAAACAAAACCCATACACCCAAGAAAAAAAAAACGGGGGTTTGGGGGGGGAAAAAAAAAAATGAAAAAAAAAAAGGGAAGTCAAAAAAAAAAAAAAAAAAAAAAAAAAAAAAAAAGAAAAAGAAAAAGACAAAGAAAAAAAAAAGAAAAAAAAAAAAAAAAAAAAAAAAAAAAAAAAAAAAAAAAAAAAAAAAAAAAAAAAAAAAAAAAAAAAAAAAAAAAAAAAAAAAAAAAAAAAAAAAATAATAGGTTGCCGTGGTATTCATTTGTCAAGAAAGTCGAAATTCTTTACTATAGGAGCGTTAAATATAAAGATGGACAGTGAAAAGGGAAAAGTTACTGTGCAGATCGCGCGCATGCAGGATTAGGTAAGTTATTAGTGACATATTTATCTTTACATATAATAAAAATGTAAATGTAACGTGTCTGTACTTTTTGTTTTTTGTGAAAAAAATTGTTGCAGTTGTCTTGGAATAAGTAATGAAATACATTTGCATCATTCTTAGAAATATATGTCTGTCTGTCTGATTGTTTGAACATGCAACACTGCTAAAGTACTGCTTTCACTTTATCGTGAAACTCCAAGGAAATCATAAAGTATATCCTCGCGTAACATTTACTCTTAGTTTCATTAAAATCGGTTCACTCTGTCAAAAGTTATTGTAATTTCAATGACGAAGCAACTTAAGTACGATAGAAAAGTAGATAAGTAAATGAACCTGATATATTCAAATGACTTTATTAGTCGGAGTTTTTTACAATAGGTTTCACGCGCACGGAGTCGCGGGCACAGCTAGTATGAAAATAAAAAACAATTGCCGAATGTATTAATGTATTGTATTAGTGTAATGTATTAATTAATGTAGCGCATCACTTCAGAGGACTGCTGCACCTATTGGGCTAATTTTTTTTTGCTGTGTTTATAATTATCAGGCCAAGCTTTTAAAGTGAAACTTTTATTACATCGTCTCAAACTTTTTCGTCTGTGTGTTGCATGTCGCGTGACGGTCGGCCGCGGAGTAGGGATAAAGTGAAAGGCGCTCGTCAGAGCAGCCAGGGCCAATATGGGGGGGCCCATAGTTCGCGGAGGCTGACGGGGTAGGGAATAGACTATAATAAGTAAAAGGTTTAAAGGGGGAAAAAGGTTCAAATTTAACCGGGGTTTAAAAAAACCAAAAAATCCTTTTTTTACGAAAGGAAATGTTTGAAAATTCACACAGAAGAGCAAAAAAAACTGAAAATTTACACGAGTTAAACTTTCACCTCAAATAACATTTGAAGGAGTGCACTAATCGAAAAACTATAAAAGAGACTTTTTGTAGAGCATTCAATTTTCTAAAGAAATATGTATGTCTCATTGCTTTAAGTCATTTCGTTGAAGAAAAAGAAAATTCATTGTAAAAAGTTACAAAATCCTATGTAATTTAAATAGGGAAGGTATCGTCTTAAGGGCAAGGCTTATTATGAATATTTAGGCTTTTTATGGCCGGACATTTTTTAGACGATAAACTAAAAGTTTAAAGGACGTTACATGACAAAAATCAACTTTGTAAATAGACACCCTAATAAAAATATATACAATAAAAACATAAATCAGGTAGATTTTCTTCCCGGATCTTCTCGATGACTGAGTTGATTTTTGTGAACCGGTGATATTTTTGACGTTGCTAACCGTCTTTTCGGGACATAAATTGAATGAATTATTATTGATTTTGACGACATTGCAAGGAAGAACATAGATAGTAGTAATGTTATTTCTAGATTTGTTAGGCTTATTTCGAATTATGAATATGAATTTGACTACATTTTAATTTCTCACTTACGTTTTCTATTTCTGTTTTCTTTCGGCTTACTTACCGGCATTATGGAGAATAACAATAATTGTAAGTACTGTAAATATACCAAAATAAATAAAAATAAGCTTATCATTCAAGTATAGTCCACGTCAAACTTTTTGACCACTGAACACAAATTTAGGTATCAGAGGGGACGCGAGTGGCGCTCGCCCGCGCTCGTTCCTCGTCCCTATTGCCCCACGCTGACATGTGCGTCAATGTCAGTTTTAGTTGCAGTACAGTCACATTCAGAATAGTTTTGTTGTTGTTAATTACAGATTATTGCTATTTTTGTTGTTTTCTTTTTCTCGTTGGTATTTGTTATTATTAGAATACCTATCCACTTAGAAAAAAACATGTTTCTATGGAAGCCACTGCCCCATTATAAATAAATGTTTATTACAAAATATTTGTTTACTATGAATGTATTTGATTCACAACAACGCTATTTAAGAGACACGCTATAATACCTACACAATAAATGCTACAAGATTTACCCAAAACTCCCCAACCAGGTGATTAAAAGTTATCTGGAGTTAATTATATCTGACAAATACATGATACGGCGAACTGTTAATATTCCAGCTTTGTCTAATACTTTATTGTTCATCTACAATTGTTCTAGTTTTTACTTTTATTTTATTACTCGAGTAATAATTTAATTTTTGTTGTCTGTTCATCGTTATCTCTAATCCTTTTAAATGTTAAATTGAAATAAACGGGTTTTCGTAAATTAGCTGTCAAAGCGTTTACAAGGCGTTACAATCGGAGGAGAGGATTTTCATTTGAGATACACAATCTTCTGAAAGTAGCAATATGACGGTTATACTACCACATCCATATTACTTAATGTAATAAGCAATTATATACTTGAATCATAATTAATTAAAAACTAAACATATTGTATAAATAAATATCTATGTTAAATTCCTATAATATTTTTTTTTACGAACTTGTTTTCGCAACGAGATCATTTGGAATTGGCAATATAATCGGAGAGAGGGGTGATCGCAATTTGATACGATTCAATACTCACTCCTTTGACATGTTGCATGAGTATAATATTAAATCACCAATTTTGTTAGTCCTGATATAGATACAAGTCAGAGAGTCATGGTAATTTCAAACTCCGTTAAATGTCTTAAGATTAGCATTCACATGCTTGACAAAATTGTCGTACGATTTTATTGCAGACTCCTTCTCCATCAAGCCCAAAAGATCGAATGGACATGTACGAAGATTATCGCAAAGCATTATGTGCCCTAATCTCTTCGTGCTAAACTTGGGGCAATCTTGAAGCGAGTTTTCAAAATTTTGCACAGATGTGTTATCGCAGGGGCAGGTGTTGTCGTCAATAACCTATAATATGATAATATTAGAAGTTTGTTCTTGACTGTCAAATTCAAATGAGTCCAAGATTTCGGTGAAGGACAAAGCACCGGTTGCTGATCTAGCAGCTGCACTTGCGAGCCAGATTCTCTAGGTTTAGCGTGGTTGTCACTTTCAACCACAGCGTCGTTTTCCCTCAGGTGAGTGTGGTCAAACATTAAAACCTATAAAATATATATTTAAAAAATCTTTGGTACTCGCAGTCAATGATATTATAACCAAAAAGCTACGTAAGCTACGTTACCTATATGATATTTTAACAAAAGAAATGACACGATAACGCACACATACGTAAAGTAATATTGTAACGTCATGCTATTTTAGATAAAATGTGGAAGTAAGATGGCATATTCTCAATATTGGTGGTAAAAAGGATTAGTTATATGTTGTTTAGATACAGGCGGATTGACGGGGCTAGATCACGTTTGCTAGCTAGCAAAGTTTTAAGAAGGCGCTGTCGAAGCGCTTATGAGGTATCTACATGTTTTTAGTTATAATATCATTGCTCGTAGTGGCATACACATCAAGAACACTAGTTGTCCAGAATGAAAACAATATTGTCTACGAGTTTAATATGTATTGTTGTTGGTACCTATATCAGTTGTTTAACTTTGTAGTTAAATTTGTTTGGACGCAAAGTAGCATTTTAATAACCCGCAGATGTAACAATATGATCCTGCGCTAAAAAAAACGTTCTCACATAAAATATCGCTTTCTGGCCGTATCAAGTTACATATATATTAGAAATGAGTATTGAATACAGAAGATACCTAATATGACGATCCTTTAAACAGTTTTTGACTTGTAATACGACGACTATAATCCACAACCTGTCTGAATCATATACATGATTATATTTGAAACGTAAGGTGCCAGACAACAAGAAACCGTACAGGAATCTGACTTCACCCTAAATACATATTAGGTCTTTACCTATGAAATTGCCGTTTTGTATGAAAAAATTTAAACGTTTTTTTTTCATGTATTTTTTATTTGTATTAATCGAAGTAATCACCCATGCAATCAATGCATCTTTGCCAACGCAGTGGCAGCTTACTGATGCCCTTCTTAAAGAAATCAGCGGGACGGGAGGCAACAAATTCTTCAAAGGCATTTTGTACTGCCTCTCGGGTATTGATTATTTCCCGCCAAGGAGTTATCCAAATTCTAGAAAAAATAGAAGTCTGTAGGCGCAAGGTCTGGTGAGTAGGGCGGATGACGGAGAACTTCCAACCCCAGTTCTTGCAACTTGGAGACCGTCTGCTGTGCAGTATGAGGTCGCGCCTTGTCGTGCAGGAGCAGCGGAGACGAGCGATTGACCAATGCTGGTTGCAGATGTGCCAGCTTCTCCTTCATTGTGTCCAGTTCTTCACAGTACACATCTGCAGTAATGCTCACCCCGTTTGGTAAGAAGCTATGATGTATCACACCGGCGCTAGACCACCAAACAGTGACCATCACTTTTCTAGGGGTAAGTTTTCGTTTAGGGCATTGTTTAGGTCCTGAACCAGGATCCAACCAACTTGCTGAGCGCTTGCGGTTATCAAACAGAATCCATTTTTCATCGCAGGTAATAATGCGGTTCAATATTCCTTCATTTGTGTGTCTGTTGAGCAGTGCAAGGCACGTCTCGACGCGTACTTCGCGCTGGCGATCATTGAGTTCGTGGGGCACCCATTTGTCAAGCTTTTTTACCTTGCCAATTTGACGCAAATGGACCAATATTGTTTTGACGCTAACGTCGAAAGCTGCTGCTAATTCAGCCGTAGATTGTGTATCATCAGCTTCCACAATCGCCTTTAATTCGTCATTGTCGACCAAAGTCTTCGGACGACCGCGAGGTTCATTTTTCACGTCGAAATTCCCAGAACGGAAGCGAGCAAACCAATAACAGGTGGTGCGTTGGTTTGTAGTGTTAGCTCCGTAAACGTCGTTGATGTTACGTGCCGCTTGTGCCGCGTTGCTGCCACGACGGTACTCATATTCCATAATTTCTCGAATTTTTAACGTCTCCATGATGACAAACAAGATTGAAATGCGATGAAAATGTAACACTAATCAATAAACAAATGACTACTTTTGGAAAAAGAATTCCATGTTTTTAAAATAAAATTCATTTGAAATTAGAATTCTTAGCCAAACAAAAATTATTTTGATTTGAAATGGCCAGTACTGCAGAACGGCAATTTCATAGGTAAAGACCTAATATTTGTATGAAGTCGCTTGAATCCATATAAAGAAGTATTACCCGTCTAATTTTCATTTCAATACTAGAAACTGTGACAAACTGCTCGTCCAATGTTTCAAACTTAGTACGGCCAGTAACAGTTTTTTAGGTAATAGTGTTAGGTTTTACAAGAAAATCCCAAAGTATATTACCGATTTGTCGGACTACAACTTTAAGCACCATGTCAAGCGGGTTTTGGTGTCAAAAGGCTATAGGGTGGATCAATATGTGAACGATGGTGATGTCTGGAACTGTTACCTCTCTCTGTGCAACCACTAAAAACGATTGTAACGTCAATGCATTTTAAATATATGTTCCCGGTTCCTTTTGATGACTAGGTTGTTTTCCGAACCGGTGCGGTGGTAGTTTTGACGTTCATAAGCACCTTCCTAGGGCCTAAACTAAATAAGGTATTTTAGATTTTATTATATTTTAATCGTATAGGAAAACTCGATAAATTACTCCACATTCTAGAATTATATATATAAAATAATTAATTATATAAAATAATTAAATCTAAAATATTTTCTACAGTTACATATCACTAATATCAATATACTATATGTGGGACGCACTAATAAAATCCGGAATAAATAAAAAAAACACTATGACTGGTCAAAAATGGATTTATTTTTTCTCAAAGTAATCTATCTCCCTTAGCTTTAATGCTTTTCTTCATGCGAATAAACTAATTTTGAAAGAATGTATGTCACTCTTCAGTTGTGGAATCGGAAAAATGTTTTTTATACTCTTCAACAGCCTCTTTATGAGTCGAAAATCGTTGTTTTCCCTGTGAAAGATTCCTTTGTGTGTAGGGCCATGTGAAAGCTGGCATTGTCCTGGAGCAAGATGATACAACGTTGTTGGTTATTTTTACGGAGTTCATCAATAACTTCCGGTAAAGAAATGGTTGTGTGCCACTGCTACTCGCTGCTCGAAGATCAACTAAATCGTCAGTAACCGCGTGTTCAGTTTTATTATAGAAAGTAGCAATCATCCGTTTAGCATCAGACCGCGCACTTTGGTTGGTTTCGGCTCACCTTAAAAGACCAAAATAGTCGATTGATGCTTTGTTTCAGATTCGTAGCTGTAAATTCATTCCGGCGCTCTCACTAACCAGTGAAACCAGTAGCAGCTTCGGCGTATCTCTACCACCTACAAAATTATACCTAAAAACCTAGATTGTGAAGAATCTATCTTCTTTTTTCTGAACTGACTACGTTACTGGCTTGACGGGCCCTCACAGCTTCACCAGGCTACAACAATATCTAAGTGATATTTTGAGTGAAAAAGAATGTTTATAAAATGGAAAACTTCGACAAAGAAATGATTTTTTCCGAAAAGTAATATTCTTACATTTTAATAGCTTTCAAAATTATTTATATTTCTTTTTATGAAAGGACATTTCAAACGAAAAGTTTAGAAAAAAGTATTTACAATTCTGTACCTCTATATTTATTTACTAGCTGTGTCCGCGACTTCGTCCACGTGGAACCTGATGTATAAATAATGAATAATAAAGTAGTCTGAACGTAGGGGAGAGTCGGGTAAAGTGGCCACCCTAAGCTTTGAATGACTGCCAGTTTTGTAAATATCATATTTTTTATATTAATTTATTATCTCTAATTAATATAGTTTTAACATCTTATTGATATTTTAATGTTTATCTAGTTAAATATAATATATTTTGCGTTCAAAGACGAAATGGGAAATTGACCACTTTACCTACCCAGGTCGGGTAAAATGGTATACATAAATCATAAATGCTGGTAAAGGAGTCTAGTGTGAATAAAACATAATTATATTTTAGTTATAAAGTTTTATTTGAGTTTTACTTAGTTTTAGATAGTTAACTTTAAATCAATTACATATAATAAAGTTTTAATTATACTTTTACCCCGGAACATGTTAAATCAGCATTTTAATTATTCATTGGGAAATCAGACGGCTTATGAACAAAGTTCTCAGAGGAAGACATCATCTTCGTCATCACAGCCTGAGCATGCTTCATCAGCCCATCGTCTACAACCAAAACAGCATATCGAACTATCTTCATGTCTTACTAAATTTCCTCACAGTAAAAGCATAGCAAAGTCAATCCATAAAAATTCTGTTCAAGTTCTAAAAATCTTACATATTGTTAATAAATGAGGCTAAATTGTTGTATTTTACTATGAAATAAATAGGTAGTTAGAGAGACTAAAGGGACATGGTATTGCATTGTTTTTAATCTATAGTGATCACAATAATGTAGTACAATGTTTAAAGTACTCATATTACATCAAACATCACAAAAAAACACTATTTTACACAATAAATTTCCGCGCCTACAAACCGTGCTAATGTTTTTTGAAGCAATATGGCATCATGCAATGAATTATATTCATGCACTGTCAACAGATGGAGCACATTAATTCATTTAATTTTGAAAGGTGACCACTTTACCTTACTGGGCCACTTTAACGACCCTTCCCCTATTTAATCCATTTGCTTACCTACTTTTCCGGTGAAGCTGTAAAGACCTTACCAGGTCAATAGCATAGTCAGTTCGAAAAAAAAAAAAATACTTTTCTCTCATACTTAAGTCGCGGCGCCATTAAAATTACAATAACTTTTGATAGAGTGGACAGATTTTAATGAAACAAAGACTTGAAATGACCAAGGATATGCTTTATGATTTTCTTATATGAGGTTTGATTGTGAACCCAGTACTTTAGCAGTGATACGTGTTCATACAAACAGACAGATAGACACACAGACAGCAGACACTTCTTAAAACGATTGAAATGTATTCTATTCCTTATTCCTAGACACCTGCAACAACTTTTTTCACGAAAATCAAAAAAGTACAGACACGTTAGATTTACATTCTTATTATATGTATAGAAGATATAGATTTAATAAGCTAGAGGGCAATAAAACAGTACTTATGAAAGAGTAATGTAAAAATAATGAAGAATTATCAAAAAAAATGTTAGTACTAGTCATAATACTGGTGATATTTTAAATTCCTAATGGAGACATTAATTTTTCTTTCTTTTACTTTTAGTGTTGAGTAATGAAATATGAACCATTTACGACATATCGAAAATATCGATGTTTTTGTTCGATATATCGTTTAACATCGATGTAACGACTAGATATATTGTATCAATGAAAACATCGATGTGTTTCCCCGTGAACGTCCCTAAGTGACTATTTCAGCTAAAAATTTCAACATTTTATATTTTTTTCCACACACAGTGGTACTACAAATCCACTTCTAAGTTTTAGAACTTCTCCCGATATTTTCCTTTGAACTCAACTGATAATGTTACCAAGTTAAATTAGTATACATACGCAAGACTGAAAAATTCCTTAATACATATGAGTACGAACCGACATATGTCGAATCAATATTCCATCGGTCTAGTCACTTGGCCACTACGACCTTAGCTCCTATGAAAATAATATTTAGCGCAAATAATACTCTGAAGATTTTATTTGACATTTTACCGGTAAATTCTTGTGAAAATCGTTTCAGCCATATGGAACATCAGTCCAGGTAAACAACGATCAACAATTCTACGTATATCTATACTAATATTATAAAGTTAAAGGGTTTGTTTGTTTGGTTGGTTGAACGCGCTATTCTCAGGTACTACTGGTCCGACTTGAAAAATTCTTCGAGTGTTAGATAGCTCATTTATCGAGGAAGGCTATAGGCTATATCATCACGCTGAGACCATTTGGAGCGGAGCACCAATTAAGAATGTTTCAAAATCGTTTTTTTTCTTTGGAGATCGTCCGCTGCTTGTTAACGTTAGCCCAAAGCAACTATTCCAGGCGGACGAAGTCGCAGGTAGAAACTAGTGTAGAGATAAATTCTAAAAATGTACAAATTATTCATTATTATTGAAAGGCTAGGGTAAATAAAACTCAATTATTTTTTATTTAAATGTAGGTAAGTGTATTAGCAACGTTGGTACATGAGGTTACTGGATAAGTAATACTGTTGTGGAATAGTTTAATACCGCAATGTTCAAATACACAGAACACCCACTTCTCAACAATCAGTGTCGTTAAATACAATTGGTAAAAAAACGTTTTTTTTTCTTCTTTTATTGTATTAATAATATATCACGAATGAAACCGTGCACGCACCTATGTATGCGACTTAAATTTATGTCAATACTTCACTTATTACCCATCTATACATCTATAAATTGAATAACTCATTATGTCAAAGACACTACAGATAATATATAAACGTGAGCATCGATACAGGAGATTTTTACTTATTAATTACATACTTATATTTTAATTTAAGATCTTCATTACATTACGTCCATGCGTTAAATTCTGTTGAAAAAACTATTCCATGTACAGATATAAATATTATTAGCGAAATTTTAAAACTCATTACAATTGGAATCAGTAAATAAACTTAATAATTTCGCTATAAATTACATTGTAAATCTTAATAAAAATATATTAATCTTCAAATTTAAAAATAAAATTATTCAAAATGAAACTCATGCCTACTGTGGATTGTATATAAATAATATAAAACTAGGTATTTTCAAGAACTTAATCTTGTATGAAGTACAAAAATTAAAATAATATATTTCTTTCACTACTTACATTCTACTAGTTTAATACAAAAAATTACCACTCACTTTTTACAAAGTTACTTTTGCAAAGTTTTAAATTCTTTTTATTAAAATCGGCAAAGGACGTAATGCAGACACATTTTGACGTGTAGTCTGACAGCTTTGACACTGACAGCTATAGTACGCCATATTTGTTCGTCACAGGATAACAAATAAAAACCAACACTTCCTCCTATATAATTAAATACAATTATAAACTACAACACGTTCTTGTTGATACTAAACTATTATAACTCGTTAAATATAAACAAATAAAAATACCTCCAAGACGTTATTCAAATCTTGGGTGACGGATGCATTGCAGAACTATTATAATATATAGTTTTTTTTAGCTAATTTTACAGTAAATGCTTCCCAAACATTAATTCACTGTTATAGGTTTAGAATGTTTTATAAATCCTTTTCTATGAGTTCAACAACTTCAACGTAATCTATGTAATTATGTTTTGCGACGGCAATATTACTGATTTTTAACACATGACACTTTTGTAGGCCTTTGATAATGTACTATAAAAAGAAAAGCAAAATAACATATTATAATCAATATTAAAAAATCATAAACAAATCAAATAAACAAAACTTCTTCAATTAATATAAAAAATAAAGGAAAATAAATAAAAACAAATAAGTAAAAAATCATTCATTTAATTCTTTGTGATAATATAATATTTTTTAATTATAGTTATCTTCTACCTTTATTTAAGAGAGAATAATAATAATATAAAATCTACATACAACATGACATAAGACATTATTTTTATATTTATAACTTACACAACTGTCGCAACGACAAACGAAGAGTGTTCCCGTTAAATAATTTCTTATAATTTTTTTAAATAAAATATAAATAGTCTGAGTATTATTATGTTCCAACAACGCTTTTAAGGACAGCCTTTGGCAATATGCGACAGATAAAAAACCAGTCCGTAATTTTCCCATATTTTTATAAGTATAATAATTTTGCTCTTTTATCATTGATATAAAAAAACCCAAGATGCACACTTAACGTCTCACAGCCGGCACACAAAAATGAGTGCATAATTTTGGATTATGTAGTCATTCCAAATAGTATCGCGTCACTTGCGTCCTTGTAAGAACAACTTTAAATCATTCAGGTAAGGTTGAATTTGCAAAATCATAAGTTTATCACATAACTATAACCACGTATTTATATTGGGAAGTTTTATTCGAGACTGTGCATCTTGGTTTTTTATATGGCAATGCATTTTATAATTAAAAAAAACATACTACCGATAATTTTTTTGCACCCTGAAATAAAACTACGTCATAGACACCAAGGGTGTTATTACAAAAAAGTTAAATACGTATTGAATACTTGCTTTAAAACAGTTTGCAGACTTACGTATTAAATGCACCGCGCTCGCCGAACGTTCGACATCTTGCTCTTCTATCTCTGTTTGGTTACGTTACGTTAGACTTGCGAAAAAGAATAACACGATCTTGCCGCGGCAGCTGTCGGCAAGCGCGGTGCATTTAATACGTAAGTATCCAAACTTTTTTAAAGGAAGTATTCAATACGTATTTAACTTTTTTGTAATAACATGGCGAAGACGACCTTATAGTTGTACCTTATAGTCTATGGTTAACCATAGACCCAATTAAACTTTTAAAACTCACGATGCAACTTTAAAATACTTTCGATATTACGATGCTGTTACCCTAAAAATAAAATCTGAATAATATCTAGAGATCTGCTAAATGGAAGTATATATGATAAAAAAAATCACACATGGAACCTATACAATCCTAAGATATATCCTATAAGATATAATATATATATTTGTGTAGATACAGTATATAACACAAAATATAAATGCCTACAATTTACCTATTCATACTCATCTAAAAACATTATAAATAAAATACGTGATTAGAAATTGTATATTTAAAATCTATATCAAACGTCGGTGAATATAACATAAAAGGATTCGCTTCATAGAAGCGGTGTAGGCTAAATATATTGAATAGTTTTAATAATGTACTATAAATCGCTTATAACATTAAAAATATACAAAACGTACATAATATATACTTAAATAATTGCAGAGTAACGTGTTTTATCCCAAATTACTCAGTCAAACACATCATCTCGTCTTTGACATATCGAAATGCATTATTGTGCGAACCAAAAAAAAAAAATCATTTTCACAACAAAAAAACCACTCAATTCGTACCTTAAACTTAATTTATTATATTATATAAAAATAAATAATATTAAAACCTAAAAAAAAAATCAAAACCGGAGGGAAATTAATCAAACTCAATACGTTAAAGCTGCCGTCATTCACAATTTCCGTATATAGAATACTTTTGTTTACGAACAACCGGCATTACCTATTCCCGCTTTGGCTGAATCGATTGTGTGCAAAAATTACGACACGTTTATACCACAACGCAATATAAATCTGGTCGCAACAGTACGTAAAAAATAATGCCATTATGAAATCCGATAAAAATCACAATAGTGGTCTATGGCGATTGGCGACTCAGTTAAATAGAGGAGTTGCAATAATCAGGAAATAACAAAAAAAGAATACTAACAGATTACCATATACTGTGGTAAATATAGTATATGTATGGATACTTTTTAGTATTTAAATTTCATTAATATTAGGACGTATATTATAATAAAGTTATACGCAATTATGGAATTATAACTTCATTAATCCAGCGACTCTTGAAATCGATCTTAATAACATCTATGCTCAAGAATACTGTTTTACTATATCGCTCTTTCATTCGATCGATTGATTATTTCGTACCAATAAAAGTTTGAGAACCGTTGCTTTAATCCATTATATAAATAAATTTTTAATTTGAAAATGCAATGGCATAACTCTAATATAATATATATTTTAGTGATTAATAACCGTTTCAAACTTCACAGTACTAGAAGAATAGACTCAAAAAAAAAACAAACTTGTTTGCTACTGAACGTAAATCCAGGAACTATATTCTTGTATAAATTTTAATATGTCATTATCACTTCTGTATAAAATCCACGTATCGTCGAATCGCATAATAATTATATTTTAAAATATTTATCAATACTGAAGGCAAGTCATATTTCGTTAACAACAGTTAATCTTTGAAGATTTCACCGATATTAAAATGTTCTATAATAAACTCTGACACTATGTTATAATGATTTAATAATTTGTTTGTTGCGATAAAAAATATCTCATCTATAAAAGTGAAAAAAAAAACGAGTGATACGACTGAAGTAAAGCTTCTTTAGCTCCATCTATGTGTGTGTATACATATGTAACTATGTATAATGTATACCAGGTGACTGTTTACACAGTAGCAATATTTCTGGAGAACACACAGCACCCGATTCTCGTTTTAAATCAATTAAAAATATAGGTGCTTAATATTTCAGCTAATTATGTAGAAAAATACAAAAATTATACACAATCCTCTACGAGTCTATGTTAAAGAACAGTGTCAATGACCGTCGGGTGATTTCACTTTCATTTGAAAGAGAACGTGAGAACGTCAGGAACAATACAAAAGGGTTTCTTGCCCGTTTTACTAATCGAAAGTTATAACTCCAGGTCGCCCATTGTAGCTTTTGGCACTGGTCATTAAACTTAGGTTTATTATTTTATTTACACGTTTGTAGCTATACTTTTGAAAGTCTTAGAACAAACTTTAACTTAGGTTTTCTTGGTTGTTTATTAGTATTTGTTTTAATATTATTATTTTATATGTTTAATATGACCATGAAGCGTCGAATCCTAGAATACTGTAAGTGTCTAAACAGTCACCTGGTATACATATATTAATTTTCTACAAATATTTAAATTTATTATAGGTTTTCATTGATAATACGAAGCGTAACTCTCCTTCTTTCTATCTTCGCTAATTTATATCTCCCATTCGCTCATATTCATATACTTCCATTCGCCTCGCCCAATCACACGTTTTCGTAACGCTCTCGTCACGCATTCACGAGCTCACTGCCCAAGTCGACCGTGCGTAAAGAAGTTTTACTTCAATATAAAGTATATAAATTTGCCGAAAATGAATTGTATTTATTAAGCATTTGTATATAAACATATTCCAGAAAGCCTATAAAATGAATTCGCGTAAAATCATCACGTCCCGATCTCATAACTGTATTGTAAAAGTGCACGTAACGCGTACGCAACGTACGGGCACAGACGTAAGTAACGCGTCCGCAACGCGAACGTCTTATCTCTAAAAACGAGACGGATATACCTTATTAATAATTTTAGAGGGCATTAGACACTTACATTATTACATTAACCATAGAGGTACGTGGAATGGATATAAAATATTACAAAAATTCTACACGTTACGTTAATTCACTAAATACACTTTATCGTTTCGCAATGAGTGTGCAGATTTTATAAAAAAATTAAAATTAGACACTAAAGATAATAGTATACACGTAATAATAGTTTAATGTATAGAAACCTATAGTGTTCGAAATTTAGAATACTGCAATCACTACATATTATAACAAAGTCCTTTGCCACGTATGTACGTCTGTACGCGATAAACTCAAAAACTATTGAACTGATTGTCATGCGGTTTTCACCAATATATAAAGTGATTCATGAGGAAGGTATGTAATTTGTCAAGGTTTTTTTTATTACCAGCCCGCAACGCCCGCCGGACCAGCTAGAAAAGTAATACATGACAAAATTTAAAATTTAGGTTTTTTTTTAATATTTTGCTTTTAACCGGATTTAAAAATTCTACACACTCATTCCACATCCTGAGATTTGTCTACGAAATCTATAAAGCGATACCAACACACCCGAAAACATTATAAGTGAAAAACAAATAATCGCTTTATAATATCTCGGAACAAATCTTTAGATTGTTCTAACTAATTTTTTTTTTATAAATAATAACAATAATATTCATATGTCGAATATTTGAAACGTTTATATAAAACGTAATTGCAATCATATGTTTAATACAAACGCATAAGTCAGTCACAAGCACGACAGGTATTATGTCGCGAAGAGTTCAGCGTCATGCACTAAGCTGACAATAACTCACCCCCCTAATTACGTATTTTGCAAAACGATAGCAGAAATGATTAAATGACTAATACAGAATTCTAGACAGCAACAATGATATTATAAGGAAAAAACTGTAGATACGACGTCACCTATATGATATTTTGACAAAACAAGTGGTACGATAACGCACACATACGTGAAGTAATATTGTAACGCCACACTGTCACTGGATTGCGAATTTAACCGCCATGTCAAGCGGGTTTTGGTGCCAAAAGGCTATTATAGAGTGGATCAATATGTGAACGATGGTGATGTCTGGAATTAACTCATCTCTGTGCATCCATTAAAACGTTTGTGACATTCACCTAATATATTCTATATATTTGTTAAAAAGATAAACCAGATCGAGTTTCTTGCCGGTTCTTCTCGATGGCTGGGTTGTTTGTCCGAACCGGTGGTAGTTTTGACGTTCATAAGCGCCTTCTTAGGGCCTAAATTAAATAAAGTGTTTTTTATTTGATTTGCCTCAGTTGAAATGTGGAAGTAAGATGGCATATTCTCAATATCGGTAGTGATAAATAAATAATTGCTCAGGTGTTATGTTGCTTAGATACGGGCGGATTGACGGGGCTAGTTAGCCAAGTTGTATTAACAAGGCGCTGTCGAAGCGCTTATGACGTTTCTATATCTTTTTGTTATAATATCATTGGATAGCAAAGCTTTAGCTAAACAAATCGGCCTCTTTAAATACCAAAATCATCATCGCAAGCATGTTTATAAAAACGAGTGTACACTGTAGCGGGTTTATAATCTAAATTTGCCATTTTAATATAATTTTGCTCATGTGAAACACGTAATTAAGGGGCTACGACAAAGAACTAAGCGTAAATTCAACCGTCGCTGTCTATGTTCGTCCGATATCGTAATTTGTTTTTACTATTTAGACGTTATTGATTGGTTTACTTCGACAATTGAAGTTTTAGACGTAAAAGTAAGCAAAATAGAACAAGAGAGTCCATCGCGGCAAGTCGCATCTCTTAATATAAATTCAATACACAACAACTACATTGAAACCTTTCTTAAAGTTTTTTTTTTTTTATTCCAATATAAATACACAAAATGGCACGACTATATACAAAGGGAATTGACATGATGCCTATACAAATCAAACGCTATTTTTATACCAATAAAAGTATACTGAGATGCAAGCAATTTTAGGCCTCCATACAAACTTCTACAATGTACAGTCGACGACAGATTTGCTATGAAATTTAATAATTAATAAAACATATTTTTATTCGATATTTCCTTTAAATATTGTTATATTGATAAAATACACTCATCCAAATAAGTAAAAGAACCATATTGTTGTACATATGATTATATTTTAAAATCTACATTATCGTTCTGTTGACGACTGTACAAAATAAGAAGATAAACAGCCTACTCTCAAAGTTAAAGTAATCGGCAACAAAACTAATACTTAAAATTAAGATAAATGCTTGTGCACATACATTTAATCTACAATACACCAATTACTTTTGGCTCCGTAACAATATCTTGTTTAGATAGCAGCCTCCGTCCTACCTCGCTCCTAAAACTATGTTACCAAAAAAAGATACAGACATAGGGAACATGTTACCTATATCATAACATTACTGAAACTCAAGGATTTTAATTATGAAAATTCATATAATCTATCGAGAATTAAAACGATTTATAGCGACACAGATTGACTGACTCTCGATATTTGATTGATGAAGGCGTTATACTCTGTGAAAACTGATCATTAAAAATAGAGTGGATGTTACTTCGCACTTCCGCTTGGAATTGTTTGGCCGCTGTTACTTCTTACTGCAAGAAAAAATCGACGATATATTCAACCGTCCGCCAACGTAGAGTTAAAACAACCAACGACGCCTTTTTAATTCTTTTTAGTTAATTCAGAACTGTTTTCTGTCGCAATAATGAGTGACAGTTACCAAACAATCCCAAGCGGAATTGCGAAGTAACATTCACTCTCATTATTTTGATAACTTATCGAAGTGCTGTATATATGCTGCAGCATATAGAATATGCTGTACATACACAAGATATTTTAATTGAGGTATTAATAGGCAGGTGTATCCTGGAAACCTTGAAGCATATTAGAGAACCTGACAAAAGAATAAATTCCCGTCTATTGGTTGGTGTATTCTATATCGTCCTACCATATCCATGATTATTGGAAATCTATGATGTGAATACAACAAATTCATTAAAAATATTTCTTCTTAATAAATAAGTGTGTTGTTACATTTCGAAATAAGCTAAAACCATTTTTAGCCGTTACTAAAATTTCACCTTAATTTTTAAAATGTTCAAATTTTGGACAAAAACCTCATGAACCGTAACATTTGAAATTAGTTGTTGGTGTATAAAGAGGCCATTCAATATATTACGTAAGCAGAATTTTTGTAATTCCTGGCCGCCCCCTCCCCCTGGTCAGCAAAAGTAAGCAAAGTTCTTAACCCTCCCTCCCCCATAATTACGTTTTTTTTTATATATAATAGGAGGCAAACAAACAGGTGAGTCACCTGCTGTTAAGTGATCACCACCGTCCATCGACAATTGCAACACCAGAAGAGTCGCAATTGCGTTGCCACCCTGTGTTTGGGGGAGAGGGAGTAGGGAAGGGGGAGGGGGAGTTAGGAAGGGAGAAGGGGGAGGCGAGGTGGGTTTTCCGGCATCCTCACTGACCGAACGAAATGAAACAATGCAAGCACTGTTACTTCACGTCGGTGTTTCTGTGTGTCGGGGGGTAGTACCCCGGGCGAGCCGACACATTCATGCTGAAACCAGTAATAGCTACAGCGTGGCTCTACCATATACGTAAACATTTAGACGTCCTAATATAAGTATATTCAAATCTGTTCTAATTCAGTAAAAAAAATATTGCTGACGTAATCACCATCCAGACCCGCCCCCCAACCCCTATGTCATAAAAAATAAGCAAGGACCCCCCATCAGTGCTTCGTAATACTTGAATGATCCGAAAACTAGAAATCTAAAAAAAAATCGATTAAAATTGCATTTAGCTCATTTTTAAATATAACGACTCCAGTATTTATTTAACATTTTTAATACCTACTTGTATGACTCATGTGAAGTAAAAAAAACTCTTTTACTCTCACGACGGCTACAGCTTAAATTTCTTTCAAAAAATGAAGATTTTTTTTACAAATCAATCTGTGTCACTAATAATCATTGTATAGGAATGTACCGGCGTGACTAAAGCTCTCTATCCCGGTGTAGCTAGCGACTGCTCGGAGGGAGCGGCATCTGTGCCTGAACACCCTGTAGATTCATCGGACGCCCGTTCGGATTGCCCATGCCCAGGCCCTCCTGATAGCTGTTCACATCCATCGTCGGTATGTCATCGTTCTGGAACATACCACACCCATTCTGTAGTATCATGTTCCTTTCATAATACGTGTGTATGTATACAATGATAATATACGTAAAAAGGTGTAGATACGTTACCTACATGACATTTTGACAAAACAAATGACAAGATAACGCACACATACGTAAAGTAATATTGTAACGCCACACCATCTTAGACAAAATGTGGAAGTAAGATGACATATTGGCAATAGAGGTGATGAAAAAGAAATAGTTATATGTTGCTTAGATACGGGCGAATTGACGGGGCAGCCGTCAAAAATAAACTAGTTAGCAGAGTTTTAACAAGGCGCTGTCGAAGAGCTTATTGTGTATCTATATAGCTTTTTAGTTATATTATCATTGTATATATATGTACAAAAATATTACATTGTTACTGTTTTGGGGCCATTCATAAAACATGTCACGATTTGTTTTTACTTTTTACAGCACCTCTCCTCCTTATATAACGACATATCAATGTAACATCACGAATGGTAGATTCCCTCTCCGTACATGTACAAATATATATGTAAAAAAATTATACATTCTATCGTAAAAAAATGTGTGTAGTTCACACGCAGTAGAATTGAAACCTTCAAAAAGAAAACGAGAAAAGCATATGTCTCACTGTTGTCCAATACTCGAATACACGCGGGAACCTGCTCCCACCCTACCCGACACAATGTTTACCCCCACCACTGCAGTGTCACACAAAAAGTTTGCGGACTAAAATTTCAAAGCGGTCCCATAAAAAGTTTCATTGCGAATCGAGATTTTTTTTATAGGAAATTGACGAGCTGTGAACGTCACGTATCCTTCATCCCACGACCATGTTAGCTCGTGTGATCATAGTAAGTGACAACCCCTCCCCCCCAAAAGTACGAACGTATTTTATGAACGACCCTTATTCATTAGATCGAAGCGTGGTAAGCGTTACAAGCATAAAAGCTGGTGAATCGATATCAATGAATTCGAAACAAATACTATACCTGTTAAATATAAAAAATACGACATCATTTTCCCCACAAATATCATTTTTCCTGTAAAAACCGAACCTTACCATACGACGTATGTGTATATTATACATATATGCCGGCAGGTCAGTTTAGCTTTCACAATAGCTATTGATTTATATTCTCATGTGATTGACAATCCTTTTATTATAGAAAAATCATTTCGCATATTATAAACACGAGTCCTGTATATTGTAAATACGAATACTAGCTCTTTATTCTAAAAACCAATTCTATGGACTTTAAAAACGAATAGTATAAAAGTGGATCACACGTATTGTAAAAATGGTTTCTGTGTACTGTAAAAGCAGATCTTGTTTCTTGTAAAAAATGGGTTCTGTGTACTGTAAAAGCAGACCTTGTGTATTGTAAATATGGATTCTGTGTACTGTAAAAGCAGATCTTGTTTCTTGTAAAAAATGGGTTCTGTGTACTGTAAAAGCAGACGTTGTGTATTGTAAATATGGATTCTGTGTACTGTAAAAGCAGATTCTGTGTATTGTAAAAAATGGATTCTGTGTACTATAAAAGCAGATCGCGTGTATTGTAAAATTAATTTCTTTGTACCGTACAAGCACATCTTGGGTATTGTAAAAAGTGGATTCTGTGTAGTGTAAAAGCAGATCCTGTGTATTGTAAAAATGGATTCTGTGTACTGAAAGCAGATCTTGTTTCTTGTAAAAAATGTGTTCTGTGTACTGTAAAAGCAGACCTTGTGTATTGTAAATATGGATTCTGTGTACTGTAAAAGCAGATTCTGTGTATTGTAAAAAATGGATTCTGTGTACTATAAAAGCAGATCGCGTGTATTGTAAAATTAGTTTCTTTGTACCGTACAAGCACATCTTGGGTATTGTAAAAAATGGATTCTGTGTAGTGTAAAAGCAGATCTTGTGTATTGTAAAAATGGATTCTGTGTACTGTAAAAGCAGATCTTGTTTCTTGTAAAAAATTGATTCTGTGTACTGTAAAAGCAGATCTTGTGTATTGTAAAAATGGATTCTGTGCACTGTAAAAGCAGATCTTGTTTCTTGTAAAAAATGGATTCTGTGTACTGTAAAAGCAGATCTTGTGTATTGTAAAAATGGATTCTGTGTACTGTAAAAGCAGATCTTGTGTATTGTCAAAATGGATTCTGTGTACTATAAAAACAGATTCTGTGTATTGTATAAAATGGATTCTGTGTACTGTAAAAGCAGATCCTGGGTATTGTAAAAAATGTATTCTGTGTACTATGAAAGCAGATCCTGTGTATTGTAAAAATGGATTCTGTTTATTGTAAAAATAGATTCTGTGTATTGTTCAAGTGGATTCTATGTCCTTTAAAATACGTTTTGTATCGTGTGTGTTGTAAGAAGTGGAGATGTACTGCAGGTTACCTCGCGATGTCTGCGTATAGTGCGATCCTCGTAGCGCGTGCCGCCAGTGGAGGCCATGGGCCGGCTGAGTGTGCTGTTCGCGTTGTTGGGCGAGTGCGGAGCGCCGGCCGCGCCCGACGACGGTGTGCCCTGACCTGCCCCACACCCCACACATACAAGCGTTATCTACATTTTGCTTTGTGAATCGCCACAAACCATATTTTACATTTACTGTTGACTTTTTGGCAGAATGTTGGAATGTCATGTAGTGGTTTTTATATTTTATTCATAATCTTGTGTTATTTGGCTCTAAATTTTGTAATATAGGTGGTGTATGACGTAACATCGTTTGGTTATTGTGCACAAGTGAATTGGATGGGAAATAATACCACGGGGCATGGATTCTGACTTGACACAAAAATTCCCTGGAACGTTCTAACAAAACAGCCACCATCTCGTTAGTTCATTAAAATGATGGCGAAAAACTTATAACTTGTAAAGTATTACCTACTCGACAATAACATGAATAATGTACCATAAGATAGGTACAATAAAAAAAAATACATTTACTGTCAATACAGTAGCCCTATTATAACATCTATATATATATTTGTATATATTCTATCTATCTATCTATATATCGTCATATATAATTATTCTGTCCGTGTGTATGTGACTGAACTCCTCCTAAACGTCTGGACAGATTTTGATGAAATCTTTTGTGAGTGTTCAGGTGGATTCAAGAATGGTTTAGATTTGACCCGGTAGGTGGCGCTGCAGTTGAGTTTTGGGATTTTTTTTTTTGTATTATCAAGATCAATCAAGAAATAACTAGCCTGAAATGTATAGAACTATTGTAAAACACGACTGTAAAACTAAATCGAATATGAATTTACCCAGTTATTTATGGTTTTGTGTATGATTCACTTAGCTTTCATGTGTGCAATACTACATATATATATGTACAAGACAACAACTTTCATAAATATCAACAATTATACGACATATAATGTATGGTGTGCACGCAGCTGGCTATCTATACAGTTGTTATATGATACAGTTAGCATGGAAAAGTATATATTTGTGAAGTTTTTGATGATTCCTTCCTTTGTATTATGATGAACAGCTGAAATTATAGAATGGCGGATATATAGCTTACAGCATTAGCAGTTGCTTAGCTATGACAGTGCCGAATAATAACCTATGGTTTTTGTCAGAGCAATTTTAACTCAATCCATCATTGGCTCAAATGTAATTTTATTAGTAAACAATATATATAATATGTTATCAATCTATTATATAAATAATAATTACTTGAATTATAATCGGGACAAAATAATATGTTAAATTTGATATATGCCAAAATACTATTGGTAGAGATGCATACAAAAGATATTATTAACAATTTGAATAAATTAATTAACGATTTTACTACATTTAAATGACATAACCGATAAAACAGAATCATTGTAAAATACTATACATAATGTAATTATATAATACGGAATTAACGAATTACAAGGAATATATAAACTTGATTAGATTCAATCTTGTATATCAAATTTCGTTTAAATTGACTAACATTTTGGAAGATTATATAGTAATACAATCGACTCATAAGATAAAGATTACAATAATGATTCGATATGATAATTAATCGATTACATTCGATTTCAAAACGTTTATAAACAGTCCCAACATCATGGAATTAATTAGTGATCAATACTATTTCATTAGAATACAATTAAATATAAGGAATTATACCAAATGATAGATTAGTCGCATACAGTATTCTTAGAGATTCGGTTCATGGTCACATTTAACATATAAAATAATAATATCAAAACAAATACTAATAAACAACAGAGAGAACCTTAGTTAAAGTTTTTCCTAAGACTTTCAAAAGTTTAAACACAAACTTAATAAACCTAGGTGCCATGACCGGTGCCGAAAGCTGTAGGGGGCGACCCGGAGTTAATAACCTTTGATAATAAAACGGGCGATAAACCCTTTTGTTTTATTCATGCCCTTTCCACGTTCACTTTCAAGCGAAAATGAAGTCCCCGACGGGCATTGACACTGTGCTTTAACGTAGACGCTTTGAGGATTGTGTATAATTTTTGTATTTTTTCTAGATAATTAGGTCAAATATTAAGCACCTATTTTTTTAAATTGATTTAGAACGAGAATCGAGTGCAGAATAACCTCCACAAATATTGCTACTTCTAAACTTTCAACCTGTATAATTTTGGTTTTTAAAGTCATATGTGAACGTGCAATCAAGGTTATGGCATATGATAACGTATTAAATTGTCCCAATTAAACATTCATAAGACTAGTTATTTAATTTTATCGAAATCGTTTCTTTTTTTCTCCATTAAGTACTAAGTAAAGCAATTTTGTGTGTTGGTATTTGTGTTATGTGCTATATACATACACATATATGTGTGTATAAACTGACCACTGCTGTTGGAAGAAGTCCTCGGCTGTGCCGCTCGTGCTGGTGTCAAGAAGTCAGCCTCGCGCCACCCGTGTTTGCGATACACCTCGCGCAATTCCGCGTGCGACCACATAGTCATCAACACTTGTCCTAGAAAGTGATTAAAAACATTACAAAATGATTTAAAAAACTAGTTAAAAGTTAAAAAACTACTTAGTTTCCTAATACTACTCCCGGACTTGCGAATATCGTTACGAAGTTGTGTCTATGATCACGACAAACACAACGCGATAACTAAACTGACGGTTTTTACGCACGGAAAAGGTGTTCAGTAGACGTTTTATCTACGCTTTTACCGCAATAACTTTTAACGCTAATAATAGCGCGACAAGTAGTCGACGGTTCATCACGCAGGTATGGGAGTAGCGCCGGAGACCCACCTCTCCTCCCCTCCTCTCCCACCCCTTCCCACCAAAGGGAGGCAACGCACTTGCGACTCCCCTGGTGTTGTTAGTGTCTATGGATGGTGGTGATCACTTAACATCAGGTGACCCACCTGTTCGTTTGCCTCTTATAACATGAACATAAAAAAAGCATAATACTTTACGTATAACATTATTGTATTGTTTTTTTGTGATTGCATGCTTAATTTTAAGGATAATTTAAATACATAGGAACGTTATTATGAATTCTGTTAAATAAATTATTTATTCTATGTAAGTTATAACATTTGACGACAATCTCAATTGATGCAATTCATGATGGTGAACAGGCTACACCTAGAGCAGTCTAGCTCTGAAGTACAACTACTGGAACACACCAAGAGTTGCTTCGAGACATATTTTCATCTTGCGAATGTTAGCTAGCCGGGTGGTCTTAGAAGTAACTCTATACTAACCACTGAGCCAAAACTTACGGCGTGAATTGTTTTATCTATTTACTAGCTGATGTCTATAAATTAGTTTTCGAGAATATAGTTAAAAGTACGGGCTCAGTGTAGGACATACCTATGTCAATATAAATGAACTCTCGTTTACAAATCCAAGTCCTCTGACATTATAACTGCGTATGTGAGTTTATTTTTTATTACAGGGGTACAAAAAAAGATGTATTTTCCCGAAGGATATCCACACTAACGCGAGCAAAGCCGTGGGTAAAAGCTAGCATGTTATAAACATACCCGCGAATTTTAGAACCCTGGGCGTGTGCCGGTGCCGCTGCTTCGTCAGGTTGAGGAGTCGCTCCACGCCACCAGCTTCCAGCAAAGACCGCGAGAATTCTCCACTCTTCTTGATCACTTCGTTCAGAGTCGCCAGAACTGCTGCTATTGTGTCGTCGGAGGTGCCCTGGGACAATATCATTTTCTTATTAAACTGTCGCAGAGAAGTGTCTAGATTTCTATATTTAAATAATAAAACTTTGTATAATAATTAGGTTATTTATGTCGAGTGCTAAATCTTTCTGATTATAAGACCATATAGCGCATCTAATACCATTTTAGGGTATGATTATAAAAGTGTAGTGAACCGTCCAACGCACCACGTGAGAATGATCCCCACTCTTTTTTTTTCCGAACTGACTACGCTATTGACCTAGCAAGGTCTTAACAGCTTCACCGGAACTCCTTTTACACTACATCTTTTATAGTCTTATAATAGCGGCACGCTGTGATGGCCATTTTGACACATTACAATCGTGACGAGATACGTCGATTTATTTTGAACAATAACATAATGAATTGCTTTATTTTGCATATAATATTAACGCTAGTTTGCCAGAGGTGCTAGTTGTACTGACCAGCAATCTTATATACGTATATGATCATAGAATATACTAGCGGGCCCGGCAGATGTTGTCCCGCCCTGATCATATAAAAATCCTAGACAAATTATATACTGAAACCTTCCTCAAGAATCACATTATCCATTGTCGAAAACCGCATAAAAATCCGTTCAGTAGTTTTTGAGTTTATCGCGAATAGACAGACAGACAGACAGACGCGGTAGGGGACTTTGTTTTATACTATCTATACATATAATAAGAATGTGTGTTTTATACTATGTAATGATATAATTGAACTCAAATAATATAAAAACCGAGTTGTGTTGTAAGCAAGTACTGTTTATATTCTGTCAAACAGAATTGTTTTTTTTAGTAAAAATGTCAAAAGATTTATTCGCGAAAGCATATAATACATAGATATAGTAGTAGTTAGATACATATACATATATAATTTAGAATTCAGTGCACTAAATTAATTTTGTGTCGTAGAATTTGATATTTAAAATTCGATCAATTTTTTTTTTTTTATTATCAATTTAGAACACGTCACTATTGACAATAAAGAACAGCAATTTACTTCTTCTAATGTAGTTATTAATTTATACGAAACTTCATATCCGGGCAAACGTCAAAACGGCCATCATAGCGTGCCGCTATAATAATATTTCTGACTAGACACAGAAATGTATGATCATAGACAGGACAAGTATAATGAAAAAAAAAATGTGTGTTACCTGATCGTGTTGATGGTTACCGCTGGGCAGTTTCTGGACGAGGTCTCTCATGGCGTATTTACCGATGAGCTCTTTGTTCCGTTGGTCTATAGCCAGGTTTCTTAGGGCAGTTGCTACAGCGCAGACCACACGGTCCACCTCCATCCGGAGCAGTTCCACGAGTATCGGCAGACCTACGACACAACTCCGAAAATTAATAAATACAAAAAAACCACCTCCCTACAACTGAACCGTAACATTATAAAACTGATATACCCGGTTTCTGACATACTTTTAACAATAGTCAACTAATATGTTCAATGACTCGTCAAATTGTGTTTCCTAACATACAATTTATACTATAAACTTTAGTTCACTTCGGTTACACTTGACTGACCAATATAGAACGTTTATTCATCTGATAGGTTTTGTTTGAAGATTCATCTGTCAAAATTAAGATTTTGTCTTTTTTTTATCGAACTCTTAACTGCTTTTAATAATTGTGGTAGATTGCTGTTTTTATTAAACTCGAGAATATAATTACACATATAAAATCAATTTTAGACACCATTTTATAGAGTTATTTAGTGAAAAATTATAGAATTAGTTTTTGGTTTCAATAGCAACGGAATGGCTTGTTGAGTATTCAGAACCGTAAGTAACAGGAAATCACTATTTATCATATGAAAAAATCTATTGATTCAACAACTGATGGTAATATAACCGAGGACTTTAAAACCTGGCATGACTGAGATAATGGCATGAATGAGATTGTTGCAGGTGTCTTGGAATAAGTAATAAAATACATTTCAATCATTTTTAGAAACTGGATTCACAATAAAACCTCGGCAAGGAGACAGGTAAGGCAATCTCAAATCATAAAGCATATCCTCAGGAGTAACTTAGTCTTTGTTTTATAAAAATCAGTCCACTCTATCAAAAGTTATTGTAAATTGAATGACAGCCGGAGACAATTACGAGAGAAGAGTAGTAATCTATACTAATATTATAAAGTTGGAAGGTTTGCTAAGTAGGTTGAACGCGCTAATCTCAGGAACTACTGATCCGATTTGGAAAATTCTTTCGGTGTTAGCTAATTTTTTTTCTATCCACTTGCGACTACCCTGGTGTCGCTAGGGTCTACCAACGGAGGTGGTCACTTAACATCCGGTGACCCGTCTGTTCGTTTGCTTCCTATGATATACAAAAAAAAAAAATGTACCCTTCTCCTTGCGTACGGCCGCGCGTATATCGATGGAGGGTTGCCAGTAACACGCGGCGAGGTTCTGCAGCGCGCCCGCCGCCGCCTCCAGCGTCTCGGGGTTCGAGCACGTCTGCAGCAATGACATGTACATCGGGACCACCTGTAAAACCACAAACCCACTGTTCAATCCCCAACTACACCTGATACTAAACATCTTAAATCAAGGGAGGATGAATTTTCAAGTTTTATGAAGTGAAAAAGTAGAAGCCGTCACGTTCGGATCGGTGACGCTGGATCGCGTTTACTCGGCTCCGGTCGTCACCGATTACGTTTACTGTCTGACAATGAGTGCATCCTTCTAATTATTACATAATCCTAGCGGGCCGGGCGGACGTAGTCCTGCCTTGATAATAAAAACAAATTCTAAAAGTCAACCGCAGCGCCACCTACCGGGCCCAATAGTGAATCTAAACCATTCTCGGATCCACTGGAACACGCACACAAATTTCATCAAAATCGGGCCAACCGTTTAGGAGGAGTTCAGTGGCATACACACGTACAGAAGAGATTTATATATAAAGAAGATAATAATTAAATACTCTTATATATGTTTTGTATATAATCAGTGTAGTAATTCAAGTGTACATATTGTAGGTATTTTATGTTACGTACATTGTATTTCACTCCCTACATATTATGTGTGCGTTAGCACAGTTGAAGTAAATTTATATTTATTAAATAATTGATTTATTAGTCGCGATCAAGCACTCAGTTAGGTTGCACCACAACATCATTGTAAGAATAATAACAAATAAACTAATTTTGACCTGACAAACAACTTTATTCCCACAAACGGGCACCACAAGATCATATATAAGGCAAGAACTTACTGCTCACCCCTACAGTGCTTATTATATAATCCACTAAATACACATTCGGTCTTTAAAATCTGTTAAAAATATTGAGTGAGTAGTGACAATAACCTCAGGAGACCAGATCATCTCCGTTCCTTTGGGCACAGAGTAGCCGAGGTGTGAAGCGCTCGACTCCAGCTGGTGCGGCTCCGGTTCACTCTTACCGAGTGGACTCGTCGAGTTCGAGGACGAAGAACCCTCCTTCTTCTTCTTGCTACCGCCGAAACAACCCAAATTCTCACCTGAACAAATTTATTCACCATTTGTAATGTCCAAATTCAACAACACAAGTGAGGTGTTTTTGGTTCTTAGAATGTCATGTATTGGATTTTATATTTTACTAGCGGGCCCGGCAGACGTTGTCCCGCCCTGATTATAAAAAAAATTATATACTAAAACCTTCCTCATGAATCACTCTATCTACTGGTGAAAACCGCATGGAAATCCGATCAGTAGTTTTTGAGTTTATCGCGAACAGACGGACAGACAGACGCGGTAGGGCTTTGTTTTATACTATATAATGACTAGCTGACCCGGACACGCTTCACTGTAGCTCAATTAATACAAATGTTGAATTAAAATTATGATAAAGTATTTGTGTGGCGCCATCTATGAGATATCTATAACATTCACTCCTACAGTTTTTTGTCAACAAACTAGTTTAAAGCGCCATCTGTCCAAGATTGATAAAACTTACAATTAATTAGAATAATCAACACTGACTATAATTTAAGTATATGAGATAGAACTACCTCTCAAGTTGGACCAAATTACACATAAATGTCCACTTTCATGGAGATCAGTGTAGTAGTTTCAGAGTTCCTTGTGGACAAACTTTAAGACACTGGAACTTGTAAATAGTGTTTGTTACCTTTGGAGGCGCTCGCCTGTATCCTCGCCTGACCAGAGGACTGCGTGGGCGGAGCTCGCGTGTCGTACAGCGGATCTTCTATTTCTTGACACCTGGTGTTCAGTAAAATACAGAAAACATAACAAAAACACTAAAATCAGCACACATATTGTTGTTGATGTTTGTACAGATGAATTAAAATCTATACAAGTACAATGTAAACTCCATTAAACGCCACACGATTTAACTGGCAGAGTGCCGAAAACATCAGAATTACTTAAATTATGATTGGTATATAATATTTAAATATTTTTTTTCTCTCCGTTTAACAACTCCCAATAACACAATAAAATGCCCAGTCACTTAAGTGTCACTCTATAGAATTTAAACTGCATTTTATTAATATTAAAAAATCAGAAAAGAATTTGTTCATTTCAATGCCCTAATTTCAGTAACTATAAGTTTCATTTTGCGTCAAACTTCAGGACAATTACCGATAATGAGTGTATAGTCAAAGAATATATGAAAACGCAAAAATGTTGTCCCCTCTCATATCCTCTAGTATAGTATCTATCTAGTATGACTAACTCGAAAGAACTTAGGTTTCATTTATCAAATCTCTCCTTAAAAACAATAATACTAAACAAGTTAATATACAGGACACAACTTTTACCAACGTTTCCGTTGACGAATAGTTTAAAACAGTTTTGCCATCAAGAGAGTGACACATTTACCATTTTTAGTACTGAGTCTTATATATTATATTCAGAACTATAAATAAAAGGTGTAACCACAGTTACACTTGGAAAATAGCACAGCTCCAATTTTTGAAGTTATACTTCTTTTGGCGCGATAGGGAAAAATGATGAGAGTAAATTTTTACGATGCGCGCGCACACCGTCACTAAAAACCGACACCCTGAAGTTAACTATGGTCAACATTTTGTTTCTTTGTATTTGTTGTTTGTATTTCTTTGTATTAAAATTTTCAATGTATTAAATACCTGTTTTCTATTGTTAGTGTCGTTTTTTGTACAAACGTATAATAAGGCGAAAGATAACATTTTTGAAAAGATTTCTATCATGTTACGCCAAAGAAGTATAACTTCTAAAGCGTGTACATACGTACACACACACTTTTTTTTTAATTTGTTCGAATTATCTTTGGTAACAACCGTCATGTGGGTGCGCGCACATGTGTAGTTGTTGATGGAACAGTAAGGAAGAGGTTAGGGAATGAAAGAGGTATGAAAATAACTTACAATATCGGACTACCCGAATAAATTGGCCGATTTTGAACTTCAAGCGCATGTGTTTCTTTTTATGCATCACTTTCATTTGCCTATGAGCTTGTGGTGTCGCATAATAATAGCGACCCGGAGATTGAGTACGCATATGAAAAACGACGACCGGTCAGTGAGTCCCATCGTTTGTCTCGTCTACACTTGTCTTTGTTATTTTTGTACCAGACTTTCTTTCTTGTAACGTGTAATGTGTATTTTTATTCCGTCCCCCACAAGCTTATGTTCCCAAATTACAATGAACATAGGAATGAATTTGACCTACTCTGATAAAACTAGAGACTACAAACTTTTTTTTTCTTTGTGTATTGGTCAAATATGGTACTTTATCAAATTAGTGTGATAATGATGGACCTGTAGGAGAGGTTCCTGACGACGCAGATGCAGTTCTCTACGTTTGAAAATTTAGATTGGAAGACGTTCAAAAATTGCGTGAAACATTAGGAACGGTTAAAATTGGATTTAGTTTATTTTAAAATCCTTATGAAATATAATGACTACAATTTTTGATTAGTGAGATAATGATTTTGAGGACAAAATATGAGCTATCATTCGTATTTCTTTTTCTATATGTAAATGTTCTTTCTGTGTTATCAATATTTTTACAATTATAGATTCGTATTTGAATTTCATGTATGTAAAGCAATTTGAATTAACCGCCGTTATGACTAAAAGGTGCCGCAATTATGGCGCACACCACCTACTAGTTATAAGGATGACAATGTACATAAAAACCGAGACGAAATGTGTTCGTCACTGGCTCGTTATATACGATACTAGCCTCTACCCGCGACTTCGTCCGCGTGGAATAGTTACTTTGAGCTAACGAAGAAAAACTCCTATTTTGAAACATTCTTCGTTGGTGCTCCTCTCCTATTGGTCTTATTTTTTTTATTTATTTTTTTCGAACTGACTACGCTATTGACCTAGCAAGGTCTTAACAGCTTCACCGGACTAAGCCTATTGGTCTTAGCGTGATGATATATAGCCTATAACCTTCCTCGATAAATGAGCTATTTAACACTGAAATATTTTTTTTAATCGAACCAGTGGTTACTGACATCACCCCCTACAACGTCACAAGCTCACAAACGTTATTTACCCCTTTATAATATTAGTATAGAAGTATAGATTGAGAAGATATACAGTCCACTGAAGATCTACAGCTGTTTTTTTTTCTTCTAAAGAACGTGGACTCGTCCACAATGGTATACCTGTAGGAGAGGTTCCTGAGGACGCAGACGCAGTTCTCGACGATCTTGGTGCCGATGGCGTTGCCCTCGATAGCGGCGCGAACCACGTGCACGAGCGCCTCCGCGAGCCCCGCCAGGCAGCGTAGTCGCCGACGCGCGTACTCGCCCGCGGACGACGCGTTACGCAGTACGCCGGACGCGTTACGCAGCACTGTACGTGCCGACAGACAAACAAACAAAATCGAAATTAGAGTTTTTGCCCGGATCTTGGAATGTCACGTAATGGATTTTATATTTAATTCATGATCTTGTGTTATTTCACTGTATATTTTATAATAATGGTGACGTTTTACGTAACATAGTAATACAAAATAGAGTCTTTGCCGGGATCTTGGAATGTCATGTAGTGGATTTTATATTTTATTCATGATCTTGTGTTATTTCACTGTATATTTTATAATATTGGTGACGTTTTACGTAATATAGTAATACAAAATAGAGTCTTTGCCGGGATCTTGGAATGTCATGTAGTGGATTTTATATTTTATTCATGATCTTGTGTTATTTCACTGTATATTTTATAATATTGGTGACGTTTTACGTAATATAGTAATACAAAATAGAGTCTTTGCCGGGATCTTGGAATGTCATGTAGTGGATTTTATATTTTATTCATGATCTTGTGTTATTTCACTGTATATTTTATAATATTGGTGACGTTTTACGTAATATAGTAATACAAAATAGAGTCTTTGCCGGGATTTGGAATGTCATGTAGTGGATTTTATATTTTATTCATGATCTTGTGTTATTTCACTGTATATTTTATAATATTGGTGACGTTTTACGTAATATAGTAATACAAAATAGAGTCTTTGCCGGGATCTTGGAATGTCATGTAGTGGATTTTATATTTTATTCATGATCTTGTGTTATTTCACTGTATATTTTATAATATTGGTGACGTTTTACGTAATATAGTAATACAAAATAGAGTCTTTGCCGGGATCTTGGAATGTATGTAGTGGATTTTATATTTTATTCATGATCTTGTGTTATTTCACTGTATATTTTATAATATTGGTGACGTTTTACGTAATATAGTAATACAAAATAGAGTCTTTGCCGGGATCTTGGAATGTCATGTAGTGGATTTTATATTTTATTCATGATCTTGTGTTATTTCACTGTATATTTTATAATATTGGTGACGTTTTACGTAATATAGTAATACAAAATAGAGTCTTTGCCGGGATCTTGGAATGTCATGTAGTGGATTTTATATTTTATTCATGATCTTGTGTTATTTCACTGTATATTTTATAATATTGGTGACGTTTTACGTAATATAGTAATACAAAATAGAGTCTTTGCCGGGATCTTGGAATGTCATGTAGTGGATTTTATATTTTATTCATGATCTTGTGTTATTTCACTGTATATTTTATAATATTGGTGACGTTTTACGTAATATAGTAATACAAAATAGAGTCTTTGCCGGGATCTTGGAATGTCATGTAGTGGATTTTATATTTAATTCATGATCTTGTGTTATTTCACTGTATATTTTATAATAATGGTGACGTTTTACGTAACATAGTAATACAAAATAGAGTCTTTGCCGGGATCTTGGAATGTCATGTAGTGGATTTTATATTTTATTCATGATCTTGTGTTATTTCACTGTATATTTTATAATATTGGTGACGTTTTACGTAATATAGTAATACAAAATAGAGTCTTTGCCGGGATCTTGGAATGTCATGTAGTGGATTTTATATTTTATTCATGATCTTGTGTTATTTCACTGTATATTTTATAATATTGGTGACGTTTTACGTAATATAGTAATACAAAATAGAGTCTTTGCCGGGATCTTGGAATGTCATGTAGTGGATTTTATATTTTATTCATGATCTTGTGTTATTTCACTGTATATTTTATAATATTGGTGACGTTTTACGTAATATAGTAATACAAAATAGAGTCTTTGCCGGGATCTTGGAATGTCATGTAGTGGATTTTATATTTTATTCATGATCTTGTGTTATTTCACTGTATATTTTATAATATTGGTGACGTTTTACGTAATATAGTAATACAAAATAGAGTCTTTGCCGGGATCTTGGAATGTCATGTAGTGGATTTTATATTTTATTCATGATCTTGTGTTATTTCACTGTATATTTTATAATATTGGTGACGTTTTACGTAATATAGTAATACAAAATAGAGTCTTTGCCGGGATCTTGGAATGTCATGTAGTGGATTTTATATTTTATTCATGATCTTGTGTTATTTCACTGTATATTTTATAATATTGGTGACGTTTTACGTAATATAGTAATACAAAATAGAGTCTTTGCCGGGATCTTGGAATGTCATGTAGTGGATTTTATATTTTATTCATGATCTTGTGTTATTTCACTGTATATTTTATAATATTGGTGACGTTTTACGTAATATAGTAATACAAAATAGAGTCTTTGCCGGGATCTTGGAATGTCATGTAGTGGATTTTATATTTTATTCATGATCTTGTGTTATTTCACTGTATATTTTATAATATTGGTGACGTTTTACGTAATATAGTAATACAAAATAGAGTCTTTGCCGGGATCTTGGAATGTCATGTAGTGGATTTTATATTTTATTCATGATCTTGTGTTATTTCACTGTATATTTTATAATATTGGTGACGTTTTACGTAATATAGTAATACAAAATAGAGTCTTTGCCGGGATCTTGGAATGTCATGTAGTGGATTTTATATTTTATTCATGATCTTGTGTTATTTCACTGTATATTTTATAATATTGGTGACGTTTTACGTAATATAGTAATACAAAATAGAGTCTTTGCCGGGATCTTGGAATGTCATGTAGTGGATTTTATATTTTATTCATGATCTTGTGTTATTTCACTCTATACTTTATAATATTGCTTATGTTTTACGTACCATGGTAATATAGTTAGTTATACCCAGATGAATGGAAGTTGTGTTTTCATTGACATTTTTATTAAACATATTTGTTCTTGTTCCAACTATAAAAACTTTCTTTATTTCTTATTTATTTATTATTCGTTTTTATACGATTTTTACAAATTACAGTGTTTCTTACATTCGAAGTCTACTGTTTGTATGCACCACCTATTATGTACTTTTAGTCATAGCGTTCTGTGTGTATGTGCACTTGCGTATTACGAAACTCGGGAAAAGGAGTCAGATCAGCGTGGCATATTGTTAAAAGAATATTCTTATCACATGGCTTTTTATATTCGGTTACTTCTCGAAACATTATCACTAATAAATTTCAAAGATTGTTTTTTTTATATTGGAAAAAGGATAAATTCAAGGAGGTTCCTCTATTTTTATCTCATTAACATTGGAGCTCGTGTTTCAAAGTCGAATAGGAAATACGTAGTGATCGAGATATTAGTACGTGTATAACAATTTAACACTAGGCATGTCTAACTAGGTTCGATTTTATTGAAGTCTGTTTTTTTTGTAGTATTGATTTTTATATATATTCGAAATCAAGAAAAAAGTAGAATCTAATAGTTTTTTTTGTCACCTATGAACTTCTGTCCTCAAATTACACTAAATTAAAAAACTAGTTAGTCATAATTCGCTAAAAGCTCAGGCTACAGACTTTTCGACTTATTCCCGATGTGTTTGAGTTAGATGCACCTAAATTATATATTTATATCAGGGGAAAGTTTAAACACTCATAGTATTCAAGGACATGATACTTCATGATCACAAAATAATAATATCAAAACAAATACTAATAAACAACAGAGAGAACCTTAGTTAAAGTTTGTTATAAGAATTTCAAAAGTATGGATACGACCTAAATAAACCTAGGTGCAATGACCGGTGCCGAAATATGCAAGGGGCGATCCGGAGTGAATAATCTTCGATAATAATACGGACAATAATCCATGTTTTTGTTTAAACTTCAAAAAATTATCTTTCGTTTTCGTTGCTCCCGTTTTTTCACGCTTCACTGAACACGGCCCGACGGTCAATGACACCATCTTGTCACGTGGTTTAACAAAGGTCTTATGGGATTGAATATAATTTTTGTTTTTCTCTAGATCATTAGGTCAAATATTAAGCACCTACTTTTTCAATTGATTTAGAAGGAGTAACAACTACTCAGAATCCTGTGAAAATATTGCTAACGAGTAACCAGTCACGTGGTATAAAGTATGAAATATAACAAAATCGTATTATGAGCTTACCGGTCGACCAATATAGATCGCCTGGGTTTGTGGGATGCCATCCGGAATGTGGTATAATAATTTTGTTCACGATCACTTGTGCCGCGTCGTCTATTATAGATTGCTTCAAGTCCTCACACGATGACATATTCCATATGACACCAGTTACTAACTCCTTTACCTGTGTCAACAAAAAAAAATATTAGACAAGAATATTGATTCTGTAGAATTTGAAATAAAAAAAACATCTATACAACTTTGTGAATTATTATTACTACTTGATATATGATGTCGTGGTGGTGGAGTGGTTTGATCAGTGGAATATCAAGATGACGTCTACAGTTCCCATACATTCACTAATTCAAAGGGATAAAGACTTATTGGTTGACGGTGAAGGAAAATTTTGTGAGGAGACCTGAACCTGAGAAATGCTTCTGTGAATTCCTCTGAGCCTGAAATCGGCAATACTTCGCGGGCTGGTGTGCTGATTATGCCCATATACCTTTGTTCGGGATGTATGGATCTACTTGTGTCTATTACAGGCTGATATATCGATAACAATATATGAAAAATTGGGTCTACAATAAGTTTGTATATTAGGTTAACATGAACTAAGCCAAACTATTTACTGGATTTTGAAATCTCATCTTATTCTTATTACACTTTCCTTCTCCATTCTCTTGCCAGTTATCAGTTATCACACGGTTTATACGCATAATTCCAGATAAAACTTTGAAAATATATTCCTATTTTCTGTAAAGTGTGACTTTGGTCAAGTAAAATACAGATAGAACACGTAGTCCTTATAAAAACAATAACACTTTTCACGAAAACGAAGTCACGGGTATATTCTATGTTGCGACCGCGTAAAAGTTATATTACAGTAGAATATAGTACCAGTGAGGGTAGATGATATGTTTTGATCACCCTGAGCGCTTTCGTTGGACAGTTCGTTCGCTGTCGTTGTATGTGAAATGTGACTTTTATTGGGATTACAACGAGAACTCGTATCGCAAGTCGTTGGGGTCGACCACCGGCATCAACCAATGCACAGACATGACATAACATTTGATTTCCTATTCTCGTTGAGTTTTGCATTCGTCATATTCGCTCCATACGTTCCTTCCCGGTTATGTCGGAACGACTATTATTTATTTTTTTATAATTATAATTTGGGGTTTGGTCACAAATTGACCTTGTCACTCCAGTAATTAACGACAAAATAAAATATCTACACAATCAATAATTTATTGGTTCTTAATTCCAGACATAACCGGTCTCTAAAGCATTTTCGCTTCCTCGGTTGTCAGGAAAGCAAGGATGGTATTACATAAATCCACAGATCTTATTGATTCTTTAATTTTATTCTCCAGTGCTAGTCTTGGGACATGGTGACGTGTACATTCAGTCATTATGTGGTACAACATATCTTCGACAATATTGCGTATGTCACAATTTCATGACTTCACTTTTATTAAATACTAGCTGTGCCCGCGACTTCGCCCACGTGGAACCTGATGTACAAAACAATGCCTAATAAAGTCATCTGAACGTATTTAGTCAATTTGCTTATCTACATTTCCCTCATACTTAAGTCGGGGCGCCATTAAAATTACATTAACTTCTGACACAGTGGACCGATTTTAAAGAAAAGGCTAAGTTACTCCCGAGGATATGCTTTATAATTTTCTTATATGAGGTTTTATTGTGAACCCAGTACTCTAGCAGTGATGCGTGTTCATACAAACACACAGACAGACAGACAGACAGACATTTCTAAAAATGATTGAAATGTATTGTATAACTTATTCCTAGACATCTGCGACAATTTTTTTTCACGAAAATCGAAAAAGTACAGACACTTTAGATTTACATTCTTATTAGTAGTCCGGTGAAGCTGTTAAGACCTTGCTAGGTCAATAGCGTAGTCAGTTCGAAAAAAAAAAAACATTCTTATTATATGTATGTATAGATAGTATAAAACAAAGTCCCCTACCGCGTCTGTCTGTTCGCGATAAACTCAAAAATTACTGAACGGATCGTTATGCGGTTTTCACCAGTGGATAAAGTGATTCACGGGGAACGTTTTGGTATATAATTTGTCCAGGATATTTTATAATCAGGGCGGGGCAACGTCTGCCGGGCCCGCTAGTGTACAGATAAAAAGCTACTTGTGGAATGTGAATCACAAGACAAAACTAAGATGAATGTCGTATAGTTATATACATATAAAGTTATATATATATAAAGTTACCTCCATATCGGTAGCGCGGCAGAGCAGCGCCATTAGCGCGGGGATGCCGCCGGCGTCGCGTATCGCGCGCTTGTTCTCGTCGTTCTGCCGCCCGTACGAGAGGTTCCGCAGCGCGCCGCACGCGTTCCGGCACACCTCCGGGTTCTCGTGCGACACCAGCCGCACCAGTGGCGGGATCCCGCCTGCACAACCACATCGATATCGATAACGAACTCTCTTATCGATATACCGACTCACGAAATGAACGTAATCGATTGTTAAAATAACTAAAACGTCGAGCGACGCCAGCCGCACCAGCGGCGGGATCCCGCCTGCACAACCACATCGATATCGATAACCAACTCTCTTATCGATATACCGACTCACGACATGAACATAATCGATTCTCAAAATAACTATTTATGGTGGTAGAGCCACGCTGTAGCTATTACTAGTTTCACAATGAATGGGTCGGATCGCCCGGGATAGTACCACCCTCTCACAGAAACCCGACGTGAAGTAACAGTGCTTGCATTTCGTTCGGTCAGTGAGAGCGCCGGAGGACCACCTCCTTTCCCCCTTTCCCTTCCCCTTTCTCCTTTCCCTAACCCTCCACAGGTTGGCAACGCAATTGCGACTTCCCTGGTGTTGCTATTGTCTATGGACGGTGGTGATCACTTAACAACAGGTGACCCACCTGTTCGTTTGCCGCCTTTTGACATATAAAAAAAACTAAAACGTCGAGCGATGCCAGCGACGGTTGGATACTGCCTGGGGATCAGGACGCATATCGCACAACACACTCTCATATCGATACATCGAGTCACGACATGATAGTAATCGATTGTCAAAATAAGTAAAACGTCGAGAGACGCTTGCCGCACAAACGCCGGTATACCGTCTGGATATCTATATTCACAACACACTTTATTATCAATTCACGACATGAATATAATCGATATTCAAAATAACTCTAAACGTCGTACAAAGCTAAACGTACCAAACCGATACATACAGCCTGAGAATCAATATGCACATTAAGATCAATATCGACAATTCATTTTCTTATCGATATATATCGATTCATGGCATGAACATAAATGATTGTAAAAATAAGTAAAACATCATGCGACACCAGCCGCACTAACACCGGTATACCTTTTGAAGATCAGAGCACACATCATCATCGATATCAACACCTCACTTTCTTATCGATATATCCATTCATAATAAAGCTTTAGTAAACAAAAATCAATTATCGAATACAGTAAAACGTCTTTTAACATTAGCGGCATTAAAGGCGCTATATCGCCTGGGGATCAGGAAACACATGATTATCGATATGGACAACTTGCTCTATCGATTCACGACAAAAATGAAGTCATCGAAATCGATTTTCAAATAAAGTAATGTGTCATACGACGCTAGCCGTATCAACGGTGAGATACAGCTTGAGGATGCACAAGAACATCGATATCTACAACTCACTTCCCTTCATCGAAAGCTACGAGTCAGTAGCAAAGACTCGAACCTGCAGCGATCCACGTGGTGTCCGAACACGCTATGGACTGAGCCTTCAACACTTTAAAATAAAGAAAAAGAGGGGGTAACCTAAACTCCTAGTCTTCTGTTTGTTAGGATCGTCCATATAGGTGAGGTGCTGCAAGTAGGCGGCCGCGTTGGCCTTCACGACGTCGGAGGGCGAGTTGAGGAACCCGATGACTTCGGGCAGGTTGGGGTCTCGCCACTGCAGCCCTCCGCCCTCCTCCCGCCCGCCCACGCCGCCATGCACTGTGTACATACATTATACCTTATTACTTTATTCACTTACATAATAATCGTTGATCATAGAAATTAACAAATTAAGGCAGACGTCCTCATTTTTGCATCGTAAGTTTCGGATGATAGGTAGTGTGGTCCAAGTGTATAATTTATCTAGGTTTTTTTAATATCAGAGCGGGATAACGTCCGCAAGGCCCGCTAGTGTAAAATATAAAAATCATAAAAAAAAAAACTAAAGTCCTTAGGGACGGCAACATTTCAACTTCGTTATCGGTGTATTAAAACGGGAATTCTTAAAAAAAAATAAACATTTTGTATGATCGATCAAAATTGTATTTTGCTCATTATGAACTGTAAGGGCACAAATGTTAACAAATTATGCGATATGATTTATATAGAAACAAAAATTTATTATACACTATCTGCCCGCTGCAACTTCAGGCTGATGTACTAACGAAGACCATATAATGAAACCAAACGTTAATCTTTCAAATTTGTCATTATTTTTGAAGATATCCTGTCTCCTATCTACCTCACAAATATTATTTTTTTTTACATTCTTTAATCCAATTAGTTTTGACGTTTTATCGAGATTGTTTTAACCTGTCTCTCTCCTTAACCAATTCTGTGCCTACTTTAAAAGTTATAGTATATTTGATGTGTATTTTAAGCTACGTTTTGATGTAAAAAAAAAGGAAAAAAGGATGCCCAAATTATTAAAAAATTTACTTTCGGTTTTGAACATTAAAAAAAAAGTTTTTTCCCAGTTTTATTTTATTTTCAAAAAGAGCAATTGTTTTCTATATAAATCACTGCGTTTCATATTTCGTTGTAAACTTGTTCAATTTGAAAAACTACTTCCAAAAAATCTGAATTTCAGATGTGACTGCACTGTTCTTTATAAGCCCATAACTTGACAAATAAACGTGATAGAAAAAAAAAAATTATGCATTCACATTCATACCTACTATTCATACCAATTAGGCTGAATATGAACGAATTTCTGAACCTCACCTTTTTTTCGTTGTCCGTTTCACGTGAAATGCCTTAGGTATCAGTTAGTTTGTAAATAATATACTCACCAAGAGCCATCCCGGCCATTTGTTTCTGTAATTCCTCATCGTCACCGTACATAGACTGTCCACCCGCACTGCCCATACTGAGACCATTCTGTGAATCCTGAAAAGATGTTCACGTCATACTTAGGTATAATTAAATATGATATTATTTTTTCAGGAAAATAAAGACCGTTATAGACTCTTAGCTGAGTATAACTAACTATGCAAAGAAGTGGATTGGTGCTTCATGTTAGGAATACTTAGGACCAAACAAATTTGTTGTAAATTTGACTTATGAATATACCAAACATATAGTACTTTTATTTGATATCTTCTATTATGAATAAAATATAAAAGCCACTACATGACAAACTAAGATTCCGCAAAAAAACTCCTAGTGAAGCCTTACTAATAAAGATATATATTATGTGTATTTTGAACCTTGAACTGTGGCGGATGGTGTGTCGCGTGCTCGTACGTAGCGGGATAGTGTTGGTAGCCGTACGCGTCGGCAGCGTACTCGCCGCGCGGTGACGTCACACAGTAGTGCCGTCCCAGCTGCTCCAGCGACGTCGAGTCGTACCTGTGTTAATTATTCACAAATTGGTTCCTATATAGATATATCAAGAAAATATGTCGATAAAGACGTCGTTATATAAAAAAAATATATTTTCTTTTTTATTTAATTTTTTATAACATTTTGTGCAGTGCTTGTCATGGACAAGGATTAGCGTCGATTGTAAGCATTATTTATACCAGGTGACTGTGTAAAGTTTAACACCCTTCCATCATTTGGTAGTCCATGGTCACATTTAACATACTACAATAGTAATATCAAAACAAATACTAATAAACAACAAAGAGGTCCTTAGTTAAAGTTTGTCCTAAAACTTTTAAAAGTATGGGAACGATACTTTTAAACGTAAAAAAAATTTGGTCAAATATTAAGCACTTATTTTTTTATTGATTTAGAACGAGAATCGACTAATGATTATCCTGTAAAAAAATTGCTGGCGACTAACCAGTCCCACTGTATAAAGGTATAACAGTGATTATACCTATATGTCTAAATCACATAACGCCTCTCTGTAGAATAGAGGAAAATGTAAGATTGTATTTTGGTAAAAAAATAATACATAGTTTTAATAGAACTGTTATTGAAGTCATATCAGTTTTGTAAATAAGCCTTTATCGCGAACGCTTTTATCAGATATATGTACTAATATTATCACTTGACCTATGGATCAGAATCAGATTTCTCCTGTCAGAATTATGTAGTTATTGTTATGTTTAATGAAAAAGTTAGACACAGCTTTTTTTTACTTTTGAGATATCCACAATGCGGAATTTTAAAGTTTATACATATATCTATTAAAATTGTAGAATATCTGACCTTTGTTGTAAGTGTAAATTATGTTGAGGTAAGGCACCCGGCGATGCACTCCTCGGTGATGCATTGCCACCTCCCTCCACATACTCCTGTAAACAATAGTAACAAATATGTCAGTCTATACAATATATATACAATTTATATGTACATACATATGTGCAATGGTGATATATTCATATAATATTTTATAGAATAATAGTCTATTGAACGGCCACAATTTTTGTAAGGGAAACAACAAATGACTCAATCGAACAGCTTTTAGAAGTAGAACTACAGTAATTCATCTTATTTCACTAAAAGCGTAGGTTACAGACTACGAATTTTCTCTGATTTATTTTTGAGTTAAACGTGTCCATTTTACTTACGATAGTAGCATTGCAAATAAAGATTATAAGAGATAACCACCCAAGGATTAAGTTTTATTAATAAGTCTTAGAAGAAACAAACGCCTGCTAAAACTAAAGCTCAACAATCTTAGTAATTGATTAAGGTTTAAGTTTCTTTTCATTGGAAGGTGCAGTAAGCCGGTCCAATAAATGTCATCCAAGTGTCTTTATTAATACTTTTAGTTCACAATCTGATGTGATGTTAATTGACGACGTGCTTTAAGATGGTAGACATGCTAAACCTAGAGGAGATTGACTCTTCAAGTGTAACTGGCAGAACACATCACATGGTGCCTTGGCAATAGAAGGAGCCCCCTTCATCCTGCTGTTGTTTCATCACCAATTCCGACTTAGTTAGAAGGATCGACGTTGTGCCCGAGCATTCTATAAACTGAGCCAAGAATGTTCTTTTCATTACTTCATATTATTCTTTCTCACCTGTCCCATGTAGGCCGGTACTTGCGCAGGGTCCACCATGTACGCAGGTTGTGGTGGATACGGGGCAGCGGCGTAATGTCCGTAAGTGCCATAGTGCCCTGCTCCGCCTACACCCGCGTAGCTGCCTCCCCCGCTAACGGACACTGAATCCATTACCTATAAATCCCGACAGGAACTTTAGGCTCTAGACTCGTGCTTTAATTCTGAATCTACTTGAATAATGATTTAATTCAAAGAGATTAGAGTATTAAATACATTTTACTTTTGAGTTGGACGGAGAAGAAGTCTGCCTTAAATAATTTGATGATTTTGTAAAGCATATAGTCATCAATCTCAAGGCATTTAACAGACTTTGAGTTAACCTTTGTGACTACACATGATCATGCAGAGTATCAATGGGAAAGGGAAATAACTACCACATAGCGGCTAGCTTACTCCCAATATATTATTAATTCTGAATATATCTATGCGAAGAGTACACAATTAAAAAGTATATATATTTGGGCATGTTTAAGAAGTTTATATCTATGACGCGTTGTTTTCCGTTCAAAGTCGATTTACAGTGTCCACATCAAAGGATTCACGGCCACGATAAGCCAATGCTCATTCAAATTAACGCTCTCACAGTCCACTTAGTACCAATGAGTTAACACAACCCCTGTGAATATTGCGAGAGTAGTTCGCGCCACGCGCCACGCAATGTGGGTATAAGAGTTCGTTTTGGTAGTTCATCCATCCATCGGGAAGTTTTACATACCTAATGCGAAAACCGGAATCAGCCAGCTGCTATGTATGCATAACGATTGGACGATGTGTAACACGTGATAAAAGGAATATGCCAAGAACAGCATCGAAAGAGAGTCATTGCTGAGTTTCAGTTGCAAAAACCTAGGTATTTTTATCACAATATTTTGGCAGAACCCTGTTCAGATGAAGGTAAGATGTTATTTGACTTGGTAATGATATCTCATCAGCGACTCTCCTGATAAACATAGAAAAAATGGGGAGCGATGGCGCTGTTATATTCGTTGGAATAGGAGTCCCTACAAAATGTTTTTAATAAAAACAACTTTATGCGTAAGTTTCTAAGGTTGAAGATATATGACACATAAAATTAGACCAGTTTTACATTTTCTCTCTAACGACAGGTCATGAGAATTCATCACATCTCACTGATGCGGTATAAGACGAGACATAAAATATAAAATAATAAAATGAAAATTGACCGTCAGATTCTAACTTCTATCGTAACACATGTCATTTTAAGAAAGCAATATAGAAACAGATCTATTTAGTACCAGAAAATATTTCACCACCATACAAAATATACCAAAAATAATATCTTCCTAGATAACATTTAACTATTGTGCCATGAAATAGATGAATATATAGTCCGTCTTCTACTAATAAACTTACATGTGGATATTTTTGCGATGGTGCCATGGTTAGATGGCCCATGTGGTTATAGTGAGCAGCTGGTGAAGACACGTACTGCCCGTAATCAGGGTCCACACCTCCGCCCACAACTGGATATTCCCCCGCCTGAACATAAACAATTTTACACCATATATTTCTAGGGACCAATTATCTACACAATCATTTGACAACAAACTAAACCTAGTTTGATGCCATACAGAAATATATAAGTCATACATAATACTATTTTCATTTATTGTTGCAGAAGTGACAACTTCATGAGATGCATTGAATAGTGAATGGGAGGGAACCGTTAAGCTATGGTCGGTGACGTTGCATTGGGATTATTTGACTCCAGTCGTTATCAACCGAGTTTATTGCCTGCCTGTACTTATTAATTATAATATTTTTTGTATACTCCTACTCAGTGTAATATTGCAAGTGTAGATATTGTCCGTATTTAGATATTACTGTTATTTATTTACTTATAACTTTAATGTGCAAACGTGAACAACGTAAATATCCTGAAATATTGCACTAAGGCAATCCGCTGTCTCCGTGTTGTGCTTGTGTCCCTTTCGCTGTTGTATGCGGTAATTATTTCGGCGATATTTTAATATCATAATTATGGCCATAATTTATATAGATTAATTGTGTTTTCTTTCTTCCCTTCAATCCATTCAACCAAATACGTCCAATTATGGGCATAGGCATCCCCAAAAATATGACAAACACTGTTCTTACGCAGCTCGCATCCTACGGACTCCAAGTCCATATCGTAGACCCACCTTATGCTACGTCAACTCACTACGCGTCTTTTGATGTTTGATTGCGACTGAAGAATTTTCGGCTCTATCGACTATCCGAACTTCAAGTAATGAGCTGCGAGTCCTGCTTATTAAAACTATAGCATTTCTAGCTAAGCTTGTGTAAAGGTATGGATGTGGATGACAAATCCGGTAACTTATATATAAAGAATATATCTTAAAGCGAATAGCAAATTTTTTACCTGCATAGCTAAGTGGTGCTGGTGTGCAAGCGCAGCGGACAGTTCCGCGTCCTCAGTGGAGGCGTCCGACCGCGACACTGGGCTGTGCTGCGGCCCGTAGGCGCCTTCCACCGGACCGTTACTGCAACAACAGAAAAACCATTACTTACACTATTTATTACTATCTAAATATATAAAAATCCAGTGTCATGATGTTCGTCCATGATGAACTCCGAAACTACTCGACCGATCTTCATGAAACGTTGGCATTTATGTATAATTTAGTCCAACTCGAGAGATAGAATAATTTATTATCTCGATTAATGACCTCAATATTTTTTAATTATAAATTAAATTGTCAGTGTTGATTATTGTTATTAATTGTAAGTTTCATGAGTCTCGAACAGATGGCGCTTTAAATTAGTTTATTGACAGAAAACTGTAGGACCGACTGTTATCTATATCTCATAGATGGCGCCACGTTTTAATTTTGAATTTCATTTTCAATAACTGAGCCACAGTAACGCGTGGCCGGGTCAGCTAGTACTTCTATATAATGCACAACCCCGACGTCGGCAACCTTTTGGCATGTCTATTTGTGACCTACCACAAATTTCAGTGAGATATTATAAGAATATTTTAACGCACACTTTTAATACATGAAAAAAATTATAATTACCATTGTATTCAATTAAGATATCATGATTTCATTAAAAAGAAAAAAAAAAAGCCCAAAACGGGGTTTTTTTTTTTTTTTTTTCGGGAAAAATTAAAAAATTACTGCAGGGATTTTAATGGGGTTTTAAAAAATGAAAAAAGGAATTAAAGGGAAAATTTTTGAAAAAAAATTGAAAAGGGATTTTTTTAAAATGGGGGGGGAAAATTTTTGCGGGGAAGGTAAATTTTAAATAAAAATAAAAAATAAAAAAAAAAAAGAAAAAAAAATAAAGAAAAAAAATCAAGAATTTTTAAGGGGAGGAAAGAAAAAAAGTAAAAATTTAATAATTAATAAAACTTAAAAAGAAAAAAATAAAAAAAATTGTTTTTAAAATTGAAAATATTGGGAATTTTAAAAAATGAATTGGGGTGGAGGTTGAAAAAAAATTAATGATTGTAAAAAAAAATTCGAAAAAAAAAAAAAAGGAAATGAAACAAAAATTTAAAAAAATTCTAATAAATAAAAATAATAATAATTATATCCATAGGGAGGGGGAGGGGAAAAAAATTTCCTAAAATTTCCGGGGGGGAGGGAAATAGTAGAGGGGGAAAGTAAAAATTTTTAAAATATAAAAGAATATCATATATTTTTTTAGAATTGGAAAATTAAGAAAAGAAAGGGGTAAAATTTTTTTTATAAATAAAATATTTATATTATTTTTTATATTTTTTTTCAAAAGGGAATGATCCTATACATATAATAAGTATGTAAATCGAACTAGCTTGAACTTTTTAGATTTTTGTGAAAAAAAAAATGTTGCAGGTGTCTTGGAATAAGTGATAAAATACATTTCAATCATTTTTAGAAATGTTCGTCTGTCTGTCTGTTTATATGAACACGCATCACTGTTAAAGTACTGCGATCACGAGAAAACCTCACACAGCAATCATAAAGTATATCCTCGAGTAACATTTAGTCTTGGTTTCATTAAAATCGGTTCACTCTGTCAAAAGTTAATGGATTTTAATGACGATGCGGCTTACGTACGAGAGAAAAGTAGATAAGTAAATGGACTTAACACATTCAGATGATTTTATTAGTCTCATTTTTTTACATAAGGTTCTGCGTGGATGGGGTCGCAGGCACAGCTAGTTATAAATAAAGGCTTCGACTCGTCAATGGTATGGATAAAAAACTATTTCCGTTTCTTTATTAACACCTAACCCTAATGCTCATCAATAATTACTAACTAAATAAAGAAAACCGGTTGACAAAAAAAAACGAGAATATGGTACTAGTAATATATTCGCCAATTCATTTATACAAGCTACATGATTGTTATTATTTAAAAATTTGGTTAGCAGTTGTAAAGCGTTGAATTATAACGAAATTCCGTGTCTAAATATATACACAAACCAATATTTATGACGATCAGTTCAACTATATAAGGAGGTATTACGTTGCAACAAGTAAAACCTTCATGGTAAAAAAAGACACTTAAATATACTATTAACTTTCACGGCGGTGCTGGATTAAACGATATCGGAAAGTTTCCATCACATACATACATAACAACATTCATTTATATACATAGTTACACGTGCCTTTAAACTGATATCTTATCAATGCAATCATTCATCACTACCTTAAAGCCAAGAAAGACTAAATATATCAGTGACGGTTACGAAATATTATCTTTTGTGGGCATAACGTGATATTTCAACGTATATCCGTTATTAAGAATGCAAATAGGTATATCTTATATAGAAAAACATATACCTATAGCAGCTATATGATAAATCACTATCATTACATAATACAAAACAAAGTCCCCTACCGCGTCTGTCTGTCTGTTCGCGATAAACTCAAAAACTACCGAACGGATTTTCATGCGGTTTTCAGCGGTGGATAGAGTGATTAATGAGGAACGTTTTAGTATATAATTCGTCAAGGATTTTCTCATAATCAGGGCGGGACAACGTCTGCCGGGCCCGCTAGTGAAGTATATAAAGCAGTTTGTAATTAACCAAGTATGAGTACTCAGTGTTAGATAGAATATTTATCGGCTACATATCATCACGCTAAGACCCATACGGGCGGAGCACTAATGAAGAATGTTTCAAAATCGGGTTTATTTTTCGTTTTAAAATTCCGCTGCGTATTAGTCAGTCCAAAGTAACTATTCCACGCGAACGAAGTCGCGGGCAGAAGCTATAAAATATACAAAAAAAAACTAAATAATTCGCTTTTATAGGTAATCGAAGTAAAAAGTACAGTATATGAAGTGTTTATGTCTTTACAGTTGTAAAGAAATTTAGTGATCACTACATATTATAAAACAAAGTCCTCTGCCGCGTCTGTCTGTCTGTTCGCGATAAACTCAAAACTACTGCACGGATTTCCATGCGATTTTCACCAGTAGATAAAGTGATTCATGAAGAAGGTTTACGTATATAATTTGTCAAGGATTTTTTTTAATAATCAGGACAGGACAACGGCCGCCGAGCCCGCTAGTAATAAATAAAAAAATCTTAAAATCATTAACTCTTCACGCTTATAAATCGTCACGCTAAGACCAATAGGAGCGGAGCACCAATGAAGAATGTTTCAAAATCGTTTTTTTTTTCTATTGAGAGCTACCGTTGCGTGTTACGTTAGGCCAAAGTAACTATTCCACGCGGACGAAGTCGCGGGCATACGCTAGTGTCAGTATATTATTCGTTAAAAGAACTTTTGTCAAATACATAGGTAATGTAGCCAATTTTCAATTCTTTACCTATTCTAAGCAAATCTTATCCTATAAATTTACAGTCAACCCGGGATTTTTCCTACGTCGTTATATCTTGACAACATATCTACAGTGGAAAAAACATAAACACCACACCGCTTACCCCACTTTTCCACGGCATGAAAACAAGCATCGCTAAACGCTTAGTGTCTATAAAAATCATAGTTTCATAAAGCTTTAATAACTGTGTAAAATTGTAATGTTGTGTGTCACCGATAGATGGCGTTGAGCTATTTTTAAACTAGCTATCAAATGTTGCACGCTAAAATAGGAATACATTGAAGATATGTAAAAACAATTTAGTAGTCCGGTGAAGCTGTTAAGACCTTGCTAGGTCAATAGCGTAGACAGTTCGAAAAAAAAAAAAAAAAAAAACAACTTAATTAGTCCAGTGGAGCTGTAAAGACCTTAACAGGTCAATAGAGAGGAGGAGGAAGAAAAAAAAGAAGGGAGGGAAGAAGGAAGGGACCGGGAAAAAGAAAAAAAAAAAAAAAAAAAAGGAAATTTAAAAAAAGATAAAAAAAAAAAAAAAAAAAAAAAAAAAAAAAACAAAAAAAAGAAAAAAAGAAAAAAAAAAAAAAAAAAAAAAAAAGGGGGGGGGCCGGGGGACGAAAAATAAAGAAAAATTTAAAAAAAAAAAAAAAAATTTTTACCTGTAGTCAGTTCGTGGAGTCCCTCCGTGCAGAAGAAGTGAAACTTTGTATTGTAATTGAAAATAGGAAGAGGTAGAAATTGATTTTTAGTGAAATCATATTGTTTCTTTAAGACAAACTTTATTAACATTGCTTACAATTCACAATTGATCGCATCTTTTAATTATCATTTTCGAGTGGAGAAATATCCAAATCTATCTACTAAAGTAAAATACGGAAAGTTTGATTATTTTCCTTGCTATGTCTCTTTCTATTCCCCCTCCCCAGGAGCGTTAAACGTTTAACACAACCTTGTTGGAAGTCGCATAACAAGTTTCACTTCAAAAAAAAATACGGTTTAAGTTTTGGTTAATACATGTGTTTCATTGTGATCCGAGTGAACAATAACTTTACATTAAACTAGCGGGCCCGGCAGACGTTGTCCCGCCCTGATTATGAAAAAATACTTGACAAATTATATACTAAAACGTTGCTCATCAATCACTCTATCCACCGGTGAAAACCACACGAAAATCCGTTCTGTAGTTTTTGAGTTTATCGCGAACAGACAGACAGACAGACGCGGTAGGGGACTTTATTTTATACTATGTAACTAGCGGGCCCGGCAGACGTTGTCTCGCCCTGATTATAAAAAAAATCCTGGACAAATTATATACCAAAACGTTCCTCGTGAATTACTTTATTCATTGGTGAAAACCGCATAAAGATCCGGTCAGTAGTTTTTGAGTTTATCGCGAACAGACAGACAGACAGACGCGGTAGGAGACTTTGTTTTATACTATGTAATGATGATACAGCTATCATAATATATTTCTTTATACAACTGGCCCAAGAGTCTAAGAAGTAAAACTATTTTTTTATAGATATCCATCCAGTAGTTTTTGAATGATGCGCGCACAACCGCAGGCCATAATTTTATATGGATAAACATCACACAGCCAGACGTAATGTAGAAATTATATTATTTTGAGAGGAAGAAATTTAAAAAGACATCAATCCCAAACGTGTCTCTTCGGATTGTCGTTTGCAAAAGATTTCTGCTTACATTGTTGCCGAAAGTCGTCAACATCCGAGCATTCTAACAAGGTCGTAACATCAACCAGACACAGAAAGAACTCATAGGTATCTAAGCGACGCATTTCAACAGTTTTATAGACCTTTCACTTTATTCACCGGAATTCGGGGAATATTTTTAAGCCTCATCCAACTGAGCTATTACCAAGAAAGGAAATCGACGATCTAGTAGTGAATAGTCGTGAGAAGCAAATAAAATACACTATATTGTTTTAGTAATTAATTCCGAACGCAGTATATAGAGTATCACTAAATATTATAATATAAAGCCCTCTGCCACGTCAGTCTGTCTGTTCGCGAGAAACTCAAAAACGACTGAACGGATTTTCATGCGGTTTTCACCAGTAGATAAAGTGATTTATGAGGAAGGTATGTAACTTGCCAAGATATTTTTTTATCAGGGCGGGACAACGTCCACCAGGCCCCCTAGTAAAATATATACTATCGTTTTAGTAATGAATTTAGAACGCAGTATATAGAATATAATAAAATAAAAAACACGAGCATGTGAATTCTTAAAAGCTAAGTAAAAACTGTCCGACAATACTAACGAAACGATATCGATTAAATAAGATAAACCCTTACTAATATTATAAATATGAATGTATGTATGTTTGTTTGTCACGCTTTCACGCATTAACTACTCAACCGATCATCATAAAATTTTACATAAATGTTGTCAGGAAAATAGAGAAGGGTATAGGATACCTTTCACCTAAAAAAACGGTCCTGCTTCTGAGCAATAGCTCATATCTACAATAACGCGAGCAAAAGCTAGCACCTAGCAGCTAGCACCTAGGATGAGTACAAACTCATTCTAATTTAAATTGATTCTTCGATCCCGTTAAAATTTAAACAGTCTCAGTTCTCAGATCCCAAACGTACATATTACTACAATTTTATCTCAGTGTCACTTTACAACAGTGAAGCTTCCTATTCAAACTTCTAACTCAAGAGTTCAGAGAGGTCCAGTTAACAAACATCTCTGTAATTAGTAATTGACCTTATTTCATAGTTTATATCAACCTAGAGTATACTTAGACTAAAGATATTCCTTTAACAAGCTTGGCAATGAAATGAAATATTATTCTTTAGTAAAGCTTCCAGAGTAGTTTAACGGAGTCAATCATTAGAAGCCACTTTCTTAATACCATTAGAGTACGTGGTAATCCTCCGAGAATGCAGACGACATAAATAACTCATTACGTTAAGCCCCTCTCCAATGTCCTTAAGCGCGTACTCAGAACGCCAATCATTGACACTTGAGAGTACGCTATACAGATCCCGTATGAGGTACTAGGTGTGAAAAGCTTGAGTATATTGGTTGTTAAACGTTATTATGCAATTATATAATCGGTTTTAATATTACTATTACTATCAGGATTATGATAACAGCGATTTACTTAAATATATAAAAACATATTGAAGTAAAATAATAAATGTAATTCTTATCCCTCAATTTTTTATTCTCTTAAGTACATAGAACCCTTTTTCTCTTTTTTTTTGTCGAGGGTACGTTCAAAAAGTACATATCTTTAACAAGAGAATAAATTAAAACAATAGAACCTTACAATCATTTTCTTGTCCTTATACTGACGTCAGCCAGATTATACATTAATTTCGCTTCTTCCCTTGTTGGACATAAAATTTACAATTTAAAACAAATAAGAGAGAGCAGAAGAGAAAGCATTCCAGCTGACCTTAAGTGACAATTGTGATGCTACACAAGGTCCCCCACTAATATCTTGACGATAAAGTTGAAAAGAGTCAAGCATTGTTGATTTACGGTAAAATAGTAATGCTCCCAGTCGTATGCTACATAGGTTCTACCTCCATGGTAATTTTCAACAAATAATAAATACGTAGTTCAAATCACTTCTAGGTACTAGAACCGTACCTAATCCTTTATAGGATAAACACCTGTAATATCAACAAATTTATATATTGACATCGCTTCTTTAATAAAAAAAACAAGTAACTAATTTCCGAGTTTTTACCAGAAAGTAACGTCGCGAGAATAATACGTCCCAATTCAACAGCCACATCAATACGATCAAAAATATGAAAATAGATGACTGTTGTTCTCTTCATGATTTACATGTGTAAAAGAATCTGTCTCCGAAGATATTTGAAAAAGTGAAATAAAATTAAAGAAATCCCTGTTTTAATATAAAATAATTAACTTTTTTACTTGAATTTATTTTAAAAATGCATTACTTCAAGTTGTAATTTTATTTAAAAAAAAAAGCGTGTGTACATTTGCACACCTTAGAAGTTATATTTCTTTTCAAAAATTTTATCTTTCGCCTTATTCTACGTTTGTAGAAGAAACGACACTAACAATAGAAAAAAGGTATTTAATACATTGAAAGTTTTAATACAAAGAAATACAAACAACAAATACAAATAAACAAAATGTTGATGTGTTGTGACGAAAATGTTTCGTGACGGTGTGCGTGCACATCGTAAAAATTTAGTGATATATGTAGTTTTTTCGGTGACACTGCGACTTTGTTCAATTTTATGCTTATTATCGTAGTGCATTATTCTAATTACTCCGTCTGCATTGAAATTGTTTTATAACATATTTTATAAGAAAGTGAATTAACAACAAACTTCTTTTTAAATCCTTCTTCAAAACTCTTTCTGTTACAAATGATGATGTTTTCTACAGCGACCAAATACCTTTACTTATCTACTACTTATTACTTATTCTTACATTTAGAATAAACTTAAAGCGCCTAATTTATTTTTAAGATTAATATAAGTCGAACGTGTAAACATGATCAAAGTTTAAACGCATTTTCCCACAAAACTGACTTTTTTTAAACTTCTCATTTCGGTTAACAGTTCATATTTTTAATGATAAAATAAAACCTGGTCACAGATACCCGTAAACAGTACATTGCAGGTTTAAAATACTATAAAATCCAATACAGTGTAGAATAAATATATCATTATCATTACATAGTATAAAACAAAGTCCCCTACCGCATCTGTCTGTCTGTCTGTTCGCGATAAACTCAAAAACTACTAAACGGATTTTCAAGCGGTTTTCACCAGTGGATAAAGTGATTCATGAGGAACGTTTTGGTATATAATTTGTCAAGGATTTTTTTTATAAACAGGGAAACGTCTGCCGGGCCCGCTAGTATTAAATAATTGTATTCAAAAGTGAGGCATGACCATCTTCTGTAGTTAACTAAAGCTAGGATATGGAACAGGAGACAAAACTACTCAACGGTAACGACCCAACACAGAATAAAATAGTAGGAACTCGTAATAAGTAACACGCAGAAACGTTGGAGACGAGTATATTATGCGCTTTACTTTACATGAAAAGCACGACACGCCATATTTTTAATATAGGCTAATAATTAAGAAGTAAATAGTTAAACAGGAGTTTTTGAATCAAAGAAATTACTGGCAGTTTAAAACAACACAACCCAAAGGATGATAGCTATTGTTATAAGCATATGTATACTGTATCTTATCATTGTCGTGTCTTCATCGCTTGTCTCTCTCGTGTTTTTTCAAATCTTAACTAAAGACTTACAAATAAAATGTCTCAATCGCATGCCATATTGTACGATTGTCACGTGTCTCTGCCGTCTGTCTCCGACGCGACGTACGTTCCTGACTCCCGGCTTAAAACTTGCAACTGACGTTTCTCCGCTATCGATTAATCAATGTGAGAAATGGCTTCCCGTTTGTCGTAGCATATTGCACAAACTGCGCAGAAAACTTTGTAGTACCTAAGAGAAAGGAATTTACAAAATTCATATGTAAATTCATTACAAATATATTACACTTTTATCCCAGTTCTATACATTTAATGGAAATCAAAAACCGGTACCACCTACAATTTTAACTAATATGATTATTATTTTAGTTAAAGCAAAGAGAACTGAGAACAATGTCTTAGTTTCCTTCGATATCTATATGTGTTGTATATAATGAAAATACATTTCTTTTAAGGGTCAATCCTGGTAAAATGACTGAACATACTGTATGGGACTATGGCCATTCGATGCGGGATTTTTCGTATATGGTTAATTATTTTTTGGATTCCATTGAACCACAGCAATTTAAAAAAAATTAAAGCTTACTATTCTTACTCCCTTGCTTAAATGTGAGTGTTATGTATTACTAGCAGTCCCGGCGGACGCTGTCCCACCCTGATAATAAAAAAAACCTTGACAAATTATATACCAAAATCTTCCTCATGAATCACTTTATGTATTGGTGAAAACCGCATGAACATCCGTTCAGTAATTTTTGAGTTTATCGCGAACAGACAAACAGACAGACGCGGTAGGGGACTTTGTTTTATACTATGTAATGATATAGTATAGACAACTGATTTATTATACAAAATACCGTTACAAACTATGTTATATTGAACTACCTACAACAGTGAGTTTGTTTCTTCGTTTTCACGCCTAAACCACTCAACCGTTCGTCAAAAATGTTTACATGTATGGTGTCAGGAGTACAGAAAAGGACAAAGGGTACCTATTATCCAGATAAAACATACTGTTACCGGATATATCAAATCTGCATTAACGCGCGAATCCGCGGGCAAAAGCATTTCAATATTCCGTTCATAGACTTGCTTACGTGTACTTGAAACCGACCGTGTTTTACTATCGATCGCTTGTTTTTCGATTTATTTATAGTTTTCATATTGCATTGTCTGGTCTAGAATTGACAATGAGGAAGCCCGGCTAGTTTGAGAGACAGCTTCCTGTTTGGCAATAAACATCGCCCGACTGCGGTCGCAAACTTCAACCCGCAACTCTTGGTCTAAGTTATCCTTTCAAACATACTTTTGAATAACAAGCACTGACTTGCATAAACTTGTATTAATTAATGTTCCTCAAAATAAATACATTTTGCTCAAAAAGAAATAGGTAACATAATACATAAATGTACCATATAGAAATGTAACGTTAATTCAATCACAAATCATATACCTAGTGTTTTAAAGATATTTCTATTTACAGTGTTTATGTCCAAATATATACAACTAGCTGTCGTCCGCGACTTCGTTTATTATCTTATAAATAATATATATCTTATCTACAGAAGAAAAAACATAACCACCACACAGATTGCCCCACTTATGTACAGCAAGAAAACATATCGATGTACGAGTAGTGCTTATCAAAATCGTAGTTTCTTAAAACTTTAATAACTCCATATATATATATATACAGACGACAGCTAGTTGTATATATTTGGACATATATATATATATACAAGACATATATATACAAGTATATATATATATATATATACATACAAGTATATATATATATATATATACATACAAGTATATATATATATATTTTCTTTTTTTTTTATGAGTCCTCTTTTCTCTGGCATTATCCGAGTCCTTGTTATTTCATTTTTCTTTTATTTTTTTATTTACATTTTCTTTTTTAAATTTATTTTATTACCCTGTTTCTTATTCTCTATGCAACTATTTTATAATAAATATTTAAATTTTAATATATTACACTATTCTATATGTATTTACAGTTTCTTGTCTTTTACTCGTGTCTCCTTTAATAACTCCATATTAAATGAGAAGATCGTTATAATTTTTTTTCATTTTTAGACTAGCTTCAGCCTGCGACTTCGTCCGCGTGGAATAGTTACTTTGGGCTAACGCTAACACGCAGCGGAAGCTCACAAGAGGAAAAAAAACGATTTTGGAACATTCCACATTGTTGCTCCGCTCATATTGACTTTAGCGTGATGACATATATCATATAACCACCCTGCCTCGATAAATTAGCTATCTAACACTGAATTTTTTTTTTTTTTTCAAATCAGATCAGTTGTTCCTGAGATTAGCGCGTTCAACCGAACATACAAACCCTCCAGCTTTATAATATTAGTATAGATAAAGACCAAGTATAGTGTCTATGAAGTAAAACTAAATAAATTGATCGAAATCTATCCGGTAGATTGTGCATGGTGGGCGCACAACGGCAGCTCATTTTATTTATACGAGTACTCGCCCAGTGGCCCAACTTCGACCATAGAGAAAAAAAAATCACTTTTCCAATTCTTATATTGATAACACTAAAGCTTGCAAACAGTAACAAAAAAAACGAATGAAAAAAAAAACGGCTGAAAAACAGGAAAAAATGTACTTAACCGTTTCGCCGCTGCCTATTTATATGGACTTTAAAATCTTTTTCTTTTCCTCCTTTGCAGTCTGTCGCTAAGAGGACTGCAGTTCTATAATGCGCCATGCGAAGTTGATAACGTTGTGATTTATGTATGTAAGATCTTAAATAATAGTTTTACAAAAGGTAGACAAACTAATGTACTTACGTACTTTATCTCGACTGTAAACCAATAAATTCTGTGGTCAGAATGACAAAGATGTTTACTTGTTTAATTTATTCACATAGTTTAATATAAAAAAAACTATCTTTTGCTCGCGGCTTGACTCGCTTTACCGTACTAAAAGATATTCTGGAACAGTACTTTCTGTGTCGATTAAATTTGCAGTATCTTTTTTGTACTTCTTCTCATAACGCGTGTGCAAAATTAACCATGATCGATTAACTAGTTAACAGGCTCATGCCCGGTTTCTGAGATACTCAGTTAAACTACCAATAGTTATTGTAACAAAGTTACCCATAAGATAAACTGTCGAATGGCCCGTTGAGTTTTACTGACATTTATCGTATGATTTTGTGTTCAGAAACGCAATTTAACAAGTTATGGAACCGATAACGCTATTGAACAGATAAACTACAATTAAAGTACCTCAGAAACCGGGCAACAGAGGATTAAATTTTACAAATGCTGAAATAGGACTTCGTTTATTTTTAATTAGGAAATTATTATGCTAGATTTCAAGTCAGTAAGTTATGATTTCCCCCATGTAACCTTTTCTAAACTATCTATCTATACATATAATAAGAATGTAAATCTAACGTGTCTGCAGTTTTTAGATTTCTGTAAAAAATATTGTTGCAGGTGTCTCGGAATAAGTAATAAAATACATTTCAATCATTTTTAGAAATGTCTGTCTGTCTGCGTGTTTGAATACGCATCACTGCTAAAGTACTGCGTTCACGATAAAACCTCACCCCAAAGTCATAAAGCACATCCTCGAGTAACATTTAGCCTAGGTTTCATTAAAATCGGTTCACCCTATCAAAAGTTATTGTAATTTTAATGACGACGCGACTTAAGTACGAGCGAAAAGTACATAAGTAAAATGGGCTTAATACATTCAGATGATTTTATTAGTCACTGTTTTTACATTACGTTCAACGCCGACGGAGTCGCGGGCATAGCTAGTACTATATAATCTGTTGTATAAAACCAAGAAAACCTCACATTGGTATAAATAAAAAATGTTATTTGTTTGTGAAATTGAAAATAAACGAAACGCGCCAAAAACACATAGCAAATTCCATACTTCACACTTTTCTTATACCCGTATCACACAGGATTATTCGGTTCACTCAACCAATCTACATATCATCGAGTTTACTTAGTCAATACTTATCGCACAACAAGTTTTACAAGCTAATCCAATATTTAACCAAGTTAGACTCATATCACCAACATGTTTGTACAAAGCCAAGAGCTTAGGGTTACCACGTTTATTTTTTATCATATAATTTTTATTAACAAATGCGTATTATATAAAATAACTTCTACTTAAGAGGTTCGATTGAAAAGCGAACATACACGTGTGACTTAAAAAATATACCACTTAAAATCACTTTGTAAAAAAGTGAGCATGATGGAGGTCAAAATGACCTCTAACTAAATAATCTCAAAGCAAATAAGCATTTCATTGTAGAGTAGTATTATTTGTAAGTAAATTTAACAGTGTTACTGTATTTGTATTATTAACAGCATTGTTTTATTTTATATCTTTCTATCATCAGGATATATGTTACCTTCAGAGAGAGAGAAAAATCATAAACCAGCAACGCAACTTACAAAAATAACCTTTATAAACACAATAATATACCCTATAACGTACATTGTGGTCCAACGCTAAAATCTATAATGTATAAAAAAAGCTTTAAATTAATAATTTATTTGTTATTTCAGGGTTTTAACATTCAACGAATAGACAACGGATATTATAAACGATTTGAGACGACTTCTTATGGCTTCACAGAAAATTTACAGTGGCAGCCCTATCTTCAGTGAACGCGCGACAACGTGAGGGTACCGTAAAGCGGTGCTCTCGAATTAACTACATCGCATGCGTAGCGGACTAATTGTCGACTAGAACAAACGTAATTTAGGGCTCATGTTTAATAGACGTAAAGTCCGCTACGCCACTAAAACATAAAATTATAGGCATGTGTACACTGATTGCTGCGATGCTATATTAGGATACTTCAACAAAATACAGACTTACTAAGACAACATTCCTAACATTTTATATTAAACTAGCTGTGCCCGTGACTACGTCCACGTGGAACTTTTTTTTGTTTTTTCGAACTGACTACGCTATTGACCTAGCAAGGTCTTAACAGCTTCACCGGACTACTAAGGCGAGCGCTTAAGGCACTCAGTAATAAAGTCACCTGAATGTATTAAGTCCATTTACTATCTACTTCTCTCTCGTACTTAAGTCGCGTCATCATTAAAATGACAATAACTTTTGATAGACCGACCCAATTTTAATGAAACAGTGACTAAACGTTACTTGCAGATATATTTTATGATTTTCTTGGTTAAGTTTATTGTGAACGTAGTACATTAATAGTGACGCGAGTTCATACAAACAGACAGAGATTTCTAAAAATGATTGAAATTTATTCTATTAATTATTCCTAGACACCTGCAACAAATTTTTTCACAAACTTCTTAAACGTACAGACACGTTAGAGCTACATTTCTTATTATATGTATAGATTGAATTATAATATGTCATTGAGCAATTATTCATTGTACTTATTATTAAGACTATAGACGTATTAAAACAGATTCTTTTGAGATACATTACAAATACGCAACGAAAATATAAAATAACATAGTCGAGTATAAATACGTTAATGAAGTAGAGAAAATAAAGAGAGGATATTAACTTAGACGCATTAGAAAGTAAAAGCACAAACTTCAAAGTAATGGATTGAGACTTTGATTACCTACTTATACTATTTTAAATTAAGATTAGATTTATTAAAAAAATTAGAAAACATGAGATTAATAAAACTATACAAGTTAACATGCTGATTTAACTTCATGTACATTTTCTATACTAATATTATAAAGCTGGACGGTTTGTTTGTTCGGTTGAACGCGCTAATTTCAGGAACAACTGGTCCGATTTGAAAAATAGCAGTCCGGTGAAGCTGTTAAGACCTTGCTAGGTCAATAGTATAGTCAGTTCGAAAAAAAAAAAATAGATTTGAAATATTATTTTAATGTTAGATAGTTCATGTATTGAGGAAGGCTATATATTATCACGCTATAAACAATAGGACCGGAACACCAATGAAGAATGTTTCAAAATCGGTTTTTGTTTTTCTTTTTGAAAGTTTCCGCTGCGTGTTAGTTAGCCCAGAGTAACTATTCCACGCGGACGAAGTCGCGGGCAGAAGCTAGTTAACTCTATATTTGTTCTTTTGTTAGCTGTAAGATCACATTTTATCTTAAAATAAAACATAGTGAGAGATAGTCTGAAATTGTAGTTAATTCAATACCATGTTTACCACAAAATGTCGCTAGGGTTTTAATTATATGATGGGAAAAACTAGAAAAAAGATTCCTATTAACTAGAATTTTATCATGCAAGCTCAATCATGCAAAAAAGAAATAAAACTGACCGGAATCCGTTTCCGGCATTTTAACATTATGAATCATAGAAAATATACAGGTATAATGTTTTTGTAAACCAGTTTAGTGTTGACCTGCACGGTTTTTGGATCACTCAAAAATGTTATATTTCGGTTATAAAAAATATATAGTAAGTATATAAAATACAACTTACTCACAAGCATTTATTAGCCCACTGAGGCCTATTATGTGTGGAGTTTGATAAAATATAAAATTAACTAATTCATTTGCTGTCCATTTTATTTCCGTGTTAAAGACGCACTACAATACATATAGTAAGAATGTAAATCTAAAATGGTTGTACTTTTTAGATTTTTGTGAAAAAAAAATTGCAAGTGTCTTGGAATAAGTAATAAAATACATTTCTCTGTCTGTCTCTGCCTGTTTGTTTGAACACACATCACTGCTAAAGTACTGCGTTCACGATAAAACCTCACTAAGAAAATCATAAAGCATATCTTCGAGTAACATTTAGTCTTGGTTTCATTAAAATCGGTTCACTCTATCAAAAGTGATTGTAATTTTAATAACGTCGCGACTTAAGTACGAAAGAAAAGTAAATAAATGGACTTAGTACATTCAGATGATTTTATTAATCACTGTTTCTTTACATTGGGTTCCACGAGGACGGATTCGCAGGCACAGCTAATTCAATAATAAGTTCAGTGCATTTCGCCAACCAATCAATGAAATTGTACCAGCATCTACGAACTGCCACATAACATCACTATCCAAATACGTCCACAAGTAGGTACCGTATATTATTATATCTTGAGATGTCATTAAACGGTACAGTATTTACACTATTTATCTGAGTAATATACACCCACGCGAACGTATAATAAGGATATATAAATAAGTGATTCTAGAAAAAACGTAAACATGACAATAATGGCCGTTATGACGTCACGAGGTAACACCGCCATACATCTGTGCATTCAAGGACACATTCTTCAACCGATGACGTCACCGCGCCATCGACCGGCCGCGACTTTTTAATCGGTCTTTTTTTAATTTAAACTTTTAATTTATCACAAAGAGCAGTTGTGAAAATATTTAAAGTAGAATTCGATCACTTTTAAGTACATTAATGTTAAGAAGTTGTTAATAATAGTTGGTCGAGACGAGGAAGATGGTATAGTTTGCAACGTCATTTTTCATCTATACTAATATTATAAAGAGGTAAAATTTGTGACGTTGTAGGGGGTAATATCTGGATCTACTAAACCGATATTGAAAATTATTTTACCAGTAGAAAGCCACGTTATTTGTGAGTTTCATAGGCTATATATCCGAAAAATGGAAATACTTTTTTGTTGTAGTCAAATTTGCAAAGTAAGTCGGAGAAAAAACGATTGAACGAAAACGTTTCTTACAAACATTGCCTTAACGATGAGAGATATATGATTGAGATCTAGAGAAAAGTTGTAGAGCTTGGTAATACCTATTACCGCCCAACGAAGTGGACACGGGTCAGCTAGTTTAATATAAAGTTATTGAAGTTTTAAGAAACTATGACATTATACTATAATCACTAGAAAAAAACTAAAGATATCTTTAAACAAAATATATTTTTGCTTTCAATTATTTTCTGTTTTTCTTCTATACATTATGGTAGTAAAAAAGGTAAATAAAGTCGTGATTATCAGCATGTTACATATAAAAAAACAATACATTCATACCTCAGTTAAACAAGAAGTTTGAATATAAATATTAACAAAGAAAAATTAAGATTATTAAAAAAGATACAGCCAAGCCTTTTTAAACACTTTTTTTTGGGGACATGCTAATTTTCGAAAATTGTATGTTCATAATTTTTTTTACGACCTTTACTAGAGATACAGACCACTGTGCGACGCGGTAACTGTTCAAGAAAGATTAGATTTTGTATTTGGATAACTTTGACCTATTTAAAAAAGAAGTTGTAAAGATTACCAAGATTGTTTTTTTTTTCAATACCTTTAATTTTTTTCATTTTTTATGAGTATTTTAAGATATTTTGGAAATTCATTTTAATCCGGAATAGAATTAAAAAACTATATAACTATGGAAATTTTAAGCGATATGTAAACAATTTATTTAAAAAAAAAGTTCTCGACCTTAATTACATACTTAACCTACCGAAATTGTTGACTGGGCGCTCGAAATTGTTAACCAGTAAACGATTATATTATAGGAGGTAAACGAACAAGCGGGTCACCTGATGGCAAGTGATCACCGTCGTCCATAGACACCAGCAATACCAGGGCAGTCGCAAGTGCGTTGCCGGCCTGTATTTGAGGGAGGGGGTGGGGGTAGGGCGAGGGGAAATGGGGAGGGGAGGTGGGTATCCGGCGCTCTCACTGACCGAACGAAACGCAACAGTGCAAGCACTGTTACTTCACGTCGGTTTTCTGTGAGAGGGTGGTACTACCCCAGACGAGCCGACCCATTCATGCTGAAACCAGTAACAGGCTCAGCGTGGCTCTACCACCTTCAAAAGAGTAGAGAAGTGTAGAGTTTGATAATGCCTACAAAAAAGTCTGCGACAGCATATGTCTGACCTCAAGGTTTTTTTTATTGTCAGGGCGGGACGACGTCCGCCATGCTCGCTAGCTGTGTAATAAGTTTCATGTTACAACTGTCGCTTATCAGCGTTCGGATCCTTGCAAAGAAATCAGAGCTTTCGGTGAAGGGAAATATCAAATCATAGCAAGCATGGTGTTAGGGTCACTAAGCCCGTGTGGCTAGTTACCATTGTCAAGTTCAAAATCTGTCGCCAAGCACCTAGAGGCGCGTTCCAGCAGTTACATTTGAGAATCAGTATTTAGCCATCGGACGAAATTGTGATTAAACGTCAAAACTTATAAAGTATAAAAAAAAACAGCGGCAGCAAAAAAATATATGGCAAAATCTCGTTAAGTCGAACAATTCGAAATATAGAAGTTACAATTTTTGACGAGGGTTTTGACTTAGGTTTTTGTTAGTAGGTATTCGTCTCGGAGACGTTTTGATTCTCCCCTACTAATGTACAGTTGTAAATAAAAATTATTGTTAGAATGGTAACATTAAAATTAAAAACATCTAAAAATTGTATACACAATGTCACCGATATGTTTATAGAGATTATTTCATCTAAGTACTGAAATGACTTTATAAGACGGTATCAGAAATCCATAGTTATTTAGAAATATCGAGAACAAGCGTTATTTCAAGAGTTTATAGAGATTTTCGATTTATCGTGACTCAAATTACCGAGCTTCTCTGCTTTAGTTACTAATATTAGGTTAGATTTTTTTTCATTAAGTAACATTAATTATCAATTCACCAACGTCATCTTTCAATAGGACGTCTCGAAAACTTAATAAAAACAGATAGATAATTTATGGAAAAAGACTAGAAATATTATAAAAGGTACAAACATTTCATAACAATGTATGAGCTATACGAAAATCAATAGCAAGATAATAGTGTGTATCTACGTAGATTACCGTTTCGGTTACAACAGAGTAGGTAAATATTATATAATATTATATTATATGAGTTTTTTTTTTAATTTATATATTCTCTACATTTATGTATAATTGGAAATAGTTATGAACGTGAATCTCGATATAGTTAACAAATGTGAATAAATATATTACATGTTTTTAAGCTTCATTTGCATGTAATTTACTCAAAAGTTAAGTACGCATTGTCTTTCATAATATTGTTATGTATTTCCTACACTTTTAATTTATAAGTCACGTCACATGTGTAATTATTTTTTTTTGTTATTAATCTATACTAATATTACAAAGCTAGAGGGTTTCTTTGTTTAGTCGTACGCGCTAATCTCGGGAACTACTGGTCCTGTTTGAAAAATTCTTTCAGCGATCAGATAAATACCCCACATATCGAGGAAGGATATTATATGTCATCACGTTAAGAGCAATAGGAGTGGAGCACCAAGGAAGAATGTTTCAAAATCGGGTTATTTTCCTTTTGAGAGCTTTGGCTGCGTGTTTGCGTAAGCCCAAAGTAACTATTCCACGCGGACGAAGTCGCGGGAACAGCTAGATTAAAATGTATAAACAATGGAAAGAGGATCATGTAAAAACATCCACGTAGTAGTTTGCGTAACTTTGTTTAGAGAAACTAAACTACATTCGGAGAGTATTTCGCCCTACAATACGACAAAAAGATCTCGATGAACACGGACTTTCCTAACTTTTAAGCATATTCACTCACAAAAGCGACCAGATTCATTTTTATAGACTCTGATACAATAAATTACTTCAATATATGTCGTAATAGTTTCGAAATAGATAATTATTTGCATGTAGTTAAGATAGGTATTTGTTCCACAAACTATCAGCTCAGACGATTACGTGTTCGGACACCGCGTCGATTGAGTCGGAGCTATCAGTGAAGGAAAAGATTGTGACGAGATCATAGCATGGTGGTAGGGCCTTTCATAAGCCCGCGAGGCTAGCCACCACCCTCAAGTTGGAAACCTGTCGCCAAGCACCTGTAGGTGTGTTCCGGCAGCTGCACTTGAGAGCCAGTCTCCTCTAGGTTTAGCGTGTGACACATATTAGACCACCACATTGTCTTTTAACATCACATGAGATTCTGATCAAACTCTTTAGATCCATACATTTTAATCAAAACGCTCTAATTCAATACGAAATTATAAATAAGGAGAATTCCTCAAACAACAATAGCAATAGAAATCCAATTAAACCTATGTACCATAAAGATTGTTTGGATTAAATATATAAATCGGAAAGCGGATCCCGACATGGCGGGGCCAGATCGACGAGGAAACTTCGAGCATACCCTCATTCAAACTGTTCACAAATCTAATTTGGTCTCACCGCGCCGCAACAAGAAAGTTAAGGACCTCACTCCAACATTTCTCTTTAATCATATTTAAACGCGTCATCGAAAATTCCTTCACAATTTTTTTTTATGCTTACTATATTATTTCTCTACTGTCCTTTTAAGATTCGTATCGTACCTGTGTACATATGTATGTGATAGGTACTAGGTGCCTACCCCGGTTTCGCACGGGTGTACCTACTAACGAAAGAAAAGTGCCCAAATATAATAAAAATTACCAATTAAACAACTGAACTGTCAATTTGTCAATAATTTTTGAAGATAGCTTTCACTGACTTTTATATAGAGATGTTTTGTATGTGTTTTCTCCTTTTATCTATATTCTGGCCGATTTTATATCTATTAACAAAATTAAATTTTAACATAACACAATAACTAACAGTGATTATTATGTAAATATATATTCATTTAAGGCACGATGTCTCTTGTATTTGTCCTTGGGTATTTCAGTGACCTGATCTGGAAGAACTAAATTATACAATTAAAATTTCACTATCTATAAAGTGACCCTTCCATGACTAACTTGACACTGGCAGAAATTCCTTCACATATAGTTACACATACAGTTCACATAAAGCTATGTTCATGCTATTAGTTATAAAGTTATACTTTTACTAACTTTCATAATTAACAAGTACAAACTCGCGGGCGTTCTCTAGGCTATTATCGCTGTATGAATACACTTTATATTATTTGTCGAGGGCATTAAATTACATCTTATATCGAGACTAATTACTGATATATTAACAAACGTGATTTCGTTTCTAGGGACCTTACGAAAGTACTTATACCGATATCAGAGATCACTATATATATAAGTATAACCAATCTACATACGTTTATGTATACAGTTATCTGTAACAACTGTTTTATAGTTATTGAATTGAAGGTGACTCCACCACCTAGACTTTGTTTATGTTTTTTCAAAATATTTTACCTTTTTAATGTAGCTTATCTCCAGAAATACATTAATAGAAAATGAGATGTCTTTGAGAAATTTGTTGCAAATAATGACAAAATACTAGAGTAAAATTGATAAACTAAATCCCAGCGGAACTTACGAGATACTCATATTTGAATGTTCGTCCATATTAAAAATAGTCCTATTTTATTTTTTATGTCATAGCAGACAAACGAACAGGTGGGTTACCTGATATTAAGTGATCACCACCGTCCATAGATACTACCAACACCAGTGGAGTCTAAAGTGCGTTGCCAGACTGTGTTTGAGGAAAGGGAGCGGAGAAGAGAGGGGCGGGGAGGGGAGGTGGGCCTCCGGCGCTCTCACTGACCGAACGAAACGCAACAATGCAAGTACTGTTACTTCACGTCGGTTTTCTATGAGAGGGTGGTGCTACCCCAGGCGAGCCAACCAATCAATTTACTCTTAAGTCCAGTCTAAAAAAACGTCTGATTCATATTTATTGTATCTTTGTAGAAGAATCGAAAAGCATCTTAAAAAATCTTTTTAAGATTGCGACATCGCGAGTGTTATTTTTTTTTCTTTTATGCACTGTATCTAAAAAAATGCAAAAATTATGTATCCTGTTGCTTTGGTTAATTTGTAGCCTATAATGGAACGATACTATTATGAAAACTTCAGAATTAAAAGCGACGACAAGCACGACATATTGATAGTTTTCTGATTTGCTTCCCATACATTAAAAACAGTTATATTCAATTTACTCCTAAGCTATAGGACCTATAAAAAAACACGTCTGATTCATTTATATTGGTTTGTTAAGAGAAGAATCGTATAGCGTTTAAAGTTTTGTAAAATTATGACTTTAACATTTTTAATGCCTCATGTTCGACCTCTTCCGTAGATACGAACCACAGTGCAGTGGCGTAATTATAGGATAGGACGTGCAAAATGCCTCGAGCTCCCTTCTCCAGAGAGTAGCGAAAAAAAAACACTTATCACCATTGTATCGACGCTTTTTTACGTTGGGGAAATGCCCCTGACACATCCGATGAATTTGCCACGGGCCTCCAACGGTATATTTACGCCTCTGCGACCCATACCTATAAAGGACCTCGATACATTTTTGACACAAACGAGTCACAAGTAAATTAATTAAGCCAAGTTTCTTAAAGCGATTTCTAGAATGACGATCTGACTCAGAAAATGTGAAACGTCAAGAACGGAAGTTACCAAAGTATTAAGATCCACGTAGTACACATAACCACCCATTTTTATTTTTAAATAAATTATTTATTACTACTTTTTCGCCGGGTTTACTTTAGTCGAGCGTCCTACGATACTTTTTTTTATTTATTAATATACAAAATTATGATATGATATCATCATAACAACTTACGAAAGTACACACTAATACGAATAATAAAGTCTATCTTTTTGAAAACATATTGTTATTTTAATGGACCCGATAGATTTCTCCAAATTTTATACATATATTTTAATACACTGTTACAGGATATGTACAATTAATTAGTTCCCCGGCCAAACGGCACAACAATGGATAAGCGTTCCTGTTTAACCGTAAAACCAAGTTTAATACAGTAGAATACCGTAACTCATTATTGAAATTCGATACATGTTCTTCTATACATATAATAAGAATGTATATCTGACTGGACTTTTTAGATTTCTGTGAAAGCAAAAATGTTGCAGGTCTCTTGGAATAAGTAATGAAATTACATTTCAATCATTTTTAGAAACGTCTGTTTGTATGTCAGCTTTTTTGGACACGCACCACTGCTGTACTGCGTTCACGATAAAACCTCACCTCAAAATAAAGCAAATCCTCAAGTAACATTTAGTCTTGATTTCATTAAAATCGGTTCACTCTATCAAAAGTTATTGTAATTTTAATGACGACGCGACTTAAGTTCGACAGAAAAGTAAATAAGTAAATGGACTTCATACATTCAGATGATTTTATTATTCACTGTTTTTATACATTAGGTTCCGCTATATTAGCTAGTTATATAGTTAGTTACCGAATATGTGTATAAAGAGATCAACTAGTTAATAATGATTGTATATATTACTAGCTGTGCCCTCGGCTTTGTACGTGTTTTACTATTTTTTGGAATTATCATTTATCACAATAAAAAGTTTGAGTTGTAGCAAAACTGATATTGTGTAAATATTTACCGTGGTCAGAAAACTAGATATATTTTCACGACGATCGGCTGAACAATACAATATTACAATTACAATAATGTGATTCAGCGCCATCTATGTACAAGCTATAGTAAACTGGGGAAATACAATACATTCACAAATAAAAGAAACGACATGGTGTGCCAAATTTATGGTGACTGGTCCAGCTGTTTTCAAGTTAATAAATATATATAAATAAAAAAACAATTATCGAATTTATGTACGCACATCCGTTTAGTAAAGACTGTGCAGCTATTTGAGAAAATGAAATTAAAATTTGATCAAACTTACAAGTTCGAAATAATTTTATTTAAAAAATAAGTGAAGCGTTTTAAGTGAGTTCTAAAAATATAGAGAAGTATTGTAATTATATTGCTATTTTCTCGTCATAGATAATATCACCATTATTGTAACAGAAATAGGTTTAAATGAGCATTTAAAATAAAGTTTGTGGTTAATTCAGTCTTCAATAAAATATGTTATAAAATCATTTCAATACAGATGAAGTAACAGCATCATAATACACTACAATACACCGGTCAACACAATTTTTGGGTCTAACTTCTACATGTTAAATTTTGGTTTCTCCTACGACAAAAGGAAAAAAATGTTTTTCCGATTTAAGTTTGCTTTTGTAGAAACTAGAACAATTTTTCAATTTTTCGGCAAAAATTACTGATTTTTATATTTTTTCTACACTTCCACTGTAAATAATAATTAGAAAACATTTTTTTTAAATACAAGAGTATTTTTTATTCAAGATTTGTGATAAACAATAACATATAGATGTAAAATAACAAGAAACTACTGTCTAAAAGTGAATATTTTTCGTATTTCTTTTAGACTCGTATGAGCTCTCTCGTATTAAACCCCAAATGTAATCTCCCATCATATTCTCGTTGTACTGCCCTTGATATCGCCGTTCAAAGTCCATCACATCTTGGTGAAAACGTTCTCCTTGTTCCTCGGAGTAGGCCCCCATGTTGTCTTTAAATTCGTTCAGATGTAGTAGTAATCTTTTGTTTATGAAATAAATTAAATCATACTTATCGTCGTAAATCGTACCAAAGCAAACTTTATGAACTAAATATGAATATTTAAGTGTTTTTCAATATCTAGAGTCAGAATTTAAGCAAGAGAACAGAAACCCAAAAAAAAATATTTTTTTTGTTGACCTGTGTAATTAGCATAAAATTAAATTACGTTGCAAAGTCACCAAAAAACTACGAACATTTTTTTCAATAAATTGACATAAATCTGAATTAATGCGTTTTTTTTTAAATTAAATTAGAGTTAATAAAATAATTATTTTTTATTGAAATACTTTTTTTTTTACTTATTCCATTTTATTTAACTTTATTAATTATCTTCGGAGTTTAAGTTTTTCATACGTTTAAATCAAAAAGAGAACAACAGTCATCAATTTTCGTACTTATTCTTCTCGCAACGCTAATTTACTTTTCGAAAAACGTAAATTTTAAGTTTTTTTTATTACATGAGCGAAATGATTGTTCTTCTACGTGTACTCTTTTCCGCACATAAGCGTTTTCACCCTAATAAGAGCGTCTCATGTAATGTCCTTTATCTGTACAATACAGGCTTATTTGTAACACCGCTCGAACAAGCGAATAACGTCATATCGATTGTTATCAAATCTAATCAACGTTTAACTCACGTAATCGGCCGTATGAAATCATTCGAATGCATACATAAGCGTTCCGTGCTACTAATTACCTAATAATTCTACTGAATTCACCATGTGCTGGCAAGATATAGTAAACCGGGCATCGATCGCTTACTATTGCCAGATTGTAGTATGGTTGATGAATAGATAAAATGGAATTTATATCTAATTTTACGAGTTATTAGTAGAACTAAACACTTCTTGTTATTTGAGAACAGATGCTCATAGGTGAACATAAATACTATTACATGCAGTTTTTTCTTGATTTTGAATTACTACATATTATATAGCTGGCACGGCGGACGTTGTCCCGCCCTGATAAAAAAAAAGCTTTGAAGTTAGACATATGCTTTCATTGACTTTTTTCTAGGCATTATCAAGCTCTACAGCTTTTCTCTGGAACTCAATCATATATCTCTCATCGTTAAGGTAGCGTTAATAAGAAACATTTTCGTTCGACCGTTTTTTCTCCGACTTTGCAAATCCGATTACCACAAACAAGGCTTTTCATTTTTCGGATTAATATATAGCCTATGACACTCACAAAGAATATGGCTTTCTATTGGTAATAGAATTTTCAAAATCGGTTTAGTACATCCAGAGATTACCCCCTACAACGTCACAAACTCACAAATTCACAAACTTTACCTCTTTATAATATTGGTATAGAAAACAAAGTCCTCTGCCACGTCCGTCTGTCTGTCCGCGATATACTCAAAAACTACTGAACGGATTTTCCTGCAGTTTTCACCAGTAGATAAAGTGATTCATCAGGAAGATTTAGGTATATAATTTGTCAAGGCTTTTTTTTATTTTCAGGGCGGGACTACTCTCGCCGGGCCCGCTAGTCTATACTTATATAAAACCGTTAAGTACATCTTCCTCGTCTGTCTCTCAACAAATTTTCTTTTTTTTTTTGTTCACTACCAGTGGACGAGCTTATCAATTACGTTACCAATAAAAATTGTTGGTTAAAGGTAGGTTTTTTCCGCGGTGTCCGAACAGGCTAAAGACTTAACTATAATCGCTTCAGACGTGTTTATAAAAAAATTCCTATGTAATAACACAAGAGCATAATTGACATCTAGTCGTTATTGCCATCTATCGTTTTGAGTATGAATGGCTCTCTATCAAGGTTTCAACAAACTACGAGCAGCATTTTGAGAACTCTGGTAATCTCATTCGTTCAATAAAATATAATCTATTCCTTATCTCTGATTATCGCGTGCAAACGTCTCTAATCGGACAAGTTACTCCACTCAATCGTTCTAACACAAACAAGGACTAGAAAGTAGAGAGAAATTGGTTTTCTTTAAAACTCTCAAAAGTCCTTTACAGTCGGAAGTAAATACTATTTAGTATGCTTAGGATCAGAGTAAATAGTTTACGTGCTTTTGTTGTTACTTTTTACAAAATCGTGATTTGTTTTTTTCTAAAAATATTCAAACAAATTTTCATTTGTAAAAATTTACAAGCGGATTAGAATCAATTTTTAAATTACACTTACTTTGTTTACTAGTCTATACATTTCAATAACTAACATTGAATTTTCTATTATCTGTCTCAGAACCGGTTGAACTAATTTTAACCAGATGTTCATCCTCCCTTAATCACGATTATCGTTATTAAAATAGACCAGACAAAACGTACTAGAGTACGTATGAGAGAGTTATCATATATTCTAAAGATATTTGTATAGATGAACAAAAACACACTTAAATCAACAAACGTTATAATAACATCGCCTATACATGACACGCTAAGGCTTAATTGTGCACTTGAATCATAATACTAATTTAAAAAAAGTATTCAGGCCAATTTACGTTAATTTATCGTATCCTACTTACTGTATATTTATGTGAACTACTAATGTATAAATCAATTTAAATATATATTGTAGGACAGGTCATTATCATATTTTCACGCTTATCCCACCTAGATAGAGTCGACACTTCAACTCTATCACTTGTGTAGTCCGTGATCATACCTTTTATGTGCATATCATTATTCACACAGTCCAACCATTCCTTTTTCGATATTTCTCAACTCTTCTATCCATCCACCTCCATATTTGTACTCTTCTAACTATATGATTTTCGTCTCTGCTTATGGCATGCTAACAATACTCTTTTTTTATGTCAAAGCAGTCAACCGAACAGGTGGGTCACCTGATGTTAAGTGATCACCACCGTCCATAGACACTAACAACACCAAGGGAGTCGAAAGTGGGTCGCCAGCCTGTGTGCTCATAAACTTCTTCGTCACTGATTATTATTCTTCCTCTTACATACTAATTCTTAGTTTTATCCATTCTAGGTATATCACACATAAATCTTAACATTTGCATTTCTATCACATATAAATCTTCTTTAATTCTTTAAGTCTCTTTAATTACCCAACACTTACAATAATACATCAAGATGTGTCTTATACTGCTGCCGCATAAAAAAGAGGCACGTTAAATCAAAACACAATTCAGAGAAAATTCGAAAAATTTATGGCCTTTAGCGAGGCCTGATTCTGAATACTATATAAATATATATCTCAATATCATAAAAATCGACAGATGATCCTCTCTTTCTTTCGACAGCAGTATAATTAATAGTTTAAACGGTGGTCCCTTAAAATTCGGAGCCGTTCTTGAGTCGTTTTAGTGCATAATGTATCTTCTATACACATGCGAGGGTAAATACACTACTTTCCATAAGGATTGATTAAAAAAAGTAATGAATATCCTACGGCTTCATTCCGTTAAATTTAATTGACAAGTAATGGAGTAACACGACACGGGGCGATTAACACCTATACCGGTATCCTTCTCTGATAACAATTCAAGCCGTAACATTTACTATAAAACCGTACAGCTTTGCCCAAATTTTTTATATGTTTTGGTTTATTTTTGAACATTTTGAATAATAATGTTACTATTAATTCGTGGTTATGCTACAACATTGTCAACCGCTTAGTAGTCCGATTTGTTCTTTGCAACGTTTTCAAACCACCCCAACACTACTTTCCAGCAGCCTACTTATCCCCGCAACTTACATCTTTGTACATTCTTATTAATATTATAAATGCGTATGTGAGTTTGTTTGTTCCTTACACGTACACACTTTAACTACTCAACCGATCATCATAATTTTTTTAATACACACTGTTAGGGGTACAGAAAAAGACATGGCGTACCTTTCATCCAACAAAAATTTACTATTTCGTAAGATAGGGCAAAACTACATTAACAAAGTGAAGCCGCGAGCAAAAGTTATTGTTATTGTATGGGTTTTAGTAACGATTAACCATAGTCACACCTAATATTTTTTTTTCGAACTGACTACCCTATTGTCCATGCAATTCTTAACAGCTTCACCGGACTGCAATCACACCTTATATTAAAGTATGATTTGTACTACGACGGTGCAATGCTAAACCAAGTAGAGAACTGTCTGTTAAGAGACTGCCTCTGATAGTTTTGAAGTTCATAAGCGCCTTCTTAAACCCTAAATTGAATAAAGCATTTTTTTTAATTTTGATTTTAAAGTGCAGCTACCGGTACACACATTTTGGTAGGCGCTTGGTGACAGACTTTCAACTTTGAGAGTGACAGTAATTCAGGAAGGCATTAGAAAAGACCTTACCACTATGCTGTGGCTTCACCACGATGTTTAATTTCACTAAAAGTTCCGGCACATTGCACAATTCGAATCTACATCTATCCAGATACGGTGTCCGAATACCACTATAACCGATCATCGCGTCACAAATACAATCTCAAATTCAAACTATAAACGTCTTGTAATTCTTACCGATACGAAAATATTCTACTACTCATATTTCCCAAGAAGTACATAATGGGTTTTCAAAGTTATCTTATATCTCAGAACCAGAAGATAAAAGAAAGATACTCAGAAAATAAGAGTACATGTGTATATCCAAGTATAAAAGCTGATAAACACGTGTCTAATCTTTTGTACACCAAAATATTGTAGGTCGTTTTTAAACAATCTTTTGTCTGCATATTTGTGAACCGGTGGTGTTTCCGCAAAACCGCAGTACATCATTTTGATGACTGTCATTTTACTGTTCACGGGCAATTCTTTATTTTAAGCTGTACATCAATAAAGCTAAACGATTCAACATTGTAATATTAATTTGTCACAAGGCATTACACGTGATCGCCGGGTGGAGGGTTCCGTAAGGAATAGCTTTATTTAGACAACGGCTTCCTTGTCTCCTTATGGAGCAAAGAGGTAAAGAAAAAGTAGGCAAAAATTCTTTCTTGGATGTTTATTACTATTATGTTTAAATGACTAATCAACCAAATTAATTGAAATTGTTTAGAAAATATATATAGCACTGTTATTATTATAGTTTATAGATCAGCCATACTGAACCAGCGGTCCGCGAGCCTCTTGCGGCCCGCCGGGTCTGTATAGTTGGCCCACCCGATTATACTTTATTTTCAATTATTTTAAATTTCGTGCTCATCAGAAAAACTATGAGCACGCTGGGTAAATTAAATAGATCCCAGATAACTCGACCGCAATGCGTTCCTTATGATATAAGAGTTATACCAAGCTTGTTTTATTCGACAACCATTCTTCACTACAATAATACGTTATTAATTTGAAATTACTTTATTAATATTTGTAGTTTGCGGCCCGCGACACCATGAGGGAAACGTTTTTGTGGCCCGTTTAAAAAAAGGTTGAGTACCACTGTTCTAGATTATTCTTTAGAATATTTCTGTATATTACAAGCACAAAAGAAAATTCAACATAACCGAACATTTTATTCCAAAAAAAAATATACAAAGTTCAATTTTTAATATCATCTATTTCACCGCACACAATAATAGAAAGTTGTTGACGCTGACTCTTCAAATCCCAACAATTGTAAGTCAAAAGGTGACACGTTGTTGAATGATCTCACCGAGATGGTCCCGCAATGCCAGCACAACGGAACGCCGCCAACGCTGCCTATCAGTGCGGTCAGTTATTGTTTGAACATACATCCTAATCTACCCTACATACAGTGTAAATAAAATGACCAGTTATTTAATAATAAATCTGGGACATAAAAACATTAATTGAAATTAAGTTATTGTAATCTCTAAGTTTAATGATAGACATTATAAAACCATAAACAACGTCACTTTAAATTAGATTTTATTATCGCAAATTTTTGTGGTTTTAGATTCAAATTAACATTCGTGTAAAATATAACCTACTAATGTTTTTGAATATAAAATTCATAATGAGGACTTATCAAAAACACATCAACTTAGTACATATACAAATAACATCGTCTTATACTTGACTAGCTTTATCCGCAGGTCTGCTCGTGTGAAGTTCAAAATGATTGTTAGTGTATATTCAATAAAGCTTTTTAAATTTTATTTAGTACCTAAATAGTTATTGCAATGCCTTTTTATACACTGTGCCTTAACCTAAACAATAAGAATAAACAATAAGTTGGAACCTTAAAGGACGAGTGTATGTAAATTTATCACAAGAAAATGATTTAATTATATTAAGATTAACATCTTGGTGTACTAACGAAGAAAAGTTTCAAATCAAATTGAAATCTTCCCTTTACAATATGACCATATATGTAATGAAACATAGTATGAAACAAAGTCCCCTGCCGCGTCTGTCTGTCTGTCTGTTTGCAATAAACTCAAAAACTACTGAACGGATTTTCACCAGTACATAGAGTGATTCATGAGGTTTAAGATTAAGATTTAGGTATACAATTTATCTGTATTATCAGGGCAGGACAACGACCGCCGTGCCCGCTAGTATGTAATGAAATAAAATTGCAATTAAACGTGGATTTGTCAGTATTAAAAAAAATCTCTCTACTGTTTCCTGTCCCACTCACTGACTGACTTTTTTATATGTAAATTTTTGAATTCTATTTTTTTACTTTTACGTATCATTTTTCATGCAATTTTCCTTCATAGAAACCATATCCTGAGTATGAAAAACAACAAGAGAATTAGCCAAATAGGTGCGGCGGTTCTTGAGTAATGCGCTTACATACAATCGACAACTGCTTTTTATTTAGACACTAGCGGGCCCGACAGACGTCCCGCCCTAATTATAAAAAAAATCATTGACAAATTAAATACCAAAACGTTCCCTATGAATCTCTTTATCTACTGATGAAAACCGCATGAAAATCCGTTCAGTAGTTTTTGAGTTTATCGCGAACAGACAGACAGACAAAGGCGGTAGGGGACTCTGTTTTATACTATGTAATGATATTACGAAAGCCATTAAGCCCAGGAAATTAACAAATACACCACAAACATATATCTACAGTATAGGTTCTAATAGTGCTATTTACTGACATCATTGACAAAAAGCATCAAGATTTTTAGATGACGACGTAAAATTTTCAATAAAAATGGACTCCATTGTAAAAAAAATCCATGGTCACCGCAAATAAAATGTACAACACACAATAGACTATTGTGGTTTGAACGCTGTGAGGCTGGCATTGAATAAGGGTAATACGAATACCTATTCACATGCGCATGTACTAACAACGATTGTACGAATATTTATATATTTACTAGCGGCTGGGCCCGCGACTTCGTCCACGTTGAACCTTACGTAAGAAAACAGTGACTGATAAAATCATCTGAATGTATCAAGTCAATTTATATTTCTCTCGTACTTAAGTCGAGTCGTCATTAAAATTACAATAACTTATGATAGAGTCGACCGATTTTAATGAAACAAAGACTAAACGTTATCCGAGGATATGCTTTATAGTGTATATGAGATTCTACCAGTGATGCGTGTCCAGACAAACCGACAGACAGAAAGGCAGACATTTCTAAAATGTATTTTATTACTTACCTACTACTACTTACTTACCTAGACACTTGCAACAATTTTTTTCACTAAAATCTAAAAATTACAGACACGTTACATTTACATTCTTATATGTATGGATATACATACATATTTATCGACTTCACCCGAGTTTGGAGTTTGAATTTCAACTTCATATGTAATATATTTAAAGCCGATTTGCTGAGTATTTATTGTAACTATCTAATCTTTTATAGATTTAAGGTTATGTAACTATATGTAGAACGATACTTCTTACGTTCAGCCATATCTGTGGTCATCCAATGGTCAAAATTCGACCATAATTATTAATTTATCAAGCGGAAATTCTTTAGACGCGTTGACCAATTTTTTGATAGGAAGAAAACTTTCGGGTTCGCGTCACCGACATGTTCGGGACGTATTACTCTTGCGTCAGACTAGCGATGCGTAGTATAGCGGCCTGTGTACATGTAATATTGATATATTGTATCGAGCTTGTGCAACCCAACGTATGTTTGATTACTTAGTAATCTGTATTTAAAAAATTACAATTATTTATTGGAGTTCCAATAGATGTGAAAACCAGACTAATGCTCTAGTAATTCTAATTTAAATAATTCAGACTATAATTGATTTAAAGAATTAAAAAAAGAACACAGTTTTTTCCGTTTTATTCAATTATCACTTCTGTCGGCAGTCCTTATGACTGCCTTGACATTTTTTTTAAATTTTAATATTATTGTTTTCCTTGCTAATGAGTTTCCTCACATTAATGTAGCTTGTAAATTTTACCTAAGCCCCTTGGAAACTGCTTTTTTTGCATGACAGGTCTTTGTTTACGTATTTTTCTGTACCCATGACAACGTGTATGTAAATTTCATGTCTATCGGTTGACTAAAGATGAAAGAGTATAACAAACTTACATCCGCCTTTATTATATTAGTTAGAATTAGTAAACTAGCTATCGCGAAGTATGACAAATAGAGACATAATTCGAGGATTCGGTTCGTCAGTGTTATCGTCAAAACACAAACTGTTTCTTAATATTATTCTTATTGATAACACTAAAGCTCGTCAATAGCTACTAAATATAAGAAGAAAATAAGTAGAATCGATTGACAAACACAGGAGAAAACAATTTTTAACCGTTTTGTCGTTACATGAATATAACTTATAAATTCACTAGGTGGTAGAGCTACACTGAAGCTATTACTGGTTTCAGCATGAATGGGACGGCTCGCTCGGGGTACTACCACCCTCTCACAGAAAACCGACGTGAAGTAACAGTGCTTGCATTGTTGCGTTTCGTTCGGTCAGTGAGAGCGCTGGAGGCCCAACTCTCTTTCCCTTCCTCCTCTTCTTTCGCCCTTCCCTTCCTCCCTCCCCAACACAGGCTGGCAACGCACTTGGGACTCCCCTGGTGTTGCAAGTGTCTATGGACGGTGGTGATCACTTAACATCAGGTGACCCACCTGCCCGTTTACCTCCTAGGACATAAAAAAAAATAACCAACCATTTTAAGTGAATAAATAGAACAAACTATTCATAAAAGTAGAAACGCTACCACAATTGAATTATCTATCTGAGAACAAATTGAATTTATCACAGAGAACAAATATTTTAACTTAATATTTGAACTAAAATCATGTCCATTATAAAGTTTTGAAGTAAAATAGGCCGCCACAGTCGAGAACGTCGGGACGACTTGTGACACGTTCGTGATATATTCAACGTTTATATAACAGATATATTTTATTAACCTTTGTTATGTGTACCCAGAATACATAAAATCATTCAGCGAGTTTGCCTATATACTTAGTCTGTGTAAAAATATTTATGAAGATTAACTTTTATACTTATGAAAGTATTATCTCCCCAGGACTGTATAATCGTCCAGTGAGACTTAGTTGAAAAGTTCACTATAATATTAGCCGAAAATAGCATCTATCGCAAATTTATAAAACTGTACTAAATCCTCCTTTACGCATTTTATTGACACCTATTTGCGTTCACAGAAGCGTGAAATTCCAAATTCAGTACCCGGTATTCGATTTGGCACGTCGGGGAGCAGAGTGAGACGTCCGTCTAATATCGGCTTGCTTCGGTTTTGTAATGCGTTCTCTCTATCGCACAGCGCAATTACCGCGATAGATAAAGACAGCTTAGCTGACAATCTCGGTTTCTCCCCAACGTACCAAATCAAAAGCAAGTGGTACTGTAATTTTTTATAGTCCAATACTAAAATATACAATATTATACTTAAAGCATCCGATACCCGTCTTCGTTTGCGTTTTTTACTATCTTAGCAATATACTTTATATACAGAGGAAAAAACATAAGCACAATACCACTTGCCCTACGTCTATATGGCAAGAAAACACATCGCTGAATACGTACTGTTTACAAAAATAATAGCTTCTGAAAAACTATGTATTATATGAAGCTTTCGTCATATTTTCTTTTTATCAGAATCCAGCACGGCAGATCTTCATCATTTCATTTATATAATATACTAGCTGTACCCGCAGCAACGCACGCGTTTTTTTAAATCCTATTAAAGAATTATAAAATTGTGAGACTATGTACAATTATAGAAATGCTCTTTAAAAGCAATTGTAAGTACGACATGCACGCCACTTATAGTAACATGTAACGTGTACATTAGATAAATAAATACTAACAGCGTGCCAAATGAGGTTTGTCATCAGTTTTGTCACCCATCACCCACAATATAACTACCTCAGTGCTCACTTACACTGTATAAGGAACTGATGAAACAATAACTTAAAATATTATTATAAAGATTTACATTTACATTACATTTAATATACATTGCCATTATAATTAAGATTCTGTGACTATATTAAAAATAAACGCTTGTCTGTTCCGCAAGAAATTGAATTATGGAACTCTTTACCTAATACGTTTATAATCTAAGATCCTATTAGGAAGACCTATATCATTAAAGTTATTAATAATTATAATGTCGAATTGTAAACAATAAGCTGGTAATTATTTATCTACTTAAAAATAAAGAATGAGTTGAAATCTTGCTAAATTTCATTCGGACAAAGTCGCGGGTAACAGCTAGTCTAAAATAGAATAACCTCAATTACTTTTTATAAGGCTCGCTATCTACCAGTGAAAGTCCCGTGAAAATAGATCTAACCGTTTTGGTGATAGCACAGCGGGCGAAGCCACGGTTAATGGCTAGTATAAACTAAAATTGCTTGAATTACTTTTCATAAAGTCAGCTATCTGCCAGTGAAAGTTTCGTGAAGATCGGTCGAACCGTTTTCGAGATAGCACTACGAGCGAAGCCACGGTTAACAGCTAGTATAAACTAAAATTGATTGAATTACTTTTTAGAAGGTCAGATATCTGTCAATAAAAGTTTCGTGAAGATTAGTCTAAACGTTTTGAAGATAGTACTGCGGGCGAAGCCACGATTAACAGCTAGTGAAAATTAAAATAAACTAAATTACTTTTTATAAAGCCAGCTACCTGTCGGTGAAAGTCCCGTGAATATAGGTCTAACCGTTTTGGAGATAACATTGCAGACAAAGCCGCGGTTAATAGCTAGTCTAATTTAGAGTAACCTAAATAACCCGCTGTAATTTCAGCTATCTGCGAGTGAAATTCCCGTCAAAATCGGTCCAGCCGTTTCGGAGATTAGCCAGAACAAACAGACAGACAGACAGGCAGACAGACCGACAAAAAATTTAAAAATTGCATTTTGTTATCAGTAGCGTAGCGGTACTTTCGTACCCTATCAGTAAAAAAAATATATTTTGATATTACACACAGACACTTCATTTTTATTATATGTATAGAATAGATTACAATTTTATACAGTATGAGCAGAGACCTGGTTCGATGCCACAGTTCTCGACGAGCAATTGCTCAATTGAAACCTGGAAAATTAATCAACCTACGCGAAACTTTACTCGAATAGTCTAGAACGAGTTTTATCCTAATTAAAACGTACACAATAAACAAGTGCAATAGCAAAGTCAAGTCTATTGTTGTAGTACTCTCTTGCAGACCGAGATACGCCGCAGTTGAACACGGCAACAACTTGTGACAGACACCCTCTGAATACGATCGGTCTCCATTGAAATGTTGAATACTCCAACTAGGTCAACAACACAGGAGTATGCCTAAAAGCGATTGTGTCTAAATTCTAAAGTGCCGTATATTATAATTTTCTAAAATAGAATAAATTATCTCTAGGTTCCGAGAAAATTAGTAGGGGTATTTGTTAGCTTGTTAGCGTCGGTGGAATTTGCATTCCTCCCATGGCTAGACAACCGGGTTTAGATCTCAAAGCTGTACAAGAAATATTTTATAATTTGAGACCTCACATGCATACTTGTATATATTCTATACAATCTTATATATCTTATACTTTTTTTTCTAGGTGATACGTACCCTATATTCTTTTCTGTGCTCGTGAGAACGTGAAAAATTTCCTGATGATCGGTTGAGCTGTTAAGGAGTAAAAGCATAAAAAAACATACGTATAGTCCACACGTGGTAAAAGTGAGACCTTTAAAAAGAAAGCGAAAAGAGCGTATGCCTCACTGTTCTACAATACCCGAAGACAAGCGAGACACTGCTCCCACTCTACCCGACACAATGTTTATCCACACAACTTTTCGTCACACAAAAGGTTGCGGATCAGAATTTCGAAGCCCTCCCATAAGAATGTTCACTTCAAAAACCCACATTCACATTTATAATATTAGTTAGGATCATAATCAACTTGTAAGTATAAATAAATACCTAGGCGATAAAAAAAATATTTAAGGACATTGAATTCATGGTACGACACAATACGGGGAGCAGAAATTAACGTGAGTAAAATTTAGGGCACATCTCACACTTATAGAAAATTAGTAAATTAAGTAACTGAGTATTTACACATTTTATCATCACTCAATCAAATCAAATCAATGCAACAATTTATGATGGCACACTATATTCTTATCATCTTTATATATAAATTTCTTCTGTACGTGTGTATGTCACTGAACTCCACCTAAGCGGCTGGACCGATTTTGATGAAATTTTGTATGCGTGTTCCAGTAGACCCGAGAATGGTTTAGATTCACAATTGTACCCGGTGGCGCTGCGGTTGACTTTTATGATTTTTTTTAATTATCAAGGCACGATAACGTCCGCCGAGCCCGTTAGTATAATATATAATTATAGAGGTCTGTGTCATTGTGTGCATCACGCAAAAATTACGTGTACATTCAATTTTTTGTAGTTTTATATCTGAGACACTTGTTCTTTATCTAAAAAAATGTCACGATATATTCATCTATACTAATATTATAAAGAGGTAAAGCTTGTGAGGTTGTAGGCGGTAATATCTAGAACTACTAAACCGATTTAATAAATTATTTTACCAATAGAAAGCCACTTTATTTGTGAGTGTCATAGGCTATATATTAACCCGAAAAATGAAAATACTTTTTGTGGTAGTTGGATTTGCAAAGTAAGTCGGAGAAAAAACGGTTGCACGAAAACGTTTCTTACGAACGCTGCTTTAACGATGAGAGATATGATTGAGTTCTAGAGAAAAGTTGTAGAGCTTGGTAATACCTATTACCGCCCAACGAAGTGGACACGGGTCAGCTAGTTTAATATAAAGTTATTGAAGTTTTAAGAAACTATGACATTATACTATAATCACTAGAAAAAAACTAAAGATATCTTTAAGCAAAATATATTTTTGCTTTCAATTATTTTCTATGTTTTTCTTCTATATATTATGATACTAAAAAAAGTAAATAAAGTCGTGATTATCAGCATGTTACATATAAAAAAACAATAGATTCATACCTCAGTTAAACAAGAAGTTTGAATATAAATATTAACAAAGAAAAATTAAGATTATTAAAAAAGATACAGCCAAGCCTTTTTTTGTCACTTTTTTTGGGGACATGCTAATTTTCGAAAATTGTATGCTCATAAATTTTTTTACGACCTTTACTAGAGAGACAAACCACGGTGCGACGCGGTAACTGTTCAAGAACGATTAGATTTTGTATTTGGATAACTTTGACCTATATAAAAAAGAAATTGTAAAGATTACCAAGATTGTTTTTTTTTTTAACTCGTTCATTTTTTTCATTTTTTATGACTATTTTTAGATATTTTGGAAATTCCCTTTAATCCGGAATAGAATTAAAAAACTATATAACTATGGAAATTTTAAGCGATATGTAAACAATTTATTAAAAAAAAAAATGTTCTCGACCTTAATTACTTACTTAACTTACCGAAATTGTTGACTCGGCGCTTGAAATTGTTGACCAGTAAACGATTGTTGAAAAACAAGGGTAAACAACTTTAATAGCATAATTAATTTTGCGTAACGAGTGCTTTAAAATTAATTACGAATAAGGTAAGATGAAACCGTTTTATTTTGTATGGCTGAAGTTGGTTTCTTAAAGAAGAACATATATTTATTAATAAACTAGCTGTGTCCGCGACTCTATCCGCGTGGAACTTAATGTAAAACAACAGTGACTAATAAAATCATCTGAATGTATTAAGTCCATGTATTATCTACTTTACTTAAGTCGCGTCGTCATTAAATTTACAATAACTTTTGATAGAGTGAACCGATTATAATGAAACCAAGGGACTAAATGTTACTCGAGGATATGCTTTATGGTTTCTTGATGTTTTATCGTGAATACATTATTACTTTAGTAGTGATGCGTGTTCATACAAACAGACAAACATGTCTAAAATTTATTGAAATGTATTTTATTACTTACTAGCAGGCCGGGCAGACGTTTTCCCACCGTCATTGTCATCCCGTCATCCCAAAAATATTGACAAATTATATAACAAAACGTCCCTCGTGAATCGACTTTATCCACTGGTGAAAAGCATGAGAATACGTTCAGTAGTTTTTGAGTTTATCGCGAACGGATAGACAGACGCGGTAGGGGACTTTCTTTAATACTACGTAATGATTCCAAGACACCTACAACAATTTTTTCACAAAAATCTAAAATAAAATAATCTTCCCTTATTATCTTATGTCTCAGTTACATATTTATATGGAATTTTCTAAGCCCAAAAGTTTCACTTTCCCGTAACATCGCTTAAGTACATAAATTTGGCAATTGGTATTTTTGTTTATATATAGTATTAAAATAGTCTGTTTATATATAAAAAATCTTATAACCTTATATTGGAATTAAAAACATAAGTTGTGCAAATAGATTACAGCAAATAAAATTAACTGTCGTTAACCAATACATTTATTTATGTGATCGGTGTATTTTAAAATTTATTATCTTCTTACCTTTAGTAGGTTTTTTGGAGTAATCAGACTCAACAAAATCAATAGAAGAATCATAATTCCGCATAACATTTAATGCATACGGTACCGATTTCTTTGAAATATAAGAAAAAAAAAACACACACACAAACCAGCGCGGGTAGCAGCTTCATACGTAATGCGTAGTAAATGTCCTGTTCATTATTATGTATTGAACGTACGTGGACGCTATCGAATCTAGACAATACTAATAATAGCTATAAGGTATGTAATTGTAAGCTATATAGCTTCGATTCAAGTATTTTTTAAGAGACATATACACATAATTGAGGACATTTTTCGTCGTTCTCTAATCCCATTATTTACTACATAAGTATTCATATATAACAAACAGAGCTGTCCTCAAGACACACAGTAGAAGCGAAACTTTTGTACTACCAACGTCACGCGGTGTTCCCATGCGGTCACCAATCCAGGTATTGACAGCGACCGACGTCGCTTAAATTCGGTGAACGGGAGAGAACCAGTGTTTTTAACACTCTACTCGACAGTGTTTACCCACCCACCATTTATAGTCACAGAAAAATGTTGCGGATCAGAATTTCAAAACCTCCCATTAGCAGTTTCACTTCAATAAAAATTCTATATCCAAAATACACTAATCGAAATTCGCCTGCTTTGTTACAATGTCATAAAGAAAATAAACGACTTTCTAAACTTAAGCAAATCAGTTAAGGATATAGCACATACGAAAAAATATTATTCCTAAGTACACATTGCATAATCCGGTCAACTTTGCAGACAAGATTCGCAAAGGCAAGCCGGCACGTACGCAGTGGAGTTAGGTATAAAACTCGGTAGCGTGGCGGAGCATTGCAAGAATCGAGTCACATCCAACTCGGGTTCAACAGAAATTAACATTACCATAAAAACTCGACACGAATTCATGTATCGAAATTAACGAAATTAAACACCAGTGAAAGTAATAAGCACAAAATTAATATTGATTTTAAACGGAAATCTACACTATACAAAATCTTTCCGACAAAGAAAAAAACTCTGGAAACCAAACTAATATTCAAGCACCAATTTTAAGATTTTCATTCCGAGTATGATCGAGTAGTCGAATGTCAATCCGACGTCCTCAAGTTCGAATCCCGACTTGTACCAACGGATTTTTCCAAATTCGCATACCTGCACTTACTAATTTAAATTGTTAACACTATCGGCTGACGATGAAGGAAAACATCGTGAGGAAACCTGAACCTGAGAAATATTTTTGTATCATCTCATGTGGAAAAATATACAACTGTGGGTTTTATTTATAGTAATATGCCCATATCTTCATTCGGCTAGCGGCCTATGTTCCTGCACCGGGTCGCTTCCATACTGTTGATGGTAACTTCGAAACAAGTGCTCAATGGTATGGAACCAGTGAAATAAATTTCAAGGAATACAGTTTTTATAACCATTCACGTAATTTCAATTAGTATTCACATGCGTACTTACCGATACAGTGTACCGGAGTGTATTTTTTTCACACCTTCCATGTCTGCCGTTGTGTGCTTAACATGTCTATACTCTGCATGCGCTCCTAAGCAGACACGTTACGCAATTAACAATAACGTCATTCTGATCTGCTCTTGATAATACTGCAAGTTGTCTTCACCTGAAACAAACACATCGCCGAGTTTGTTATATACTTTTAAATTTAATCACACCCAATTCCTAATGTAAAATATTGAAAAAATAAAAATGAGCCGCTATTTCTTTACACAGCAGAATCAGTCTGGCAATATTTTTAATATTACATGTCTTCTAGCTATATCAACTTCTTTGTACAAGTTTGAATGAAGAGTAAACAGAAGTTATCGCAGCTATTTTTGCTATAGTATTCAAATATAAGTAAAGTTTTAACTGTACTAGTAGTCATTCCAAGTCATTTTGAACAATCAGTCCCGAATTCCCTTACTAAACACGTAAATTAGGTTAAAAAATAGATACGTTATATTCAGAAGTACTTTGACATGTCACAAAATAATATAAACAGAATCCTTAAGTAACAAAATAAGCAACATAATTATCATTTTACGTAACATACGACATATTATAAAATGGCTTGACAATTAATCCTTAAAAACCTTAAAAAAGCGTGTTCCTTACAAGAGCGTAAGAATTATTCACGTATATATATTAGCGTCTTTAGTTAATCATAGTGGACTAGAGATTCAAGGCGGTTAACCAGGCGATATTTAGAACACGCCCTATTTAAATTATCATCATCAGCCTGTAAGAGACCCACTGCAGGGCAATAGGCCTCTTCCCGAAGGAAGGTACGGGCATAATCACCACGCCAGCCCATGACGTATCGGCGATTTCAAACTCTGAGACATCCTCAGTTGTATATTTTTCCCCAAATACAATAGTACTACAAGAACATTGTTCAGATTCAAGTTTCCTCACGATGTTTTCCTTCACCGTTAGCCGATAGTGCAACCAATTTAAATTAGTAAATGTACGTGAATTCCGAAAAAGTCGTTGATACATGCCGGGGTTCGAAACTGCGGACATCGAAATAATATTCCACCAGTCAAACCACTAGGTCACCACGACTATTTATATAGGTGGTTATAACAGCAATATTTTATAATTATAAATAAAAAATGTATAGATATAAATAAAATTGAAATATATATCTATTTTTTCCAGGCCAATCTTCGATATGGCTAAACAGATTTTGACGAGAAATTTATGTATAGATATAAATAAAATTGAAATACATACCTATTTTTTCGAGGCCAATCTTCGATATTGCTAAGCAGATTTTGACGAGAAATTTACTATCAAATTATGAACTTGTATAGAAATATTTACGCTACATGAGTTGCAAGTAAGTAGTAACGGTTATATTTGACAAAGATAAATTGAAGTCAACAAAAGGTTATATATTAAACAAAATTACAATTTAAATAACAAAATACAGTCCTCAATGAATACCGATAAAACACGTAAACGATTTGCACGAAGTCACGGACACCAGTCAGTCTTAGATATATACAAGCTCGTACAACAATCTACACAACGCAACGATATTAGGCACAACTCGATATTAGTAAAGAGTATGATGCTCTCCTGGCACGCAAACTGACCTACAAATGTTAACCGGAACCGGACCTATTAATCACGTTCAAACTCGTGGCCTTAATTGATAATAAAATTTTAATTCTGTGATTATTAAAATCATACGAGATATCTTTTACGAAAATCAGAATAGGCGATTTTTTTATACACATTTCTCTTAAACTTTACTTCGTTTAATAGATACTTTCACCCTATGGAGCAGTTCATAAAACACGGCAAACAAAATTTTTACCTTTTTTAAATAAAACAAAATTAAATAAATTAAAAAAAATCGAAAGAAATATTGCAACATTGTTTGATGAGCTGCGAACGTCACGTTATTTTAAGAACACCACTTCTTTCCCCCGCCAAATTGTCATAAAACCCCTTCCTCCCCCATATAAGTGCGAACGTATTTTGTGAACGACCCCTTAATCGAATGCAATTCTGTAAAGATCCTTTTTAAATTACAAATACAAGCGCAGCCGCGGGCACAGATATTGTATACTTTGAATATTATAAATAGGAATGTGTTTCTTTGTTTTCACGCACTTTATTTTTCACAATTTAACTACTCAACCGATCATCATGAGATATTGTATACGCGAAAAATGTACAGAAAAGGACCATAGGACACCCTCCATCCAAAAAAAGTACCGTTCCAGACGGACAGATCACATCTACAATAACACATAAGATGTCATGAGCAAAAAGTAGTTACAAATAAAGTATGAATATTCTTCTAAAAGACCACAAAAATCTCCATTGAAATCGAACTAAAACGTGGTCAAGAGAAAACAGATACAAATATTAATTTGTCGTCTAAGTACGGAGACTGTAAAAGAAAGTGTCTAACAGAATATCTTATGCAACGGTGTCATTGGCAATTTCAATTTCAAAAACGATATTCTTTATTAACGATATTAAGTCTTACAGAACACTATATAAGGTCTTTAGTCTACTGGCAATAAGAAGTTAGAAAAGAACATCTCGCAATAAAATAAAGCATTGTAATAACAACATTGTTAACTGTTAAGAAATAAGAAGCTGCGTTTGTTGCATTTACATTTGTTTTGTTGTAGGTAGTTAGTGGTTAATTGTGAGGGCAATTAACTTGGGACTGCTTGGACGAACTAGAGAGATATCTGCGGTAAGACATGCTTGCTTCGAATTAAGTCTCTTGTTATTGTTAAATACCGCACATACCACAACACTGGACACATTTGCCTCGTACAATTTCTTTATGAATATGCCCATTGGAAAATTTTATAGTAGACTATAGCAATATTGTTTATTTATAGATATGAACATTAGTGTAAAACATTAATTATTTTCTCCGTTTTCCTATCTTAATTGGTAGCTCTCCAGTTGCAGACCTTGTCTTAGAAAACGCAAATACAAAAATAAATAAATGGTTTATTTTAAGTGTCGTACCAAATCAAACCAGCAAGGCTGAACTAAAATTTGACAGTCGAAAAAAAAATGATTAATTTTAATTGTAGCCATAGAGAATACAGCAAATATATTATACTACTAGCCGACCCGTGCCCACTTCGTTGGGCGGTAATAGGCATTATCAAGCTACAACTTTTCTCTAGAACTCAATCATATATATCTCATAATTAAGGCAGCGTTCGTAACAAACGTTTTCGTTCGACCATTTTTTGTCGGACTCCCCAGATATTACCCCTTACAACCTCACAAACTTTACCTCTTTATAATATTAGTATAGATTATAGATAATATAATTAGTTAATAGCTACTGTCTGCGACTTCGCACGCGTGGAATAGTTATTTTGGGCTAAGACGCAGCGGAAGCTCTCAAAAGGAAAAAATACCCCGATTTTAAAACAATTTTCATTGTTGCTCCGCTCCTATTGGTCTTAGCGTGATGATATGTAGCCTATGACACTCATAAATAACGTGGCTTTATATTGGTAAAATAATTTTCAAAATCGATTTAGTAGTTCCTGAGATTACTCCCTACAACGTCACAAACTCACAAACTTTACCTCTTTATAATATTAGTATATAGTATATAGATTATAGCCCCTGCTCGCGACTTCGTCCGCGTAGAATAGTTAATACTCTGGGCTAATGCTGACACACAGCAGAAGCTCTCAAAAAGAAAAAACATCTCGATTTTGAAACATTTTTCATCTGTGCTCCGCTCCTATTGGGCTTAGCGTGATGATATATAGCCTATAACCATTCTCGATGAATGAGCTATATAACACTGAAAGAATTATTCAAATCGGACCAGTAGTTCCTGAGATTACCCCATACAACGCCACAACGTCACAACGTCACAAACTCATAAACTTTACCTCTTTATAATATTAATTAATAATATAGAAGTATAGATCATTGTTGCAATTCAAGGCAATCCGAGTCGACAAGAGTAACAAAAAAAATCGTCATTATTTTATATTTTTATCTGTTTGCTTTTCAGTCTTTTCTTTTATAGAACTACCATATCTCAAGTTATTTTCTATAGTAAATAACCATAAGTATATCTATACATACCAACTTACATTAAATATTTATGACAAAGGTATTTTATAGAAATCATGTAACTGACTACGCTATTGGCCTAGCAAGGCCTTAACAGCTTCACCGGACTACTAAGGCGAGCGCGGCACACCTCGGCATGGGCTGTTGCCTAGGTTACGTAACGACGTAAACCTAATTAAGCTAACCCTAAGCTAAGCTACATATTCATACGTATATAAGTTAGTGAAATATATATGTGTACCAAGCATGTATACCTCATAAACTCATGTATTTTGTATCGGGTAAATTTCCTGAACTAATTCAGTTTGATAAGGGAAAAAAAACCGTTCCACTTTCATTTGTAACCGTGTGTGCATGCACGTGTGTAGAGGTGATATGTGTAATGTTGTTGCAGTGATGAGAGATTTGTGCCACTGTATTCGCACGAGCAGCGTACTCAAGGGCTCCACGCCGAGGGAACGGACCTACGCTTGAGCCGCTGCCGAGGGGGGCCTAGTCTGGTAATCCTATTTAACACGCGTGATTTCAATACAGAAATTAACGCTTCAGATATCGACCAAATGACCGATAAGCCATTTCTGATTACGTCGAGAAATAAGTACACAAGCCCTAATTACCTGATATGCAAAAAGGTTATCTACGAATTATAGAGAAATAAAAAAAACAACCACGACATTAAACAGAGTCAATTAGGATGCGCAATTCATTTAAATAAATAAATAAAAACATTGTGAAATCGGCAAATGTTGCGCAATTTACATAACCTTGACCAGTAAAAATTACTACAATTCGTAAGCGGCCAGACCGTTAATCACGGTAAGTGATCTATCTCAGCGGGAATGTAAAATAACGTATATTATCCAGACTTCGTTTATCGCAGCCACGAAAGAGGGGGAAATTCTGCTCGAGGCTTTCTAAGTATCAGATTTCAAGAAAACATATTAGATTTAACGACCTTTATAATTAAACGTGTATTAGAACTAAATAAACAATCCTTGCAAAAGGTTTATTTGTACCAGTTGTTTGTTAAAAACAAATATAATTAGATACGATTATCTAAGACGCGAAATATTTCATCCAATTCAATTTTGTACTAAACTAATTTTCAAATATTTCGTTATTATGAATTCAACTTCATTTATCTTGTATTTCGACCACGACTAGAACAACAATATTCATAAGATACGAAAATATTCAGGTTAATTGAGATTGGGAAGAATGTACGTTTCACATATCGATGTAACTGACAAAAATTGTTACAAACTACATAATACCTTCGATAGATAGTTATTATGCCTAAAGTATTATTCACTAAATACCAACCCAAACTTCCCAAGTGTGTACTAAAGAACTAAAGCACTAAACAAGAAATTGAGACCAAATCTACCCATTACAATAAAACAATGTAAAAAAATGAAATCTAAAAATAACGCAACTAAACAAGTTAATGTCAGTCTGTCAATTTTATTTTATACTAGCCTTTCTTATATTTATTCTATACTTCGTCCGCGTGGAATAGTTACTTTGGGCTAACGCTAACACGCAACCGAAGCTCTCAAAAAGAAAAAAAGAACCCGATTTCGAAACATTCTTCTTTAATGCTCCGCTCCTATTGGTCTTCGCGTGATGATATATAACCTATAGCCTTTCTCGGTAAATAAGCTATCTAACACTGAAACAATTTTTCAAATCGGACCAGTAGTTCCTGAGATTAGCGCGTTCAACCAAATAAATAAACAATTATACTTCATAATATTACTATACTCGTAGATTACTACTTTTCTCTCGCACTTACCTCGAGCCGTCATTCAAATTACAATAACTTTTGATAGAGTGGACCGATTGTAACGAAACAAAAACTAAGTTACTCTCAAGGATATGCTTTTATTGGTGAGGTTATATTGTGAACCCATTACTTTTCCATACAGTTTTTCAATCATTGCCTTGCATACAAACCTTGTCCTGACAAATACAACAAAAACAACTTAGCCATATAGGTGCATCCAGTCTGAAGTGATGCAGTTACATAAATTTGGCAATTGATTTTTATTTATACAGATTATTATAAACTTTCCCTTAATAACAATATATTATATGCCTGTCTTTTTTATGTTACAAAATAGGAAACAGACATGCTATCCACGTATTATTAAAGTAGTCACTCCAGCGTATGGCTATTGTACAACCAGCCTCAATAGGACCGCAGTCCTGAAGTCAATCTTAAGAGGTTGCTACACCTGAGGATTGACATTCTACGTATTGCCAACCACACCCTTCGGACCGTTATATGACTACGAGCACATTGGCTTTGCAGCAGAAATAGTTGCGACGGTGGTTCCGCTGTCGAAAAGATTAACCTTACTATGTTTTCAGAGTAGCCAAAATTGTTGAACAAATATTAAGCACACAACATCTCAATTAAATATTAATAAACTAGCAGTATCCACTGCTTCGCACGCGTTTTTTTAAATTGTATTAAAGGAATATAAAATTATGAGACCATATACAATTATAGAAATGCTCTTTAAAAACAACTGTAAGTACGACACTTGCAACATGTATCGCATACATTAGATATATAAATACTAACAGTGTGTCAAATGAGGTTTATCATCAGCAACATATTTGGAACCTTAACCCACCATATAACTACCTCAGTGCTCACTTACACTGTATAAGGAACTAATGAAACAATGATTTAAAGATGTCACTGCGGGCGAAGCCACGGTTAACAGCTAGTATAAACTAAAATTATTTATATTATTTTTTATAAGGTCTGCTATCTGCCAGTTGAAGTTTTGTGAAGATCAGTTCAACCGTTTTGGAGATCGTACTGCGGGCGAAGCCACGGTTAACAGCTAGTCTAAATTAAAATAAACTAAATTACTTTTTATAAGGTCTGCTATCTGTCGGTGAAAATCCCGTGAAAATCGGTCAAACCGTTTTGGAGATAGCATTGCGGACGAAGCCGCGGTTAACAGCTAGTCTAATTTAAATTTAAGTTGCCTAAGTAATCCGCTGTAATTTTTGCGATCTGTCTGTGAAATTCACGTCAAAATCGGTCCAGCAGTTTCGGAGATTACCCGGAACAAACAGATAGACAGACGGATCGACAAAAAATTTAAAAATTGCATTTTTATTATCAGGTACGTGTATACTTTCACACCCAATCAGTAAAATAATGTTATTTTGATATTACATACAGGCACTTGATTTTTATTATAGCATAGAATATATAGATATGAAAATTATTGATTTACGTGTGACTTTATTACTTTCAGACACGCATATAATGTATGCTCTTTTTTGGTGAAAAATAACGAGAAAACATTTTGTAACTTGGCATAACACAACCTAATACATCATTTTGTTTTCTATGTTTGAGAGCGTGATATGAAAGGTTAAAAAATAAGGAAGTGGCTTGCAAAAAAGCAAGTACAATTTACTATAGGAGAGCGCGCGTGCACTCCAATGTTGAACCAATTTACGAACTCAATAGCTAAATGAAATATTCATTCACTCGTTCATTCATAGCCCGAGTACCTTGTGCAACCGAGTATATTATTGTTATTTTGTCACTTATTGTTTGTTGTTTTTCGTTGTATCGTATGTTATCGTATGACTAGAGGTCAAAGGACACGCTTGTTATCTTATACTTAAGTACAAGAAGTATTTCATTTTGAAACAATGGTGTGTCAATAAAGTGTACACGGATATTGCGTATAACACATTATATTCAAACTCCACGTTGCTCCGATACTCGCAATAAATAAACAAATAGATCGAGTACAAATCAAGCTTCAATATCGAGGATTCCATTACACCAAAAAATTATGTTATATTTAAAATAAAATGAAAAGCGTTTTCTTTCATTCAACTTCGAATTCTTAGCACGAGTCCCATTTACACATAGTCGGTTTTTTATTATTTATTGTTTAACTGTACTATTTTTACTATAAGCTCTCAAAATATATGAAGATATACATATATAAGAACTATGAATGTAATTCCAATGATTAGTGCATTCATACAACCAGAAAGTATCATTTAAGCTTGTATATTCAGTCAAGATTTAAAAACATATTACAATTCTAACGATTTTAGAAACACATATAGAATAATTTATTGCAAAGACATTTTACATAAAAATGCAGGTTTAAACTAGGTCAAAACCAGCCACGTATAATAGGCATACATGTATTCTTGATTTAACAAAAAAAAAAACGCTTAATCTATGCAACCTATTTAGAAATACAAAGATTGGATGAATTTATTGTGAATTCGTAAGTTAATACTACACACTTACGTATAATTAGCTATGCCCGCGACTTTATCTACATGGAACTTTATGTAAAAAACAGTGGTTGACCGTCATTAAAATTACAATAACTTTTGATAGAGTGAACAGATTTTAATGAAACCAAGACTAAATATTACTCGAAGATATGCTTTATGATTTTCTTGGTAAGATATTATCGTGTCCAATCAAACCAACAGACAAACATTTCTAGAAATAATTGAAATGTATTTTATTACTTACTCCTAGACACCTGCAACAATTTTTTTCACAAACATACAAAAGTACAAACACGTTAGAGTTACATTCCTATTACATGTATAGAAGATAATTTATTAACTATGTGGAACGGTAGTATAAAGATTAGGCTACTAAAATTATACAGAGCGCCAAGATACTCGCCTGCGAGTAATAGATGTTCTCAAAGTATTCGATTCAGAGATGAAATATGGATAATATCTGTCTACGAAATCTTACTTCGAAGTCTGTATTTAATGTGACGAAAATCTTTAACACACCATGGATTTTCATGACCCAGGTGTATGTTTAAACAGTTCCTTTAAAATGCGCATTTATGGTCACCTTTATTGCTTGCGCTCCTCTCCCTGTCTAGCCAAAAGTGATAAGATCCTGCTAATGCTGCCTTAGATATTCTTTCTAATAAAGTATTTGAGGTTCTTCTTGTCTGACCTAGCTCTTTCAGTAAGCTATAGAAGGAAGTTATGAAATTCCTCTCGTTCCTAATTCTATATAATCTAATATTATAAAGTTGGAAGGTTTGTTTCTTTGATTGAACGCGCCAGTCTCGGGTACTACTGGTCCGATTTGAAAAATTCTTTCAGCGTTAGATAGCTTATTTATCGAGGAAGGCTATTTATCATCACATTGAGACCAATAGGAGCGGAGCACCAATGAAGAACGTTTCAAAATCTTTTTGAAGTTATACTTCTTTTGGCACGTTAGGGAAAAATGATGAGAGTAAATTTTTACGTTGCGCGCACACACCGTCACGAAAAACCGACACCCGGAAGTTAGCTATAGTCAACATTTTGTTTCTTTGTATTTGTTGTTTGTATTTCTTTGTATTAAAACTTTCAATGTATTAAATACCTTTTTTCTATTGTTAGTGTCATTTTTCTACAAGCGTAGAATAAGGCGAAAGATAAAAATTTTGAAAAGATTTTTATCTTGTTACGCCAAAGAAGTATAACATCTAACGCGTGTACATAAGTACACACACTTTTTTCCCCTTTGAGAGCTTTCGCTGCGAGTTAGCGTTAGCCCAAAGTAACTATTCCAAGCGGACGAAGTCACGGGCAGAAGCTAGTTTAAGAATAAACGAAATTTCATCATTTCTTTCTCCACATCCTGGACCCGTATTTGTCACAGTAAACTAGACAAGTTAGTTCGTCTACACACTCACTTAAATAAGAAAGGCAAAATAGCTTACAGATATAGAATAGAAGTCAAACTCATGAGCGGCTCTTAAATCTGGTACGAAAATAGAAAAATTGTCATACTAATCAAACTGTTCACTGGATACGAATAGAATGATCTCAATCCCGCCCCCACGAAACCCCAGCCATTCTTTGTTCTCATAACATGTGGATTTGTCGAGTACAATCCAGATTTTAGCCGAGCTAAAATATTAATTCGATAGGACTGGGAACAATACGTGACCAATATTGTTACGTTATAAATTCCATATCACTATTTATGGCAGGTCGGTTACTGAACCCGCTATCTGATTAAATATTACGCAAGAGGAAAGCGATAGACGAAACTATTTATCGGGTTAATACTTACAAATTCAGATTATGAAACAATTAACTTTTGCTCGCAACTTCGTTCGCAATAATGTAGATTTGGTATATCCCATATAAATAGTACATTTTATTCCGGACTAACTGTGCCTGCGACTTCGTCCGCGTGGAACTTATATGTGGAAAAAGTGATTACTAAAATCATCTGATGTATTAAGTATTAAGTCCATTGACTTATCTACTTTTCTCTCGTACTTACGCCGCGTCGTCATTGAAATTACAATAACTTTTGATAGACCGTACCGATTTGACTACAAAGAAGGAACAAAAACCATATGTTACTCGAAGATATGCTTTATGATTTTCTTGAAGAGGTTTTATCATGAACGCGGTATTTTAGCCGTGATGCGTGACAGACAGACAGACCTTTATAAAATTGATTGTTGTACACGAAAATATAAAAAGTACAGACAGGTCAGATTTACATTCTTATTGTATGTATAGAAGTTGAAAGGTACCCTATGTCTTCTTCTGTGCTCCTAACAATATGTATATACAAAATGTCATGATAATCGGTTGTGTAGTTAGGTCGTAAAAGTGTAATAAACATACAAACTCACTTTAACATTTATAATATGTGTTAGGTTTTAGAGTTAGACCTAAGATGGTAAGCACGATAAATTAGAGGGAGACTAGTTCACAAATAACATCTACCGGAAGACAACTATAAGTGCTTGGCGACTGATTGTCAACTTGAGGGCGGTAGCTAGTCAGGCAGGATATTTTTTTTTCTTCTATTCTGCAGACTCTTGGTCCGCACCTTTCTTTTGCTTTCGTTTAATTTGTTGTATACGTCAAAAATCGTATCTGTGCGCAACTATTGAGTGTTTTTATTTTTATTTTTTTTATTTATTTAACAATTAACTATTTTAGGACGGATTGAGGGGATGGGCCGGGGGGCCCATCTCCTCATTGCACATGTCCGGCTGACGAGGGGAGGCAGCTGGAGTGTACTAAGTCTGCCTCCCTATTAGGTAGAGGAGCCCAGCGGCCACCTTCCGCTGTGCGGACCGTTGGGACGGCTATACAAGGTTGAGCAGCTGGTACGATCCCTTGCCGCCCCTACAAATGCAATCTGTCGGTACACCGTCGGGTTTTAATCCGTGCGAGTCGGACATAACCCACTCTCTCCCCCGGGAGGGTGGGTGTCCATAAAGGATTGCCCCATGTTAATAAAAAAAAGACAGATTTTTAATGACGTTATTGTTTTTATGGCGATTACATTTTGACCCTTTATGGCCATCTTTCGGTTATAATCCACAATATCCTGCGTCGGAGCGTCCACGGCCTGATGGATGAACCAACTAACCGCGTTGTCAGTCACGTCTGTATAGTAGACACAGGTGTCAGTGTGTCTGGATATTGTCACTATAGCATGTGAAACGCTATCGTGGATTTGCATCCTTCTGTTCATTTGTTTGCAAGATCACCACCAATTTCAAGGTTAATCCCTGGGATTCATGGACTGTCAGAACGCGCGATCCTTCCCGTAGCCCTTGTTTATCAGGGCTTTTTTCTCTTCTTGTATGTGTACTGAAGATAGTATCAGGGGTGTGTGAGGATATTTTTTCACCCTGATAGCCCCTGATGCTCAGAGATCTCACTATCGGTTTCGATGAATATATACCGTAGTATACTTGACTCAGTGCATAGGCCACATCCATCGGGTTCCTGTATGTGCAAGTGAGCTGTTGGTCAATACCGGCTACGGTCGTTGGTCTGCTGTAAGCCATTCGAAATAAGTTTTCCCGATCAATGTAGGGTAGTTGGCTGAAGTCTTCAGGCGGGTTTAGGAAAATCCCTACCACCATTTTATGGTTTCATCAAGATATATTCCTTCACCGAAAGCATCTCTCATTCGCAAGGATTCGAAGTTAGATCGATGAATGGGGTGTCCGGACACTCTAAGCACTCAGTCATTATCGCTATTGGATGCAATTGTCATTACGAAGTCAATATTAACCTTTTTCTTTTTTTTCGAACTGACTACGCTATTGACCTACCAAGGTCTTAACAGCTTCACCGGACTACTGTCAATATTAACCAATTTCTACAATAGCTTTGCTATTGCGAAACTCATAATGAGAGAGCCTCATACTAAAGACCATTGAATTCAATTATAGGGAACATACTTTTGTAATTGTAATTCAAACCGTACTGCGATATTTTATTATTTAAAGATATTCACGACTGGGTCGCCTCGGCCGGGGTAGTACCACCCTCTCACAGAAAACCGACGTGAAGTAACAGTGTTTACAATGTTGCGTTTCGTTCGGTTAGTGTGAGCGCCGGATAAACCTCCCCCCTCCCCCTCTCCAAACACAGGTTAGCAACACACTTGCGATTCCCCTGGTGTTGGAAGTGTCTATGGGCGGTGATGATCACTTAACACAGGTGACCCACCAGTTCGTTTGCCTCCTATGATATAAAAAAAAAACATACGTTATTGTAAAATACAAAAATCGCATTTCTAACACGCAAGTTCAGCAACAGAGAACGGGATGCATTTTCTAAAACCAAACAACAAAACACAAACACACCGAGCATGACTGTGGGGTAACAAATACTTCCTACACATTCTTGGACAGGATGTGGTGCATACAACAAGTAGGTGTTAAGTACACGAATTTTTAATGTACACTTAAAACGCAATGACACTTTAGTGTTAATTTAAGTGGGCACGTTAAACACTACGCTCCTACTACGTTATATTCGTAGTAAACAAATCATTCGTGTCACTGACCTAAAAAAATATTGTTATTATGAGAATATGTTAAATAGGCAGTTTCAATTTTTGCGGATTTGGTGTATGACAAAGGACATAAATACTACAAAGTTACGCTAGGAATATACAAACATTTACAATACACTGGTATTAATATTTTACACTAGCCTTTCCCGCGACGTCGTCCGCGTGAATTAGTTACTTTGGGCTGACTCTAACACGCAGCGGAAACTCTCAAAAGGAAATAACATCCCGATTTTGAAACATTCATTCGCGTGACGATACAGCCTAGAGCCTCACTCAATAACTGAGCTATCTAACACTGAAAGATATTTTCAAATCAGACCAGTGGTTACTGAGATTAGCAAGTTGAACCAAACAAATAAACAAACAAACCCTCCAACTTTATAATATTAATATAAATTCACACTATCATATGAATGTGATGGTAACTATGTGTCACTGTCCATATTTCATGATCATCGAACCGATCACAAAGGAAATTCGGCGTAAAGGTAACCCGGGACTACGAGAAAGACAAAAGCTACTTTTATCCAGAATATACCAATAAGCAGTAGACAAAATCGTGGGAAACGTTAATAGTGAATAAGGTAAAATATATGAACAGTGTAACTCCTTTCACATTGATAGTATTTTTTTTTCGAACTGACTAGTTATTAACCTAACAAGGTCTTAACAGCTTCACCGGATTACTACCAGATAGCAATTTTATAAATATGCTGTAATATTTTATAGACTACCATAATTCCAGTTAATTCACATTAAAACAATACTCCAAAATGAAGCCATAATGAGAATCATTAAGTTATTAGATTTCATTATAGTTTTACCATGATTTTTTTTAGTTTCTAGACTAGTACATTATGGTGTGATTTATTGAAGGATCTCTTTAGTTTGAATCAACAGTTTCCAGCCTGGATATCAATAAATAGTAAAAACAAAGCCTTTTCCGCTGCATTTCCCTTAATTCTTTTAAATTACACAATGGATACGGTATGATACAATTTTTACTATACTTTGGACAATTTATCCCTTTATATGAATCTTGATATGTATAATACATCCGTATGAAATTTATGTAAAGTAAAGAGTCAATATTCTAATGAAGTAATAGATAACAAACATTTTTTATCAAGCATTGACACTGCTAACACTAAGTAAAAAATATGTTTGGTCACTTATGAGACTACATAAGTAAATTGCACCTGTACATGTGACGGTAGATTTCTAGTTGTTAGCAGTAAAGAAAATTTTGTTTAGAAGAATAGTTGTGACTATAGTTACATATGTGTTTTATTATAAACTAGCTGTGCCCGCGACTTCGTCTGCGTGAAAGCTTATGTAAAAAACAGTGATCAATAAAGTCATCTGAATGTAATAAGTCCATTTACTTGTCTACTTTTCTCTCGTACTTACGCCGCGTCATCATTAAAACTACAATAACTTTTGACAGAGTGGACCGATTTTAATGAAACAAAGACTAAGTTACTCCCGAGATATGCTTTACGATTTTCTTGTTGAGGTTTTATTGTGAACCCCATACTTTAGCAGTGATGCGTGTTCAGACAAACAGATACACAAACATTTCTGAAAATGATTGGAATGTATTCTATAACTTATTTCTAGACACCTGCAACATTTTTTTCACAAAAATTGAATTAGTACAGACACCTTAGATTTACATTCTTATTATATGTATAGATATTATTGTAATAAATAATTTATAGCACATTTAGGATTGTGTAAACATTACAATGTACAAATTATCACTGTTAGAAATATATATCAATTTTATCAGTTCAAGGATCTGAAGTGAATGCACTGTAAATCACACAGTGATTAGTTTTAGCAAAATTAATATTACAATAAAATTATTTCAATAACTAATTGAATAATGAGTGAATAACATTAAATGAACGTTCTGTACCACCTAGTGGCAAGTTATAATAAATTTTATAGCATAAAATTCTCCTGCATGCAATGAGTCAAACACTGTGGTAGTTTAAGAATCTCATATATATATACCACAAAATCCATTTTTATACACATAGATATAGTCTATATACACATAGCTTTGCTCTCTAAAACTCTTTACAAGTGATTATCAAAATTAAAATTAAGGATAAATAATATATGAAAGTCTGTACATGCATTTACTTGTGTGGCAGATATGTAAATTCATAGGATGGATGGTAATACAGTATCTTGAATAGATCTTCTGTTTGTTCATAGGAGACCCTATATGTTTACATTTTCTTAAGTGTATCAGAAGGTATATTATTGCAAAGCAAGAGAATTATCCAATAGAAAAGAAGTTAGCACATTAAATACTGATAGTTACAGTCAAAAAATATACATATAATATCTGATATTACTATTGTGGAGTCATAAGCATGAAGATATTATTGTTAATAAAAATTTAGGTTACTTTCGTATTAAGTGCACCACGCTAGTCAACTGCTCCTGCGGCCGGCTCTCATTGTCTTTTTTCACATGTATAACCTAAACTTACCAAATCGAGATAAAAGAGCCAGCAGTTGAAAAAAAAAACTAACCTAACCGATTTATTTTTCTCAATTTTCCAGTCTTGATCAGAACTGTCACCACTGGAGAATGATCACATTATGGGAAATAATGGGCCAAGAAACTTCACTACGCTTATTATACTGGCCACAATTACTTTTTTTAAATATGTAATATTATGTGACACTGGATAAACTAAGTTTTCATACATGTAAAAAAAATATACAGCTAAAAGTAGGAGGGATTACGTAGTAGGATTAAGTACCGGGAATATTAATTTATTATCTACAGAAAAGTTGAATATAAAATTCTATTTATATAGAATGTTATAATAAATCTGTTTGTATTACTAAAAGCACATGGCAATGTGTTAGTGAGAAATAAATTGTAAGTTGTAAATTACAAAAAAAAAAGTTCACTAGTGTAATAACTGTGTTAAAAGCTATAAATTATTTAATTTTATTGATGGTTTGTTCTCCCAGAATAATAATTATATTATTGGTATAGGTATTTTCTTATTTAAAGTATTTTATTGGTAACACTTATCTAATGGAAGAATCATTTAGAATCTATTAAATCTCATTTGGATGCTAGACTCATTACTATGAATGAATTCTTTATTGCACTTTTGAATTGTATACTGGCGAGCTTAATGCCATGAGGATTACTAGGAGTTTCTACTGTAATAAACATATTTGTACATATTATCTTGATGATTTTTTTTCTATTGTATCCTTACTTTCACTAACACACATAGTCCTGCATAGATAATAGTATATCGTGGTCTATATCAATATTAATTTGCATCTGTAAGAGAGCCACAATAATGCAATATATATATTCAGTAAATTTTAATGTTTTAGCAATAAAAATCTTCACTGAAAAAAGCACAATTGTTCAAATCCATTCTAAAATAACACCAATATTTAAAATTCTTTATCGTACTTCAAGAATTCTTGAAGTACTGTATGTAGATTTATTGCATGAAGATGGATCCATGAATGCACCTCGTAAGAAATGTTACTGACTTGATAATTGTATAAAACATTGAGTTTGAAATGTAGTACTTAGCAGTAGCTCAGTTTCTCGTAAAGCTTTATGTAAAACTCTTTACTGTCCGCATCGACACGTAAATAACAAAATGTTTAGTACTCACCGTAATGGCCACAAACTTCACGAAAGCACGTCACTACAGCAGCATAAATGGAACGTGGGATACTTTTTTACACAATCAATTATCTCTATGAGTGCACTTTCCAACAGCTTTTACTACCACGGCCTCCTACTTATGATAGAAGACAGAACAAACAGTAATGAAAAATACCCGACAACTGACGTACAATTTACGCCTAGGGAGCGGTCAGTATGTTATCTAGCACGATTCGTGAACAATGTAAACTGAGATTAATTAAGTGTTACATACAACAAAATAATCTAATAACGTCATTTATTTCAATTCACATTTATGATATCACAAATTACCATGAAACTTTAATTTAGGCGACAACGAAGCGAAATTGTCCCTCCTCCCTTCACCGCAAATCAGACATAGACAAAAATTATTTTCAAAAGAATGCAATGCCAATTGACAACAGTACATGAACTTGATACACTATGACAACACGATCACAGTTTTTGTAATTATAATATGATATAATAATAATATATATTGAGAAAATAATAGTATTTTCAATAAAGCTAACTTTATTCTTAACGTCTATATCAATTACACGATTACTTTCAAACATTAATTTCTTGTAAAACATAACTTTTATTATTTCTTTTCTTTTTCGTACAATGTTAAATAATGTATATACATAAACGTATATATTTATTTTATTTTTAATTATATAGAAATAATATGCATCTTCGTATTACTGCGCGTATCCGAGTATATCATAACCCACATTCTTGTGCGTATCCGAAATTATTGTAATGGCCGCCTAATAGTGTTGCACCTTAGGTAGATATATTGATTCATATCTGAGATATTATTTTAAGAATTTTTGTTGATTATTCATTTCAGAATTTTATGTCGGTATTATAAAATTGATTTTATAAGATACTGTAAATTATAATATAAACACATTTGCTTGTGTCACCAACAATGATACAAGAGATTATGATAATCTTATAATATTATGAATGAGAAAGCTTGGAAGGGTGAGTACTTATTACTCCTTAATATAAAAAATAATTGAACGGACATAATAACAAACGTATTATATACGTCAAAATAGTCAATCATTTATAAAAATATTGTTGGAATAGACCAAAACATGACAAAATAAAACTTTGGTATTTGAGAATTATCTAAGCATTCATTGCTATTTAAACCATTAGATTTTTACGAAGGTACGAAGGTTTATGGTGTCACCAATTATAAATACAAAAACGCAAAGTCACCCACTGTTAATATTATATTCATATAATTTTCTATGTCGATTATAAATAAAACCATTTTTGTCGCATAGTAAATTGACAATAAATTTGTCGAAGCATTAATTACCTAATCCAAGTAATTTAGTCTAATCTTGGTGTAGAATCGATATACAATATAATGTTGTTAATCAATTTACGATGAAACCGCCTACAATATTTTATTTTAAATTTTGCGTTTTTCATGTTTTGTTGAATTTTAAATATGATCTCCAGTATTTTATGATATAAACGTACCATTTAATTATGTATGTTAATAATATCTTTAAATCAAAAATACGATGTAATAACACGTTGAAAATTATTATTGATAATAATAAATCGGATTATAACGAAGGAAAAAGAAGGGACCCCCCTTTTACAAAATAAAAAAAAAAAAAAATAAAAAAATAAATATAAAAAAAACATAAAAAAAACCAAAAAATTAAAAAAAAATAAAAAAAAATTTTAAAAAAAAAATATAAAATAAAAAAAAAAAAAAAAAAAAAAAAAAATAAAAATATATTTTTATATTTTTTTTATATTATATAAAAAAAAAAAAAAAAAAAAATAAAAAAAAAAAAAAAAGGGGGGGGGGGGGGGGAAAAGGGGGGGGCCACAAAAAAAAAAAAAGAAAAAAAAAAAAAAAAAAAAAAAAAAAAAAAAAAATAAAAAAAAAAAAAAAAAAAAAAAAAAAAAATAAATTATTTTTAAAAATATAAAAATAAATTTTTTGGCTATGCAAAATTAAACTAGGACAATTTTTCTAAACCGATTTCATAATATCGAGCAATGAATCGACTCATGACCACGCTAGTGCTGTGCACATATATGTATGTTGTGTTGTGTGTGCGTGGTGATTTGTGTTAATGCTGATATAAAGAAGTTAAATAAAATAAAGTATATTTTGACGATGAAACTTACATAAATGTGAACAAACACAGTGTTTTGTGTCATCAAGTGCAAGTGAATCCGTCGGGAGGCGGTAATCGTGTACGTTTAATTGCTATTTGTGGATTCTGGATCTCGTCGATGTACCATAAACAAAAATGTCAGCGATCCCGATTTTTTGTTTCTCGCAGCATACCTATCGCTATACCCTAATTAGATCACACGAATGATATAAAATAACTTTAGACGCTTTCTCCTACGGTGTCATCTCTGTCGAACTGTATCCCTGAGGCAATAAATCGGCCATAGTAAACGTGCGTTTCGTGTGCTCGCGCCTGTCTACACCCGACTTATCTCATTGTTTATGTATAGAGAATAAACCAGGAATTTTTATGGGTATACGGCGCGTATTCCCGTTTTAATTAAACATTTGGGAAGAATCAAGGCGGTGAATGTTTCACGTGAGACAAAGTGTCTCGTCAACCGCGGCGTCCCTCGACCGCCAAGGTTTCCGCGATCTCTATTTATAATATCTCAAACGCTTAGTGCAGCATAATGATATTCCTGTAATGAAGTACCGTACTGTGGATTTTGTGGGACATGTGCCAATTGTTGTGCCCGTGACGATAGCGCGCCGCGATTTAGTTTTGTATGTATACAAATGCAAGTGTACATTGTTTTTGTATGGATATCATATGTAGCCTCCACATGGGCAAACAGTCGACCAAAACATTAATCGTTGTATTTTGAAGCAACTTTACCACAAGGACAACATTTATTTGTGTTATTTATTACTAAAGTCTACTCATCAGGTATGTTATACTTTTTTTTTATAAAAAGATGCTTCCAAAATTTTAGTTTAGCTGTTTTGGAGTATTGAGTACCTTTTTTGAGCCTTTTTATATTAGCATGTGTATAGATGAATCTGAAATACTGTTTGTTCCTTATACAGTGAAATTATATGAAGTAATCTTGTAACATATATAAGTAATAAAATGAAGAAGAAATACACATTGATTTCACTTGTAAAGTTTAATAATAACATTATTTCTATTGAATCCATTACTGTATTGTACTCCATTACTGTACACATACATTTTTAATAGAAAATTGGAAAGGGTTTGAAAAAGAAAGTGTCATGTCAATTAGTGTGTTATGGTTTTGTTATGTAGATTAACTATAAACTTTTTTAGAGTTATGAAAATGAGAAAAGATGTAGTAATGAATTCTAAGTATAACATTATTACATCTAGTTGTGAATACTTTGGGAAGTGAACTATACTTAGGCATACTATATAATTATACTTAGGCAGAGGGAAAACTGTTAAGAACATTGTAATCCACTTTTTTTTTGCTTAGAAAATATCGACGAGTTTTAATATTTTTTAATTCAATTTTGTTTTTCACATTTTTGGTGTGTTGAAAATTGAAAGATTTTTTTTTATTCATTTATTAAATCTTTATTATACTCATACAGCATAGAACATTTCAAGTTATGTGATTAGTACAAAGGGTGGCCTTATTGCTAATAGCAATCTCTTCCAGACAACCTTTGGATGGATATATTCCATGGAGTTGAATGAAATTATTGAATTATGATTGAATTTCAACCATTGGCCAACCACAAGTTAATTTTATTTAATATCTGTGGCAATTATATATTTCACAGATTATTAGAATTATCAAATTTTGAGGTCTTCTTGTTTATAAAATTTATTACCTTTACTTAATTACTTTGTTAGTTTGAAAATAGTACCGGTGACTGAGAAGTTGATGAGTAATAATTTAACATGATACGGGATACATGATACATATTATGAAAAGAGATGAAAGCCATGTAACTAGAAACGTGTTGAGTATGAAGGTCGACAGATATAGGAGCAAAGGAAGACCGAAAAAGGTATGGGTGGGTTGTGTGAAAAATGTTATGTATAAATGGAGTGAACACTGAGGTGAGATCTGACAGGGGAGAGTAGAAAAGGAAAATATGTTGTGCTGACTCTACTCAGGTGGGCTATGGGTAAGAAGATTAAGACCTCATTATTTAGTTATAGAGCCAGTAACATTATAATAGTTCTTTAATTAATTGGGTAAAATATTGAAATAATATTTTAACATTTCTTCAATATTGAATAAAATCTTTTTTTTTTATTTGTAGAACACCGGTTCTAGAAGAATACCTTGATTTAATAATTAATTTGGTTTAATATCTTTTTTACATAATAAATATTGGCAATATAACATATGTAGAATATCCAAAACAAACTAAGTTGTAACCTTTGAACATTAAAATTAATTATTCACCAGTTTTATCAACATGACTATATTATGTAAGTTGTTTTTCCTTATTACAGTATAATTCAGAGGATCAAAGTATATATAATGTGATGAAATTCAAAGAAACAGGCCACATTTACTAATCATATCGCATTTTAAATTCAATAGTAATTAAATATGCTACTTTTTTGTTATTACTACTGTACACATCTACATTGATGGGTAGCACTATATCCTCAGTCAGAAAAGCATGTGGACAAATAAATTATAACAATTGAGTACACATTATCGTCTTTAATTCTTAAACTTATATTTCAAATGTTATCAAAAAAAAAATTTAAATATATTTGATAAATATACAAGTGTCTCTATAAATGTGATCTCACTATAATAAATACGAACTATATATTGAAGCCATGAAATAATAAATAAAACAATCAATATCAAATCTATATAAATATTATAAAGAGGTAAAGTTCGTGAGGTTGTAGGGGGTAATATCTGGATCTACTAAACTGATTTTGAAAATTCATTCAGTGTTACATAGCTTATTTATCGAGAAAGGCTATATATCACCACACTAAGGTCAATAGGAGCGGAGTACCAATGATAATTGTTTCAAAATCACGGTTTTTTCGCTTTTGAGAGCTTCCCCTGCATGTTAACGTTAGCCCAAAGTAACTATTCCATGCGTAAGAAGTCGCGGGCAGTAGCTAATTTATAATATTAGTTGGTAATAAAGAAACAAAACAGTAAATAGTGTTGATATTGATGCTACATTAATTTATTATAGTTGGTTGAAAAATTAATACAAGATCATAATAAGGAAATAATAAATATGCTAAGGTATAAGTTATTGTTCTATTAACTACTTGAGAATAGTTTTAAGTTTATATGAAAAAAACTGCTATAAAGATTATGTAACAAGTTTGCACATTTAAGTGTTTCAAACAGGTATGCATATATATGTGTGTGTGTATAATTAACTATATATACAAAATATAAATGCAAATATGTCAAGTAAGTTATTTTTTGTAAGACTCCATCTCTAGACCTGCTTATATACATAGTTATACTTAAATTTTGGTTATTATTTAATGTATATTTTATTTATAACCTATTGATTCCAAAAAAAAACTGTTGACTATAAATGTATTTACTTAATACAGAGAATTCATCTTTCATACTCCGGCTCATTTTACTGGTTATCACATACTATGAAATCTAAGAATTTTTTTCAAAAATGTTCCAAGGTTCGAAGTGCTTTTAGAGAAATATGATACAAAATTGTCATTTGGGGTTGAGATTTTTGCTTCCAATTATTTAATATTTAATAATTATTTGCATTTTCAAACTCACCAACATTTTCAAGCTGTAAGTAAAATCAAGTATTTTGTGGAAATTGATTTATACTATAAAATACTATCTATCAAAACCCCCATTACTATTTCACTGGGAAATTATTATAAAAGAGAACTATTACATATTTCATAAAGTTTAATCAAGTTTATTAAAGAAATAATATAAAATATTTTTAATATGCGCAGTACACATTCATATGTTACTCCAATTTTATCTAGAAAACCATGAACATAGCATATAAACCAAAATAGAATAACCAGTACATAATAGACATCATCTCATAATAGCTGGAATGTTTATTCACAAAGTTGCAGTCCGGTGAAGCTGTTAAGACCTTGCTAGGTCAATAGCGTAGTCAGTTCAAAAAGAAAAAAAATTATTCACAAAGAATAAAGTATATAATAAAAGGTAAAATAAGCTACTGTCATTTCCTAACCACTATTAATGTAGTTGGGAATGGCTGCATTAAATTACAATATAAATCTATATAATAATCTATATAATAAATCTTAATAATAATGCCTGCCTGACATTCATCTTACAAAAAAAACATATTTCATCTAGTAGATTTACCATATTTTGATTTATAGATATGCTATGATGTTAAGTGACTATGGCCCAGGTTAATAACACAGTAAACCTAATCAGAACTGACATTTAAGTTCAGCTATCCTTACACACCCATGACTGTTAGCCAGTAAATCTTCAAACATGAGAGTAATTTAGCTGGGCATTCTAGAATATCTTCAGAATACTTTCCTTTATTGAAAGTTCAGGCTCACTGTATTGCTGCTATTGACCCATCATTTTTTAAATCTATACTAATATTAGAAAGCTGGAGGGTTTGTTTGCTTGAACGCGCTAATATCAGGCACCACTGGTCCAAATTTGAAAAATTCTTTCAGTGTTATCATCACCATGTAATCAGCCTTTGCTCATTTCTCAAGGGAAGGCTATAGGCTATATATATCATCACGCTAAAACCAATAGGAGTGGAACACCAATGAAGAATGTCTCAAAACTAGGTTTGTTTTCCTTTTGACAGCTTCTGCTATGTGTTAGTGTTAGCCCAGAGTGACTATTCTATGCAGACGAAGGCGCGAGTAGAAGCTATTGTCCTACAAAGAAATAAACAAACCTCTTTATAGTAATATAGTATAGTTTAAGAGAATATTGCATACTAGCTTTTGTTCACATTATTGTCTTTCTGGAACAGTAATTTTTTTAGTGAAGGATACCCTACTTCTTTTTTTGTACCCCTGAGAATAGGTATGCAAAATTGCATGATAATCCGTATATTGGTTAAGATGCAAGGGCATGACAAACAGACAAAATAACTTTTGCATGTCTAACATTAGTTAGGATATATACTGAATCATATTATATCATAGAAGGCAAATGGTCAGGTGGGTCACCTAATGTTAAGCGATCACCACCGTACATAGACACTTGCAACACCAGGGGAGTCGCAAGTGCGTTGCCAACCTGTCTTGGGGAGAGCGGAAGTACGGGAAGGGGGATAGGGAGGGGAGGTGAGCCTCCAGCGCTCTCACTGACCGAACGAAACGCAACAATGCAAGCACTGTTACTTCACGTCGGTTTTCTGTGAGAGGGTGGTACTACTCCGAGCGAGCCGGCCCATTCATGCTGAACCCATTAATAGCTTCAGCGTAGCTCTACCGGATACCCATATCCCCTCCCGCCTCCCCCAACCACAGGCTGGCAACGCAGTTGCGACCCCCCTGGTGTTGCAAGTGTCTATGGACGGTGGTGATCATTAAACATCAGATAAACCACCTGTTTGTTTGCCTCCTATGATATAAAACAAAAACAAATATTTAATATGTAAATTATTATTAAGGATATTAATTTATTTTAATATGTTAACTTGTCTTATTTTAAGTCTAGAATTGGTAACTAACAACTTTAATTGAATAATTGTCAATAGATACTATTACCTACAAGTCATAGAACAAGTTTCTAGGCAGCCTCATATTTTGATGATACAGCCAAAAAGGGCAATATATTAAACTTGTGATGGGGATTATCGCTCGATTAAACTTTACCCTGAAAACACAAGTACTAGGAGACAAACTTTGTAATTCATAATATTACGCCATGGACTGTCCAAAATCATAAGGGTTTAAGCTCCATACAGAGAAATGTAGGCCTCACGACCCACTTGTCACCAGACTGTTGGCAGCACAAATAAAAAAACACATATTTTTTACAAAATTGGATTAACTTGAACAATAACAACTCACCTAATGTAAAATTATAATTAAAAAGAAACTAGTTACAATTTTAAGAAACAAGATCCGACATTTTATCATCTTTATTTTAATCAGCTGAGGGGTTAAACAACAAGACGAATATTAAAGTCGCTAAAAGTTAGGTTTTATTATTTCTTTTTAAACGGCGTTTAGGTGCTTTATTTGTAAGGCGTCAATGTTTTATACTGTTCTAAATTGTTTTTCATTTCGTGTACAGTCAAGTTGGCGAAGGCACGCAGGGGTATGATCAAGGAGAAAGAGAAGGGCGGAGGCGCCCGCTTGAAAGACGAGCCAAGCGACCCTGCTGAGCCTGGTAAGATACCAACTATCTTCTATAGGTATATCAATAGACAGAAACAATGCAGTTCCTGCTGTTTCTCAGCCGTTTTTCTGTTTCAGTTTATTATTTTAGAATTAAAATTTCTTTAGGCGCGACTAGGACGTAACTGTACAATGCAACGGAAGTCCGTTACCGCAATATGGCGTCACCTTTCTGTGCCATCCGGTTTTTAAATATTTTTGATTTTGTCAATAAATAATTTATAAACAAATCAATCAAAAATTTTTGGAAAATATAAAAAGAAATTATATTAAATTGAATAATAATAAAAATCATACAATAGCATATTTTATAACGCCAAAGAAGGTTTACTTCAATCGCGTGTGACGGTTACAGGCAATCATTTTTTTTTATTTATGTAGTAGACTAGCGGGCCCGGCGGAGGTGGTCCCGCCGTGATAATAAAAGAAAACCTTGATAAATTATATATCTAAATGAGGAAGCTCTACCACTCTATATATTAATCAAAACCGCATGAAAATCCGTTCAATCGTCTTTGAGTTTATCCCGAACATACAGGCGGACAGACACGGCGGAAGACTTTATTTTATATATAATATGCAGTGATTGATATTAACGACCTATAGAGTTATCAATAGAAAACTTGAAAAATTTATAAATTATGATCGAATTCGCTCTCTAATATCTTTAAAAATGTACTAGTAACCAGCGGCAATACCATTTTATTTTTATTGAAGTAAGACAATGTGACTTCACTCAACCTAATGGTGAACATTTAGAGTAATCACAAAGTGGTCGTCTGCTTACCTGTCCCGACAGCTAGATATACACTGGGTCGATTTCGAAACGTGATAAACCAAAAGAATGTCAATGTCAGGAGTTTTTTTGCGGAATCTTGTATGTTATTCAAAATCTCTTGATTTTATTGAAACTCTTGTGTTATTTGACTCTACATTTTGTAATATTGATGGTGTTTTAAATAATACAGTTTGGTTATTGCGCACAAGTGAAGTGGATGGGAAATATTACCACGGAACCTGTATTCCGACTTCCACCATAAAAACTCCCTGGAGAGTTTTAACAAGACGGCCACCATCATGTTAGGTCATCGAAATGATCGCAAGAAACTTGTAACATCATTACCTACTCGATAATGGCAGTAATAAGATTGATTGCCAAAAAAATAAAATTAAGAAAGTAAAAGTCACTGTCACAACATTATAACAGTAGATACGGTACAGATTCCTGTCTCCACGTTCGACACTAGATATTCACTTTCTGATCCCGGAAGACGACATACTTAAGGATCAAGCGATGATTGCTCAGTGGTTATAGTGCTCGGAGTCGGACACCATGTCGATTGTCGCAAGTTTGAATCCTCGCGTAACGAACCGGAGCTTATTTCGCTTCTACGTATTATTTATTCTACCGATCTTCATGAAATTTTGCATACACATTGTCAAGGGTATAGAAAAAGTCATCGGGCACCTTTCATTTACAAAAAATGTACTGTTTCCGAGGCATAGATAATTGTATATTAACGCGAAAGCAGATGCGAGCAAAAGTTAGGTTCCTATGAAACCGTCTTAATTTGAGAAAATCCTAAGTGTCGTAAATCATGCGTGAATCCTGACGAACCATGAATATCCACTGCAAGTTCAAATTGCTTTGTAAAGAAGACAATTCTTCACAAACAAAGCTCTTTGTTTGATGAACTTACACTAATAGTATAAAGCTAGAGGGTTTGTTTGGTTGAACGCACTAATCTCAGGAACTACTGGTCCTATTTGATAAATTGTTTCATTGTTAGATAGCTCATTTATCGAGTGAGACTATTAATCATCACGCTAAGACCAATAGGTGTAGAGCACCAATGAAGAATGTTTCAAAATCGGGTGTTTTGTTTCTTTCGAGAGTTTCCGCTGCGTTTATAGCTTTAGCCCAAGGTAACTATTCTACGTGGACGAAGTCGCTGGCGGAAGCTAGACTATTATAAGATGCTAGTACCTGGTGAAACCGTTAGCAGTGATCGCTATGAGCAGCAAATGATTGATTTAAATTGAGCATTACGTGAAAAACGACCGGAAAATGTAAAAATGCAACACAGAGTAATTTTCCACCATGTTAACACCCCATCGCTACAACGAAACGGCTCAGGGAAACGATCGAGGTGTTGGGAGATACTAGCGGTTTATTCTCCAGACTTGACTCCGTCTGACCTATCGTCTATTCGCATCAGTGGAACACGGTCTCGCTGAACAAGGCTTCAATTAGTATGAAAATGGCTCGACAACTGGTTCCCTTCAAATGATGGACTGTTTTTTTGATCTGGTATTCAGAAATTGGCGGAGAGATAAAAAAAAATTATAAATAGCAATGGAGATTATTTTGAATGAAATATTGTTTATCGTTTATGAAAAAAAAACAGATGTAATTTTTACAACAAAAATCCTGACCAATATATATACACACCTGATATATCATTACATAGTATAAAACAAAGTTTCCTACCGCGTCTGTCTGTCTGTCTGTTCGCGATAAACTCAAAAACTACTGAACGGTTTTCACCAGTCGATATAGTGATTCATGAGGAACGTTTTGGTATTTAATTTATCAAGGTTTTTTTTATAATCAAGGCGGGAAAACGTCTGCCGGGCCCGCTAGTCTATACATATAATAAGAATGTAAATATAACGGTACTTTACATTTTTAGATTTTTGTTTTAAAAAAATGTTCCATGGGTCTAGGAATAAGTAATAAAATACATTTCAATCAATTTTAGGAATATCTGTCTGTATATATGAACACGCATCACTGCTAAAATACTGCGTTCATGATAAAACATCTTCAAGAAAATTATAAAGCACTAGCTATGAATACCCGCTTCGCTGGGTCATTTTTAATTGTATACTTATTTGTTAATGTTAATAATCTATCACTACTTACTTCACAATTTTTTCACATAAAAGACACATTTTCTTTTTTCTTATTAATTTATTGATCTTACTTATTTTTACATTAAAATCTTACGACTAAGTAGACATTAATATCTTTTATCTAACATTAACTGATATACTAAACATTTTTATTGAAATACATTCTTATATACTACGTTTACACTTTTGCATAGGAACTTCCCAGATCATTTTAGAATTTTCTAGAACACTTTTATTTAATCAGAATCTAAACGTAGATTTTAGAACTCCCTACATCATTCCAGAATTTCCCAGATCATTCTAAACATTTCTGGATCATTCTAGAATTTTCTAGAACATTCTCATTCGATCAGAATCTAAACGTCGATTTTAGAACTTCCCATATCATTTTAGAACTTCCCAGATCATTTTGGAATTTTCTAGATCATTCTAGAATTTTCTAGAAAATTTTCGATCGATCAGAACATTGTTATACACATTAAAGCTTTCTAGAACATTTCAAAAGTTTCCTGAACAATCCAGACCATTTTAGATGAATAATAGTCACATTTTCAAAGTTAACATCTTTCAACCCTCGTATCTTTTACACCCTTATAATTATCGACTTGCAACCACCATAGTGCACAATGGGAACCTTGTACCTATTGCCACATACAAACACTTTTCGTCTGCAATGCGTAGTTTTAGCTACAAAGTGAAATATAGGGACACACACCTCCAATTTTATATATATAATAGATATCTTCGAGTAATATTTAGTCTTTGTTTCTTTAAAATTGGTTCGGTCTATCAAAAGTTATTTCACTTTGAATGACGACACGACTTAAGTACGAGAGAGAAGTAGGTAAGTAAATTTACTTAATACATTCAGATTACTTTATTAATCGCTGTTTTTTTTACATAAGTTTTCACGCGGACGAAGTCGCGTGTACAGCTAGTATATACATATAAACAATCGTAAACTTTGCTACGAAGCGGTACGGTTCAGCAAACGCTGTTCTTAAATACCAGTATCACCTTACCGATGTCACCTAACTACCGTCCGGAGCATAAATAACGTTGAAGTTTAATACACACTGATACGGCACAAACGAGTCATCGGTACTGACAACTGGTTTGAGACGCGGACGAGCCGTGTGGCTGCTACTAGATACGAGCGAGCAATAATTACGATTTTTACATCAATATGGAAATAGCCTGAAGCGTCACCGCCGATTGTTTACGATTAACAGCTCTATGACGCCCCAATAAAGGTTCAGTGTTGTTTGGAACTGACGTATTTACGGTGGCTTGAGCTCGCTACAGGTGTCCGACACCAGTAGCGTGCCCTAGGCCCTTGACAAAGCTACCACAATAGTTAATACCTGATACGGTAACCGGGTCAGTAATGAGAAGATGATTTAAGAATTACTTGGTTTGCTTGTTTATATGTAAAATAAAATAGGCTACATTCAACAAACGTTTGGTTTAAAACAAGAGCCCGCGAAGTACTTCACATATTTGGGCATTCAGTATCAACCTCAACAAAACAGTCACTACATATTATAAAAGAAAGTCGTCCGTCTATCTATCTGTTCGGGATAAACTCAAAAACTATTGAACGGATTTTCATGCGGTTTTCATCAGTCGATAAAGTGATTCATGAGTAAGGTTTAGGTATACAATTTGTTAAGTTTTTTTATCATCAGGACGGAACAACGTCCGCCGGGTCCGCCTGTTGATTATAATTCATTCATTTATTTTAATAATTGCTTTTGCTCGCGGCTTGGCTTTAATATTGATTTGACCTATCTCCTGGGAATAGTAATATTTTTTACGATTTAAGGTACCAATGTCGTTTTATGTATCCCTAACAACGTGTATGCAAAATTTAATGATTCAGTAATTAAGACGCGAAAGCGTAATAAAAAAAACATATATTCGCATTTATAATAATGACTAGGATAATAACATTCAACTAGTAACTTATTGCAATAAGTACCGGCTCATTTGTAAGGATTTGAACCTATGTCGAAGAATGCGGTGTCCGAATCAGTGAACCATTATCGTTTCAACACACATAGTAAAGAAATTTGATAAAAAATTACGGCCTGTAGTTCCGCTTTTAAGTGGGTGAATATAGAACTTAAGTTCGTAAGCTGATGTGAGGAAGCTTGAAGAGGAATTTTCCTTTTATTTACTTTTCTCATATAGCAGTTTTAATTAGAAATTTGTGTTTTTAAAAGAACGCTTTTGGCGCTACTGGTAAATATTACCTTGAAATAATTAAGTATTTGATACACGATTTCACCAATACATCCAAAAAAAAAGTACGTTATAAATATTAAAACGTGGTGACCCAGTGTCCTCATATAGCCACTGTATTGACGATACATTTGCTTAAAAACCGGTTTCAGAGCCACTCTTTATATCTAGAGAACTAAATTATATTTATCTCTTTTGAAAAATATATGCGTCAATATTGTAATGTGATGCTTATGTTCTTTTGAACTCGAAGTGATACTAATATATGAATTCTCACAGTAGTCAAAAGAGTGTAAACCAAATTAAAAGCGAATCTAAACCATCCGATTTTGGTATTGGAATTTACGAGGCGTGTCCGTTGCCTTCTGTTTTAATATAGTCTCGGAATTAAAAACATTAGATACAGTATAAGTTCTCATTACATAATTTAGCTGTCTAGACATTTCAAATATCATATTATGTAGGTCATAGCCTCTAGAATAATGCATATGTATAAATTTGTCTTAAAATGGTTTTACATACCAAAAAAAAAACCTGTTTTCTAGCTTATTTTATTTATTTCAACAGTAACAGAGTTTAAATTAGCAGTGTAATGTACAAAAACTTTCGTCGTTGATTAATTTTCCTGGACACATTACCAACGTACAGTTTATTGTACTAGTAAATACTGTCTAGCTTTTTATTGAGCACTAAAGCGAAGCACTGAGAATAGCGATCGTAACCGCAAAAAACATAATCGTTTTTTTTTTGAATTGCAAATTAATTATAATATCGACTTGTCCATTGATAAAGAGTCATGAAGTTAGTCTTTGTGTATAAACTCTACATAATTCATTTACGAACAAATGGACCCATGCCAAGTTAGAGGACATTCGCTTCGTATACTTTTCGCTTGCTTGAATAAAATCTTAGATCGTACGATTATTGACCAGTTAAAATATGACGTACCGTTAGGAAATTTCAGTGTAATAAATAAAAATATGCCGTTAACTCGCCTATAAGCAGTTATAGTAATAAAAGAAAAAATATCACTACAAAAACAGAACTACACCAGAACAATAGATAATGGAGGTAAATATTATTGTTATTAACATATTTGAGCAAGCTATCTCTCTATAAACTAAGTTTTGTAAACGCCAGACGTAACGAGTAATATTTTTAATAGAAAAAAAAAACTATAATCGTCGCACATTGATATACAAAAACCCAAGATGCACACTTAACGTCTCACAGCCGGCACACGAAAATGAGTGCATAAATTTGGATTATTCAGTCATTTCAAATAGTCTCGCGTCGCTTGCATCCTTGTAAAAACAACTTTAAATCATTCAGGTAAGGGTGAATTTTCTAAACCATAAGTTTATCGCATAACTATAACCACGTATGTATATTGGGGAGTTTTTGCGGCCGGTTTTGACCGCTACTTTTATTCGAAACTATGTGTTTTGGGTTTTTATAGTTCGATGTCGTCGAAGTAATAAAAAATACTATACAAATATGTACATATTCCCGCCGCGCCAGCTATAACAATCGTTATTTCTAATAGCGGACGGTGAAAGCGACACTCTATACGCATAGCCGGTACATGTAATCGATTCATCTCATTTATTATCTAGTTAATGTTTGGATACACGCACCTAATAATAGCTCTTTGATAGTAAAAAATACACTTTTTCGAATGCAGTCTAATAGAATCTACATAGTTAAAATATGAAACAGAATTGCTTACACTCTTGAACTACGATATTCTGAGTTCTTAGTTAACACATTGCTTTTAATTTTGAGTCTTTGTTAATCTGTATAAATACAAATCAATTGCCGAATGTTTTTTTTTAACTTACTAATGCTATGAACCTAACGAGCTTTCACACCTTCACCGGACTAATGCGGCGAGCGCTTATGGCGTTCAGCCGCTTGGCAACAAGCTCGAAGGTGCCAAAGTGGCTGAATTTCGGTTGTTGCCTTGGATGCAACAACGCAAATCTTACCTTTTTTTTTACGTGGGGAAATCCCTTATTTCCGACTCGCACGGACTAAAACCCCACGGTGTACGTCTGCCGCTATAGTTGAGGCGACACGAGATCTCTATAGACTTATCGTGTTAGCACAGCGGCAAAACCGCTGCCGCCGAACCCCGTCTTGTTAGGAGACACCTGTGTACACACCGACCATCTCCTCCGTCCGCCGGACCTGTGCAATGGGAAGATGGGTCGGGGGGCCCTAGTCCGGTTACGGTGGGGGGAGGCGGACAAACTGCCGCCTCCTCCTGCCGGTCCTCCGTTGGCGGAGAGGGTCACTTAGAGGTTCCTCCTCATGGACCCTCTCCGCCGCGCCGCCTCCTTCTGCGAGACGACCTCCTCGCAGAAAGAGGCCACAATGTTTTATCGCTGCCGAGCAAGGTTTTCACCACGCGTAGGTGCATCAACGCGAATCGTACTCTGCTAACCTAGCTAACCTAATCGTACATATACGAATTAATGGAGCACATCATATGCATAAAATCAATTGCCGAATGTATGTAAGCCCAACACTTCGGAACGGTTGCATCTATTTGCGTAATTCTTTTTTGTGTGTGTTTGTAATTCTCAGGCCAAAAAATGACGCGTGGGTGACATAGGAGATAGGATTTTCAAAAATATTGGCAGATTGACTTTCACTTGCCATTTTATTTCATATCATGTTTCAAAATCACCATCTCTTTCTTCAATTTGGGCTCTGAGAAGGCACGAACGTCACAACTACCACCGGTTCGGAAAACAACCCAGTTATCGAGAAGAAGAAGGTTGTACTTACTGTAAAGGAAAGATTTGATCTCATTTCCTTTGTTAGTACATCCATGTGAAGCCGGGGCGAGCACATAGTTCATAATCTATACTATCTATACTAATATTATAAAGAGGTAAAGTTTGTGACGTTGTATGGGGTAATCTCAGGAACTACTGGTACGATTCCAAAAATTCTTTCAGTGTTATATAGCTCATTTATCGAGGAAGGTTATAGGCTATATATAATCACGATATGACCAATAGGAGAGGAGCACTGATGAAGAATGTTTCAAAAGCGGGCTATTTTTCCTCTTGAGAGCTTCCGCTGCGTGTTAGCGTTAGCCGAAAGAACTATTCCACGCGGACGAAGTCGCGGGCAGAGGCTAGTAATGTATAAACTTAGAAGTTATACTTATCCTGTGTTTATTCTAAAAATTAGAGGGGGCATCTATAAATGCTTTAGAGCAATGCGGCGCTGTTTCAATAAATGAATACTATATTGCACTTTTGGCGAGCATAGTGCCACAATGCATTTTTTTCAGCTAACCAACGATATTGTTATTAATCAAAAAAAATTGTAGAGGAGTATAGTTTTGGGCCAAAAAAATAAGTGGAATGAATATATTACGTTTAATTTTAACTTGTTTAAATATGACAGAATCATATACATAGAAAATCTAGAAAATTGACACGATTTATACTTAACGAATTGCCCTTATTGATATTATATATATGTACATAGGTCACGGGTCGCGTCCACCGTCAGCATCTCTGCCAACTCCGGCTGCGCTTAAGAAGGAACCAGAAGATACTCCGCACAGGGTCAAAATGGAACCACACAGTCAATCGGGTCCGGACGATTCGACGCCGGACCTCGGGGTTGATGGGATTAAGACTGAGATCGATGGTCTCATGGATAGCGATGGTGAGACATTTGTAAATTTTAGTACCTATTTTTGTAGTACAGGCATTTCACATGCTATAGTGGCAATATCCAGACACACCGACACCTGTGTCTACTATACCGACATGACTGACGACACTGTTAGTAGGTTCATCCACCGGGCCGTGGACGCTCCGGCGCGGGATATGTGGATTATAACCTAAAGATGGCTATAAAGGATCAAAATCAAAGCGCCATAAAGGCAATGACGTCATTAAAAAATCCGTCCTAAAATTGTTAATAGTGAAATGAAATCGTAAAAATAAACAAATCTTAATATATATATTTCTTGTGTGCGTGTGTATGTGACTGAACTCCTCCTAAACGACTGGACCGATTTTGATGAAATTTTTTGTGTGTGTTCGTGGAGATTCGAGAATGGTTTAGATTCACAATTGGACCCGGTAGGTGGCGCTGCGGTTGACTTTTGGGATTTATATTTTTTATTATCAAGGCAGGACAACGTCCGCCAGGTCCGCTAGTAAATATATAAAATAGTAAAATTAAATAAATAAAAAAACACCCAATAGTTGCTCACAGATACGATTTTTGACGTACACAATAAATAAACCGAAAACAAAAAAGGTGCGAACCAAGAGTCTGCAGAATAGAAGAAAGAAAGAAAAAATGAGTATCGTGTAGATACGTATAAACAGGACTTTTTTGTGGTGCTCAGTGCTCTTAAAGGGAATTTCAAAAATATCGAAAAATTGCCATGAAAGCTTTAAAAAATGAAAGAGTTGTGTAACCTTTATATATATATTTTTTAATAAGTCACAGTTATCCAAGTACAAAATCCAATCTATATTTCTTGAACCGTTGCCACGTCGCACAGTGGTTTTTCGTAGTACTACAAGTACTTGCAACATCAGGAGAGTCGCAAGTGGGAGGAGGAGAGGGGACGGGAAGGGGGAATGGAAGTGGGCCTCCGGCGTTCTCACTGACCGAACGAAACGCAACAATGCAAGCACTGTCACTTCACGTCGGTTTTCTATGAGAGGGTGGTACTACCCCGGGCGAGCCGACCCATTCACGCTGTAACCAGTAATAGCTTCAGCTTGCCTCTATCACCTACAAATAGCTGCAGCTTGGCTCTGCCACCTACATAATCTCAACTCATTGTTATATCTCAAAGGCAAAATTAGGCAGCGTTTTCGATGGAAGCTCCCAGCCGGCTTAACTTTTTCCAACACTTCCAACATTCATCGTTATATTTCGACCGATTTACAAAAAAATCTTGACAAATTATATACCTAAACCTTCCTCGTGAATCACTCTATCTACTAATGAAAGTCCGTTCAGTAGTTTTTAAGTTTATCGCGAATCGACAGACAGACGCGGCAGTGACGATTTAATTTGGAAGTGATTATTAATTAAATTCGAACTGACATTGTATCAAGGCTGATCCTCTAAACTGCTAAAAATGCTTTAAATATGTATAGAGGTTGAAAAAAAACTTAAAACAAAAATATACTTTGCTTACAAAATTTTTTTAGTCTTTTGTAATGCTTATAAAAAGACGGTGCTTTCTTAAAACATGAATAACTGTATGTTACATGAGGGTATCGTGATAATATTGGATAAGGACCAAGTGTCTATGAATTAAAATAAAAAAGATGTATATAGTAGTTTTTACATGATGCAGGCAAATAGTCAGACCTCTATAATGATATATATTTATTTAGCAGATATATAGAGACCTTCTGATACAGCGCTATTAAAAAACAAAAAGTGATTGCAGGCCAGGGTCTAACTATCTATTATAGCAATATTTCTTTTAAACTATGTAAAATAGTCTCTTCGTGATATAATAGAATAGATAGTACAAATGATGGTAATTTCTGCTAATGACTATTTCTTGATGCATCCACTATAACTCCATAAATTACTTTCAACAATGTTGACAAATCTGTTGGAGTATCTTACCAGTGGTAGTATTTTCACATTAACCTTCTGGAGGTTTAAACCAAATGGAATGTTTTTTTTTTGTTGATTTTCACAACGAATTGTTTTGATTTATTATAATTTATTTATTCTTTGCACACGTATGTGTGATAAAATTTGATGTCTAACACCAATTTTATTTGACAACTTTCACCATTTACGTACACGTCAAGGAGGACATTCATTTGAATTATTTCAACATATACTGAAGGTAACACAAATACTTAACTATAATTAAGTTTCTTACATACATATTTACACTATTAGAATGATATTTTAACTATTATTATGAAATTTTTACATTGTTTATTTAATTTTGTTTATCAATCAATAATAAAAACATTATATATTAAAAAACTAAATTGTAATAAAATTGTCATGAATAACTTACATCAGCTTAGACACATTCGCGATGTTGCATCCAAGCAGAGGTTCGACCACTCTGGCACTCTTGAGCTTGCTGTCAAGCGCTCGCCTTAGTAGTCCGGTGAGGCTGTGAAGGCCCGTCAGACCAATAGCGTAGTCAGTTAAAAAAAAATTAAAATGCCCTTATAAATCATAGTTTGTTCAGACAAACGAAGTAAAATAAAATTTAGCTTGTATATATATATATATATATATTCCACTGTGGTTTTTATAATTTTGTAGTTCCACCAGTGAACGACAACAGTACAGTAAATATTTGTGACTGTGAAGTCTATATAGGTAGTTTTAGGCCTTTAATCACTGCGGAAATAAAAAAATGACTTCCAGTTGATGAAATCACAGTTGAATAGCAGTACTGCAGTTTGTTTATTTTCTGTTGCACCATCTCCGACCACAAACATTTGCGTATACGTATTGTCACGAGTCCATGCGCCAATAGAATATTAGACGTAGGAAGATGCGATAGGGTAAACTCCCGCGCACGCTCTATCACCGGCGGTCCTCTTTGTACGTACAGTCGAGCTCTTAATATTTTGTTGCCGTTTTGTTATCGCTTTATAAAGTTTTTTGTTATTATCTTTCTATTAAGTTATACATAATATACTACGAAATTGTACATTTTAAATAGGTATAAAGAAATGCCGCGGGGGTCGAGTGGTTTGACCGATGGAATGTCAATTCGATGTCCACAGGTTCGAACTTCGGCATGTCTAACAACGATTTTTTTCGAAATTCGCGTACATTTTAATTGGTAACACTATCGACTTACGGTGAAGGAAAACATCGTGAGGAAATATGAACTTGAGAAAAGTTCTTGTAGTACCATTATATGTGGGTAAAATATAGAATTGTGGATTTCGCATAGTTTGAAATCGCCAATACGTCCTCGGCTGGCGTGATGATTGTACCTATAACTTCCTTCAAAAAGAGGCCAGCAGTGAGTTAGGGGCTGATAAAAAAGAAATGTCTTGGATCACATATGTCTATCTCCTAACGATAAGCCACAGTAATCATTTTTATCTTTTACATATTATAGGATATTAACATATTAAAGGATAGAGAAGATTTAGAGGTGGTACAGCCACGCTGAAGCTATTACCGGTATCAGAATGAATGGGTCGGCTCGCTCGGGGTAGTACCACCCTCTCACAGAAAACCGACATGAAGTAACAGTGCTTGCATTGTTGCGTTTCGTTCGGTCAGGGAGAGCGCCGGAGGCCCACCTCCCCTCTCCCCATCCCATCCCATCCCCTATCCTCGTCCCCTCCCCCAAACACAGGCTGGCAACGAGTTAGCGACTCCCCTGGTGTTGTTAGTGTCTATGGACGGCGGCGATCACTTAACATCAGGTGACCTGTATGTTCGTTTGCCTCCTATGATATAAAAAAAGAAGATAATCTGTTATTTGAGACGTTATTTTTCATTGATATAATTAGTATTATCCCTTAAAATAATTCAGTTATTTAATAGCATATCATTTCAATGGACATCTTGGAAGATAACAGCTTAAAAATTACGCGCACCAAAAAAGTTCTTTGGTGAAAATTCTTACATATGATTTTAATGAATGTAAATAGTAAAGCGTGAAAATCGAAATCCTTCAATTACATTCGATTCAGCCTTTAATTATTTTAAATAAAAAAATATAACTTCAATCAAAGCTATATTATTTTCGACTTGTCCTATACCTGCGCGTATCCGTGCTGGCAGCTAATTTCCAAGCCTCCATTAGCTTTGCACCGGACTGTATCATCTTAATATATATATGTTTTGGTGCGTGTGTATGGACTGAACCCTCCTAAAAGATGGAATATAATTAAATATTTTTGGGGTTGGGGATTGGAATGGTTTAATTACAATTGGGGGGGGGCTGGATACTTTTGGATTTTTTTTTTTTTAGGGAACTTCGCTAGTTATATTTATAATGTTTTGATAATTAAATATTTTTTTCACTTTTTCTTAGGTGACCCCACGAAATCTCCATCCTGCGAACTTGGGGGACCAGGGTCGCTAAAATCGGAGAGACTATCATCAGATTCTAATGATATACTGGATCCACAGACTGGTCTGAGAGGATCTTCAAGTAGTTTACAGGTAACGTTCATTTATCTTCTTTTCTAGTTCTTGTTCCTTGATTTATAATTATCTTGTTGTGATATACAGTGTAAAGTTTCTTTTTTTTTACTAAAAAACTCCTTATAGCGAAGAAAATACTATAATTTGGTTGGCTTACTTAAAATCCATAGACTCTTTATAACGCAACAATCATTCCCAATTACGAAGAAATACATTCCTTATTTAGACCTGAGTGTATATTCACCGTAAGTATTGTCAATGTTATTGTTATTATGTCATCAGGCTACAGAAGCTGCGACTAAATTACTAAGTCATCTGAGGTTGCAAACAACCGCCTATCTATTTTGTTATTGTCATTGTCAAGAACTCATGTTCTTGAATTGTAGTTTCTGTAGCCAATTTTGGTCTCAGTTATTAAATACAAGTCACCTATATTATCAGTTGTGAGCCAACTTTGAAACTTAAATATGTCCAGTAAAAGAAAAGCATTATATGTTGAGGAAGGGTTTGATGCATGCAATAGTAACGAAAGTAAAACATTCTCGAAGTCTCTTTATACTGATGAAAAATCTGGGGCGCCTTAAGTTTCATTATAGAGACTTTACACTGCAATTGCATTTACCTAAATCTAAATAAGTTTCATTATAGAGACTTTACACTGCAATTGTATTTACCTAAATCTAAATAAGTTTAATTATAGAGACTTTACACTGCAATTGCATTTACCTAAATCTAAAACAAGTTCACTGTTCTCTTTGTGATGTCATACATTCATTTATAAATAAGCTAAACATAGTTGTATATTATACTAGCTGATACCCGTGACTTCGTTTGCCTCCTTTATTATTTTGACAATAATTTTATGAGCATGGAAAAAACGTAAGCAATACACCTCTTGTCCTTCTGCTTCACGGCAAGAAAAAATACATAATTGAAAGTGTAGTGCTTATAAAAACTCGTAGTTTTTTAACTTTTGTATCTGTTTATTAAATAAAGATAGAGTAACATTTGTTTAGTTTAGGACCAAGTGTCTAAGAAATAAAACAATTTTTTTTAGCGAAATCTATCCAATAGCTTGTTACGATGCACACACATTTCTGATCTGTATCATTTATTCGTATTGAATTTTTAGTGTGGTTATAATATTATTTCTGTTTATTATGGTTTACGGGTACTTAGAAATAAAAAATAAGTGTCCTATTCATATTAAATATATACATTTTTTTTATTTATCCCAATTTTTTTTACTATAACATCAAATGTTCTTACCGTAGGATGGGAATCCAAATTGCCGCAATCCAAATGGTGGCCCAGAAATGGGATCATGCCGTATGGCAGGCCCGGGTGGACCTATGGGCCCCGGAGTCTCTATGGGCCCTATGTCAGCCAGTGAAGCACAGACTCTACCTTCAAATGTCATCAGCAAACAGGCCGGAAGTATGGAGGTAACATTGAAAAACATGTGACATAATAATAAATATGATTGCATTTATAGAAATATTTCGTTTCGATTTTGTGTTGACTAACGACATTCATATACATTTTTTTTTTGTCTACTACATTACTATTATTCATAGAATTAGGCAATGATTAATGATTGAATTCATGGTGACACATCAATAATAAATAATATACAGTGTAAAATCTTTATAACCAATTTCAAGGGACCGAGTTTTTTTTTTATTTTATAAAGAGTTTTCGTTATATGGAGGGAAGAGAATAAAGAAATGGTTTTGTGGTAAATCAACCAAATTAAACTAATCTATCTACGTTATAGAAGGTTTTTCGTTATAATGACCAACGTTATGAAGAGTTTACACTGTGTATACAGTAGTAGTTTTGATGTTCATAAGTGCCTTCTTAGGGCCGAAATTGAATATAGGATTTTTGTTTGTTTTTGATTAGCTGTGCCCGCGACTTCGTCTGCGTGGAACTTTATGTAAAAAACAGTGATTAATAAAGTCCTTTGAATGTATTAAGTCTTGTGATGTCTAAGTACTTTAGCAGCGATGCATGTTCATACAAACATCAGACAGACAGACAGACATTTCTAAAAACGATTGAAATGTATTCTATTACTTATTCCTAGACACCTGCAACAATTCTTTTCACGAAAATCTAAAAGTACGGACACATTAGATTTAAACTCTGGTTTTCATTCTCTCGGATCACGTTACTTTAGAACTTTCGTTGAAATATTAACTAAAATGTCAATGTAATCCCAGCAGCAAAGCCAGATCTTCGTTTTCTCGACGCATCTGGCGAACAAAGGTGCAGAGGCAGTGATGTCAGGACAACATCAATCAATTATTGGCTATCATTGTGCACAACCTGGCACCAAAAAATATCTCGAGGTTATTAGCATTTTTATCTTGGTGATTTTATAGTCTCTTATTTTAATATTTAATTTGTTAAATGTACTGAAAATTAGCATCCCAAACTCATATTATACTCGAAATGGCTATAATATGTAAAATTATGCCAAAGTACATATTTTTAAAGTTCTAATTACAATATTAACAAAAATAAATACATTCGTTTTAAAATATTATAATCCAGAAATTTATTTATTTAATCTTTATTGTGCACATACACTATAAAATATTTCAAGTTATGTTATTAGTACAAAGCGAGGCCTTATTGCTAACAGCAATAGCTTCCAGGCAACTTTAAGATGGATATGTGCCATCGAGTAGACTCGGGGGTTTTTGGGGTGTACAAGTAACACAAAACTAGTTAATACCACATAAATTGTATATTATATATATATAGATATTGAGAATTGATGTCTATATATATATAGACATCACATATAAAACAAGATGAAAACTTGATTTGAAAATGAAAACTTACATTCATTCACAGAAACATCCCTTAAAAATGGGGCAATTTAACAAACAAAGCCCTGCCCAGTGGTTAAATAATCTAGCAATGGCGAAATCTCGTGGAGGAATGCGAGGCGGACCAAACATGATGGGTGGTCCCAACCACATGGGTCACATGATGGGCGGCCCTATGGGACAGAATATGGGGCCAATGGGCCACGGTGGAATGGGCCATATGGGTCCGAACATGATGGGACCCAACAGAATGGGTGGGCCCGGCAACCAGATGATGATGATGAAAAGCGGACCCGGCCAAATGGGTCAAATGGGGCCCGGAATGGGTCCTATAGATGGGTTTCCAGGGGGCACCCCGTCCTGTGGTGTCATGGACGGCCTCGGTGCTGATGGTGAAATGCCCTGGGACACC